>VONZ01000803.1:0-334523 GCA_012976165.1 Labeo catla | reverse complement strand
TCCAGTGCAGGGGAAGAAAAGACTGTCTCCGATTGAGCGATTGTGGTGTTCTGTTGTTGGATGCAGTAATGCACGTAGTAGCACTCATCATTTACTCCCGACATCTGAGCTGCTGAAGATGCAGAGGATTAACGTTACTTTTGTTTTTGAAGGAAATGCACCCGGCAGCCTACATAAATGTGTCTATGTTCACGCGAATCATTTGTAATCTAGTTTCACCTACAGCAGAAGTGAGTATATGGGTGTTTTTTATGCATCTTTGCAATTCGCCTTTTCTTAATAATGTGCTAGTTAGCAAGTTTTGTGGTTAAATGCGGCTAAAGTAAACATTACTGATTGTCACCCCACAGAAGAGAGGGGCGGAATGGCAGAGCTCATTAGCATTTAAAGGAACATGCAACAGAATGGCTCACTCTAATAAGGGCTGATTTTCACATGGTAAAATGGGTGGGTTTTTTTACACTACCACTGAGAAATTTTAACTAAAGTGTGTTATAGACTTCTCATTAAGACCCTAAAGAATCATATAAACTTGTGGGAAATGCGCACCCGATGACCCCTTTAAACTTTGTCAGTACGTCATAAATAAAACGAGGCATCAGTTTGTCAGCGGGGATTTGTCGTGTTGTGCCGCGCTGTGCCGCAACGCATCCAGTGTAGACAGTACACTAGGTGCATTTCCATCACGGATTTGCACAAACTTTTGCAATGTTGTCGATAAAACAATGTTGCGAAATTACGGTATTTTCATTAACCAATGTTATGAAACTAAAACGTATTTTTTTTTCGTCTCACGATAAGTCATGGCGATGGATGTTGATAGGTTTACGTATGTCGCAGCCACCGCACTAGCCATTAATTTTAATCGTAGGAGATGTAGGCAACTATCTTAACAGATGCAGCATGGAGAGCTGGTGTAAACACAAGCTTTGACTAGAGTGGCCGCGATCAGTTCCGCAGATTTGTGCAGTGTAAATAAAAGTTTATCCAAGCTTTAATGGCAAGGAAAGCCCCTTATTTAAGCATTGTGTAGTCAATGTTTGTATAAGCAGCCACATATGAGTTTTTTTTTTGTTTTTTTTTGAGGGTATAGAACATTAAAAATGATCAATGTGACTTATGTACGCAAGGTAGCCTGTAAATGCGAAAAAAGCTGTTTCCATTGCAGTTTTGCAAAATATTACTTTTTAAATTGCCTGTAAAACCACCTCATGCGAGCGTAAAAAACATTTTTGCGATATATGGGACTTTTTGGTGAAATAGATGTTTCCATTAGGCATATTTTCAATACGCAATTTTAGTTTGCGCAATTTGAAGGGTAATGGAAACACAGTTACTGATTATAATGGGTTCTGTTGTATTTAGTCACGCTGTGCCGTGCTCCGCCACACCACGCTGCTCGTGTCTGGTGTTGACATGGTGTAACCATCCATTTGTTTTAAAAAGCAAAGTTAACATCTTATCTTTTTCGAATCCTGATTACGAGACGATGAGCCACAAAGCTTTGTGTTGTGCTGCTTATACTAACCAAGCAATAAAAACACCCTTTCTCATGCTTAAAACAAGGTGTCTGCAAATCAGAGTCTGAAACAGTCACTTGGACAATGTTGTCTTACACCACTTCACAGTTGATAAGTAGAAAGAGAATTTTTGATTGATATTGCAGTCATTTATTATGTTTTTTTAATATAATATTACAACAACATCAGCTCATTTTGTGCATCATATGTCATTTCTACTTCATTACACATGCGCAAAACTTTTCTAGTTCAGTTATCAATTTGATCAAGTGTTTATATGTCCTATGTAATGGATTAGAAAAGGTTTGTCCTTCCTTTCTAAAGTAATTGAAATTGTAATCGGTTTGAGCATTTTTATTTCGATTGAGTTGTTTACATGGAGCTTTTTTGCAATACAGTGCTTCATGTCAATGTACCTACTGATCCAGAAAGAGAGGGCAGTTATCATGTGTAGGAAAAAAAGTGTCACACTTTTTCAGCGGCACTTATTTTTACTGTTAGAATTATTAAAAAGATCGAAGAAGTACTGGGATAAAAGTTTAGTTTGGATATAATCACTGATGTCTACAGTAGCTATCAAAATAGAGCAAATCATTTGAAACAAAGTTGACAATTCAGATAAAGATTATATCAGTGACGTTACACCAGTAGGTGCTGACAAGTGACTGTTAAACACATGTATTTGTCATTGAATCATTCAAGAGTTTCATTAAAAAACACAGATTCATCCAGTAATGAAACAACATATATTCATGAGTCATTGAATCATTAATTCAGACTTTTTTTTTTTTTTAAATCATTCAAGATTAAACAATTTTAAATAGACTGCAGTCATAGTATTTTGTCAGAACTTCTAGTAAATTACACTATTTTTAGTTTGATGTTCAGAATCTTGATGTCTGTTTGAAACAAAAAAAATTGGGATTCTCTATATATCCAGAATCATGCAATTTAAGTTATTAAAACTGAGACTCTTAAAGGAATAGTTGACAAAAACAAAAGCATCTTCATACCTCATCTTCCTGACAAATTTTAAAATGTCCTATTTTTAAATATATTTGTATATATATTTGTTTTGCAGATGCTGTTAATAAGACTGCACTGATGTCAAAGATCAACCAGCAAGAATCTGAGAGGGAACTCTCAAAATGGTTTACTGGGACAAGAGACAGAGGAGGACTGAGGGTGTCTAGAATGCACAAATGTCTGTCTGCAGTGTAAGCAGTACTGAAAAATGTATAGTTGCTGCTGCTGCTTCTAACTGTCTCCGTTTTCTGCGTGCAAATGTTCAAAGCTTTCAGTAAACACTGGTTCAAAAGTTCAAAATGTTTGTTAACTTTTAACAATTACATAATTTTAACAATTAGGTATCAGAATATAGCATAATATGATGGGTAGTTTCAATAAAATTGAAATTTGAAAAGATTTCAGTCTCACTGTGTACTGCTGTATGCTAATGCTTTAAAACTTTAAAACGTTTTTAATCCCACTTGCAAGCCATGTAGTTCCCACATAGAGTTTGAAGATGGGACCTAGGTAGGTTTTGTGTATGTTTCATAGTTGGGCCTCACCTTAAACCCAGTGAAATCCTAAATAAAACACACATTGGTAAATTGCATGGGGCCAACATGGAACCCGTGGACAAACCCATGTAAAACCCATATTTAGATGGAACCCAGATGGGTTTTGCATATGATCCCTAGATGGGCCCCACCTAAAGCCCAGGTAAATCCTGCATAAAACCCACATGGGTATGTTGCATGGGGCCAACATGGAACCCGTGGACAAACCCACTTAAAACCCATATTTCAGCCCATGTAGTAAAGATGGGGCCAAGATGGGTCTTTTGCATGTTGCCCAGTTGGGGCCCACCTGTTGGCAAGTGTAATCCCACATGAAACCCATGTGGGCAATTGGCATGGGGCCATTATGGAACCCACGGACAATCCCATACAGAGCCCATTTTTCAGCCCATTTCAAACCCACATGGGCCCCACAATCAAATGTTAGCTGGGTTAAAGCTGGGACCTAGATGGGTCTTGTGCATGTTGCCCAGTTGGGTCCCACTTTGTGACAAGTTCAATGCTATATGAAATCCACGTGGGCAGTTAACATGGGGCCATTATGGAACCCGCAGACAATCCTATATGGGGCCCATTTTTCAGCCCAGTTCATACCCATATGGGCCCCACATACAAATGTTGGCTGGGGAGTATTTACTTTGACGTCATTAGTTAGTGCTCCTTTAAGAACTTATAAAAGTCATTACAGAGGGGAGCGTCATATTCTGGAGCCACGCAGTTTGACTTCCTGTGTTTCGGCTAAGTGCGACCTTGGGTTAGTCCAGGTGAGTTAATGTTGCGTATTGTCTGTTCGACTTATTTTGGTTGTAGTTGATTTCGCATTTCCGATTCACTTGTTTGTTCAGGAGCCCGACTGTGGGTAGTTGCTCCTGTGGTTTGATTGTCCGGGCGTCTATGCATTTTGAATCTGCCTTCCCCCAGGTACGCATTTGATGTACTTGGTTTGCTCATCGGCCGTGGATAGTGCAAGTTGTTAACTGTCTTATTCCAGTTAATATCAGGTGAGCGGGTGGCAGCTGTTGTGTATGTAGGCTGAGAATTTAACATTCGGATACTTCCAGGTTTCTGCAGCTGTTGTTGGGTAAGTTGGGGATTTTCCCTTCCTACTAAACAGAATGGATTTTGTTTGTTAATTGTTGTTCCTTTGTGTGAATCGCAGGGTGAATATTGCCGCTGTCTCATTCTACGTGGATTTGCATTGTTTCTGCATGTTTTTGGTTACGATCGTGTGGCTGAACTTGTGCCAGAGAGTCTCTTCATTTCGTGTGGATTCCCTTGTCTTTAAGGGCTTGCGTATTTGGTTGTTTTGTTTATTATTTCATGTTAACGAAGTTTTCGTTAAAATTGTTTACTTTTGGTTTTCTTTTTCTTTAGTGCTACTTAACTTAAGTTGCTTTGTATTTTTGTGAGCAATTAGTTTTTTTTTTTCTTTTTGTTGTTTTCTTGTATTGTAATTCAGTTATTGAGTTCCTCCATTAAAAGGAGTACATTAAGCTATTTTTCTTTCTTTTTTTTTGTTTTTTGTATTTTCTTCAAATTACTTTCGAGGTGAACCTGATTGCTCTTGCGAACATGATGGACCTGGCTCAGGTTCAGGTTGACGCAACCCTACTCCTCCATGGAGGTCAATACCACCACAAATCCCATCTGAGGCAGTTGTTCCAAGAATTGACAGTGCCTTTTTTTCTTCTGCTGTAAGAACGGGGGCATCATTAGGTCCACCACCTGTTTTATTAATTGTTGTCCTCTGCAGTGCCCTTTTTCTTTTAGCTAGGCTTGAATAGTCCTGCCACTTCTTCCTGACCTCCTTGCCTGATCTTTTAATCCCCCTTGTTGCAGTAAGTTTTGTAGAAATATCGTCCCATATTTTTTGTTTTTCTTTATTTGTATGACTGCCCTTAAACCTGCTGAAAATTATATGTTTTTGTAGCTATATTAATTTCCTCTTTTTGAAAAAATGTCTTTTCTTTGTTTTTTGGTTTCAGCCATTTTGCTAGTGTCTCCACCCCTAGGTATGTGCTTATTTAAATTTTTCTCCTATTAGCAAATGCACATCAGGTGAAGATAATTAGGCTAAACTTTTCAAAAATAAATGTAAGAGCTTATTTATTTATTTACTTATTTATTTATTTAGATATGAGATAAGCAATTGTTGATAAATAAATTGATAAATAATTCTACTTAAATAATTAAGGTTTCATATAAATATCGAAAATGATGCTGATGTCATTTCCGGCAAGGACTGTTAGAATTTGTTTTATGCGAGATTGGAGCAAGACAGTGTTTTTACAGTACGACATTTCCAGTTAATTTATGTTTTTAAACTTGCTCAAGAAGGAATTACAGGACTTTTTATGTTATTCGAGTTGAATATACATTCACACAAGTAGAAGAAGAAACGGAAATCAAAAATTAGATGGATTGCTATAACAGCATGTGCAACAATGACGAGCCATTCTACAGCGTGACATTTTAGCACTTGACCAACGGATAGCGACTCCTAAGTAGCACTTAAAGCAGGGCTACGTGCAATTGTGTTAAGTGCATTTTTGGGAAACGCACGTGAAACAATAACGAACGTTCGCAAAATGACTCGTAGAAAACGCTCTTAAGCGCTAAGATCAATCGTTATCGGGAAACGCAGCCCAGTTTTGTATGCAATGGCAAAGTGATTATATTTCGTTTCTTATCAAGATAATGTTTTGAAGCATTTTTATTATTGTTCGTTAAATATAAGTTTTTGTTTTTTTAAAATAACGACAAAGCGGCCAGCGAAAGACTGATCATAGTCTGTTTGATCAATTTTACCTTCTCAAATCATCACGACTTGCCTAAAATAAAATATCTGTAGATATAAAACAGTTCAAGTATAAATCAGTGTTAGTTTAAACGTTAAACCTAGATTAATGTGTGCTATTAGGCGCATATCCAATCATCTGTGTGGAAGCTAAAACCGCTTTGCAGAACATGGAGGCGCGAGCGCGATCACTTGCATTTTTTTTCTTCCAGTGGAAAACATTTTAAATATTCCGTCATTTTTGCTGATAAAGGTAAGAATAATACATCATTCCAAACTGTAAAGGGTCTACTTTTATTTGTGTGCACTCACAATAAATCAACAAAACGTTGCAAATGGTGCTTCTAACATGAAGAAAGCATACATGATGTGCTGTCTGTGGTCTCAACAGGAGCGCTTCACAAAAATGAACCGAAACTCATCGAATACACAACTCACAGACGTGATACATATATCTATGGAAAGCTTTAAATTATAACTTAACGAAATGAAGCAAATCGAAAAGAAAAACTATTTCATTATGTAATCTTTAAGGATTGTTACGCCCCGTAGGGTGACGGCGCAACATGAAAGAGTGCGAGGACGCCGAGGAGTTTGAAAACAAATAAACAATGGTTTAATGAAAGAACAATGATTTTTACAAATATAAGTGGGGGAATTGACTTCAGGAGCCGACCAGGCCAAAATAACAAACAAAAGCAACTAATATTTAAACCCCCTAAATTCCCTATTTTACAAAAGAAAAGAAAAGAAAATACAAAAAAAACTTCCCTATCTCCCTATACAAAAACAATCAACAAAAGGTTCCAACAAAAATGGCGTCGGTCTCCCTACCTCCCCAAGAATATTATATACAATCAACAACCAAGTCCAAACAGGGGCAATCCAAAATCATAGTCAAACAGGCGGTAGTCAAAATTACACACAGTTGTCAAAGGCAGGAACAAGTAACAATCTCTCACAGCAAACGTTCAAAACAAACACACAGAATTTCAGTCTTACTAACACAACTTATCAAATAACAGAGCAATGAGGTGTAACACAGCAAATGAGCACTAAGCTGAAGCAGGAAGTGATGAGGAGATCTTTATAGGTAGCAGGAAGTCAGCTGATCAAGCAGGGCAGGGCACGAGTTAAAGGACAGGAACCAAGCAGACGTCAACCTGCACAGAAACACACACACACACACACACACACACACACACAACACTTCCCAAAACAGAACAAAGACAAATAAAACATAAAGGGACGTAACACCCCCATACGCAAGAATAAACATGTAATGTTTATAAAGTTCTTGACAGAGAATCAGCAATAACATTATCTTTGCCTTTCTTATATTTGATGTCCAAGTTAAAATCTTGACAGATTAAAACCCAACGCATAAGTCTTTGATTTTTGTTACAGAACTTTTGCAAAAATACAAGAGGGTTGTGATCAGTAAAAATTTCAACAGGTTGTGAACTTGAACCAACATAAACTTCGAAGTGTTGCAAAGCTAACAAGAGAACGAGGGCTTCTTTCTCAATTGTGCTGTAGTTACACTGATGGCGATTGAATTTCTTAGAAAAGAAACACAAGGGGTGATCGATTCCATTTTTATCTTCCTGTAACAATACAGCACCTGCACCAGTACCACTAGCGTCAACCTCAAGTTTAAAAGCTTTTGAAAAGTCGGGAGTAGCTAAAACTGGTGCACTACACAACAAATTCTTTAAAGAATCAAAAGCGACTTGACACTGAGGGGACCAAACAAATGCAACAGCTTTTCGGAGGGTGTCAGTAAGGGGTTTCACTACATCAGAAAAATTTCTACAGAAACTTCTGTAGTATCCTGCCATGCCCAGGAAGCGTCGGAGTTCTCTTTTTGTCTGAGGTACAGGAAAGTTAATGATGGCACTGACTTTTGCTTCTACCGGTCTTACGGTACCCTGGCCGACTTCTTTTCCTAAATATCTGACAGTAGCATGGCAAAATTCACATTTGGCGAGATTTAGTGTTAAATTGGCTACCTTAAATCTAGTGAACACTTCCTCTAATGTCTTCAAATTACTTTCCCAGGATTCTGAATAACACACAACATCGTCAAGATAGGCTTCACAATTATTCACATTGGACAGTACTTTACACATCAAACGCTGAAACGTTGCTGGAGCATTCCGAAGACCAAAAGCTAACACCTTATATTGTAGAAAGGAGTAGCGAACGCTGAAATTTCTGAAGCATGTTCTGTTAGTGGCACTTGCCAATAACCCTTGAGTAAGTCTAATTTGGTTACAAATTTAGAACTTCCAATTCTATCGATACAATCCTCAATTCGTGGGAGAGGATAGGAATCTGCCTTGGTGACCTGGTTAACCTTTCTATAGTCTGTGCAGAAACGTGAAGACCCATCAGGTTTAGGAACCAACAAGCAGGGTGAGCACCAGGGACTAGAGCTAGGCACGGCTAAACCATGCTTCACAAGGTAGTCCGTTTCCTGTTTCATTATCTCATGTTTGGTAGGATTTACACGATAAGCATTTTGTTTGATCGGACGATGATCACCTACGTCAATGTCATGCTGTAAGACAGAAGTTACAGTAGGCACGTCTGAGAAAAGTGATGAAAATTTTTCAATTAACTGTACCAACTCATTTCGAGATGATTCAGATAAGTGGGAGAGTTTTGAACTTAAAGTAGCAAGGGTTTCTGAATTCTGTAAGCAAGCACTGGATATGGCAGCACTGCCCAAACGAAGATCATCCACACATGGAGAATCAGCAGACGAAACAACTTCCACAGGAACTGCTACAGAGGGGCAAGTGGCTGGAGAAGACGTAGAATTTTCAGAATCTGAACGGGAAACGTATGACTTCAACATGTTAATGTGGCAAACACGGGACTTTCTGTGCCTTTCAGGAGTTAGTATAACATAGTCTATATCACTTAGTTTCTCCTGTACTTCATACGGGCCTGCAAACTTTGCTTGCAGAGAGGAACCTGGCAAAGGCAACAACACAAGCACTTTATCACCAACCTTAAAAGAACGTTTAACAGACTTTTTGTCATAATTATCTTTCATTTTGGACTGTGAAGAGAGCAAAGACTGACGAGCTAGGTTCCAAGCAGAATGCAACCTTTCACGAAATGAACTAACATGATCTAGCACATGGGTGGGGGACTTAGAAGAGGGGACCTCAGCAAGGAGATGCTCTTGAAGCAATTTTAAAGGACCACGAAGGGAGTGTCCAAAGACTAATTCAGCTGGACTGAATCCCAAAGACTCCTGCACTGTGTTACGAACTGCAAACAACAAAAGTGGTAACTGCTCATCCCAATCCTTCTGATGCTCTACACAATAAGTACGAATCATGGTCTGTAGGGTTTGGTGGAACCTTTCGATCACACCTTGAGATTGAGGTCTATAGGCACTGGATACAGTATGTGTAATGTTCAGTTCATTCATTACCTTACGAAATATACGTGAAGTGAAATTTGTTCCTTGGTCAGATTGAATAACCTTTGGTAGACCAAAAGTGGTGCAAAATTTCACAAGGGCTTTCACAATGTTGGGGGACTTCAGAGAGCGTAATGGGACAGCTTCGGGAAATCTAGTGGCAGAGCACATCATAGTCATCAAATATACATATCCTGACTTAGTCTTAGGCAAAGGTCCTACACAGTCTATCACAAGCTTTTCAAACAGCTCATTTAAAACCGGAATTGGCTTCAAAGGTGCTGGAGTCACAACCTGATTAGGCTTTCCTGCAATTTGACAGGCATGGCATGAACGACAATACTGTGAGACAGAGGATTTCATTCCTGGCCAGAAGAAATGTTTCAAGAGGTTATGATATGTTTTCCTAACACCTAAGTGTCCTGAAAGTTCATGATCATGGGCTAGACTTAATATGTACCCACGGTAAGGTTGTGGAACAACAACTTGAAATACAGAACTCTAATCATGTTTTACTTTCTCGGGACTCCACTTTCGCATGAGTACACCATCATCTAGAAAATAGGCAATTGCATATTTAGGCAAATCAGACTCATCTACTACAGAGGATCGACATGTCCACAGTGTTTCATCAGTTTTCTGAGCACTAATTAATTCTTGCTTACTGAAAGGAAAATCAAAGCTAGGCTGAACAATCACATCTGAGGAACACTCATTTTCAACTTCAGCCTTTGAATCTGACATTTCTGAACCCAAAAATGAGTCAGAAAGATCAACCTCATCCTCAAACTTACGGGCTTGTGCCCGAGTGACAACACATGACTGAAAAACACTGGGAAACTCTTGCACTAACACATCATCATCAGATGCACAAGGTACATCAACAACCTCGGGTAAAGTAGAAACTTTACTTCCAGCTAGATCATTTCCAAGAATAAGGGAAATCCCTTTCACTGGCAATTGAGAATGTACAGCAACTTTGACTAAACCAGTCACAATGTTAGAACGCAAGTAAATGCTGTGTAAAGGAACTCACAATCCCCAACTCAATTCCTTGAATCAACACATCAGACCCACAGCTAGACTGAGAAGAGAATGGTAGCGTACTTGCTAAAATGAACGACTGCGCAGCACCCGTATCTCTTAAGATATGCACAGGTCTAAACTCAGAATCAGAATTACACAAAGCAACAGCTCTATCACAAACAAACGGTTCAAACGTCGGGTCAACAGAGTTCAATACCTCAAAAGAGGGGACACGAACGAAAGCTACACCCTTAGATGCATTTTGAGCTTTCCGCTTATTCTTACGCTGTAGCGCTGGACAAGCAGCAATCAGATGTCCTTTTTCATGACAATAATAACATTCTCGAGCTGCCAAAAGAGGGTCGAGTGGTTGTTAATCTTTTTGTGTACGCTTAAAATTAGGACGATCTACTGAAGTGCGTGCTAAAGAACGTGGTGACGAGAAAGCAACTTTGTGTGTGAGTACAAATTCATCTGCAAAGACAGCAGCATCAGCAAGAGAGGAAACTTTCTGTTCATTCAAATAAACAACAATCTTTTCAGAAATGCAATTTTTAAACTCCTCAACCAAGATGAACTCTTTTAACTGTTCAAAAGTTGTGACTTTACTAGCATTACACCATTTCTCAAACAGAGTAGTCTTTTCACGAGCGAATTCAACAAATGTTTGACTGGGGATTTTTACATGTCTTCTGAATTTCTGACGATAAGCCTCCGGAACTAACTCATACGCACGTAACACTGCCGCTTTAATCGCATTGTAATCCAAACTTTGTTCTAACGTCAGAGCAGAGCACACCTCCTGTGCTTTTCCTAACAGTTTGCACTGCAAAAGCAAAGGCCAAATATTTCTAGGCCACTGTAATGTGGTCGCGATGCATTCAAAAACAGTGAAGTACGTGTCAACTTCACTCTCTCTGAACAACGGAACTAACGAGATTTGTTTAGTAATATCGAATTCAGAGGAACTTAACGGTGCACTTTGCGACGCTGCAGGGAGAGGAGAGGATGCACTCACTGGAGCAGGAATTATATTTCCTTTTGCCTCCGGAGAGGGACTCGGGGGTTGACCAGTCTTTAACTGGAGCTCGAGCTCTTTCAAACAAACGTCACGCCGCGTCTCAAGCTCGAGAACTCGGATCTGTATCAGCTGACTCTGATATTGTTGGCGACTGAGTTCCAGCTCTAATTCTTTCAAGCGGACCGCCAACATTTTGTCATCCGGTGAAGACGGGGGGAAACGGGATCTATGCCAATGACTACGTCAGATTTGAGTTCCGCCTCAGCAGCACCCAAACCTTCCGATAGTTCAAGGTGAGAAGCAACACCGGAAACCACACCCGCTTCCGGTAATATCCTCTGTTTTACTAGCTCCCTGTGCGACACCTCTTTAATCTCCCTCTTTAATGCAGTACGGGGAACGACGATATCAAAGAAATCAGCGATTAATAATAAATCATCCTTACGGCACTTTTCAAATTGTTCGTGTGTGGGCACAATCGTAAATTTTTCCAGTTCAAATTTCGACAACATCACGCTACCTCCTTTTCCTCCCACAGAGTAAAAACCCCAGGCAAACAATAAGCTGAATAACGCTACAATTATCTTGCTTTGCTGATGGAAAGGTGCGTAGTTTCATCTGAGAAACAAAAACAGGACGAGCCCCCAGTTTCATGTTACGCCCTGTCTAGGGTAAAGGCGCAACATGAAAGAGTGCGAGGACGCCGAGTAGTTTGAAAACAAATAAACAATGGTTTAACGAAAGAACAATGATTTTTACAAATATAAGTGGGGGAATTGACTTCAGGAGCCGACCAGGCCAAAATAACAAACAAAAGCAACTAATATTTAAACCCTCTAAATTCCCTATTTACAAAAGAAAAGAAAATACAAAACTTCCCTATCTCCCTATACAAAAACAATCAACAAAAGGTTCCAACAAAAATGGCGTCGGTCTCCCTACCTCCCCAAGAATACTATATACAATATTTACAATCAACAACCAAGTCCAAACAGGGGCAATCCAAAATCATAGTCAAACAGGCGGTAGTCAAAATTACACACAGTTGTCAAAGGCACGAACAAGTAACAATCTCTCACAGCAAACGTTCAAAACAAACACACACAGAATTTCAGTCTCACTAACACAACTTATCAAATAACAGCACAATGAGGTGTAACACAGCAAATGAGCACTAAGCTGAAGCAGGAAGTGATGAGGAGATCTTTATAGGTAGCACGAAGTCAGCTGATCAAGCAGGGCGGGGCACGAGTTAAAGGACAGGAACCAATCAGACGTCAACCTGCACAGAAACACACATACAACACTTCCCAAAACAGAACAAAGACAAATAAAACATAACAGGATGTAACAGGATGCATTTCTCTCTAAAGGCGCATCCAAAGAGGAGATGGCGAGTCAGGATCAGCAACTTCATCCTTGCAACGCCGACTCAGAAAAAACATTTACATTTTAGACATACAGGATCCTGTTGACCCATGTCAAATTTATGTCAAATTAATTTTCAATCGAGAAAGCCTTGTAAAGATGAACTATAAATACAATGTAATCTGTAGAAATAAAACTGAAAACAAGAGTTTCTGATTTAACCTGAACATTCACAAAAGGTTTGGTGCTGCTAGCGGTAAAAACATGAAGTTTACTTACTGCATTTCATTTGAAACTTCCTATGATGAAACCTAACACCCCATCAACTGCCTGTGGACTAAATGTGTGGGTTAACAAACTGAAGGGTGATGCAGAGTCCAGGCTTGATTGCAAGTTGGCACGTACACTAGTGAGAGTTGTCCTTTAATGAAGAAAAAAAAGAAAAAAGAAAAAAGAAACTGTAAAAAATTAAATCAAACAGCCAACATCAGTAGCAACATACATAGCTGTGCATAAACCAATAGTTCACCCAGACATGGACAAATTTGTCATCACTTATCTCTCTCAAGTTGATCCAAAGTTTATTTCTTCTGTTGGGCACAAATGAAGATATGTTGAAGAATGTTGGTAACCAAACAGTTGACAGTAGCCACTAACTTCCATAGTATGGAAAAAATAAAATGGAAGTCAGTGAGGACCAACAACTGTTTTCAAAATATCTTCTATGTTCAACATAAGACATTTTCCGTCAGATTTCATACAAGTTTGGAACAACTGGAGGGAGAGTAAATGATGACAATTTTAATTTTTGGGTTTTAAGTAAATGTACTATACCTGGTCACTTCTGCACTCTGGTCACTTATGTCCTTGCATACCAATTCTGGACTGACATTTTGACATAGGCTTTTGGTTAGACCAGTGGCTGAAGCCTCCCCCTCTGTTAAAGCACTAAAAATGCTTGTTTTGGTCTTCATTTTCTTGGGAAGGGTGAGGACTATTTCAGGTATTTTTTTCTTGCAAACCTTAAGAAGAATGGACAGTAGTGCATTAGAACAATAAAAAGAGAATTGCATAGTAAAACATACATATAAAACAATAATCTTAAAATAACCATTTTATCACAGCGATTGTAAACTTACTCCTAGCAGATCTCTAAAAACATTAGAGGACATGTTCTCTCATTCCTTTCTGCGCTGGATTTCTTCTTCTGTGACAATATACTGGCTCTTTCTCTGGCCAGTGAGGGCTAAGTGTCCAAAAACTTTACTGCCCTTTATGCCCTCTGTGGGGTTATTCAGAGAACATCCTGCACTGTCACTTCCCTTTTCTACTTCACTTTCATGACCTATATCACTGTCCGTGTCAAAAGTTTGTGGCTGCCTTTCCTCCTTGCTGTCTTGCATTTCTTCCCTATTTGATGCATCACTTGCCTTCCGTTTTTTACCATTTGATGGGTCTTTTTTTTACCTCTGTGTCAAAAGTTTGTGGCTGTCTTTCCTCCTTGATGTCTTGCTTTTCTTCCCTATTTGATGCATCACTTGCCTTGCATTATTTACCCTTTGATTGGTCTTTTTTTTTTTTTTATTTCCACTTTGTCTGTTTTGTAAGTTTCCCTTTTCTCTCCTCCCTGTTGATCCTTATCATCTGGAGTTTGTCTTGTGCTTTCCTCTGTATGCTTATGTTCTTCATTTTGTAGATGTTGAAACATAACATTTCCTTCTCCACCTGCTATTTAAAGCATTAGCATGAATAATAGCAAAATAATTTAATGAGAAAAAAAAAATAGAAGACATCAAGTCCTTTTTTAATTTACTTTGAAACACTGTATGGAACATACTCATTTAGATTTTTTTTTTTTTTATGTTATTCATTGCAGTTTGTGTACTTTTAGCCTGTACATGCTACAGTACGCAGTGTATTTAATGGCTGCTTGTTCTTGGAATTAAAATTACTTACGATTGCAGATCACACAGATTCCACAATTTGTTCGCTGGCATCTCAAATGGCTGTGCACACCACATTTGGGACAGCACACCTAAAATGAAACAATGATTGGGTTTCTGCAACTTATTACAACATCAAGCATATACTTCTAATTACCTTGTCTTTCATTAGGACATCCCAGCTTACTGTGCACTTCATAGCTTTATCTGCAGGGGGGAAACAATTAGTAATTTCATTTAAGACAAGTATAATTATACAAGTGTATATTTTATAAAAGGGAGTACCTAAAGAGCTAAACAAAGTGTGGCAAAATTTGTGCCCTCAATTGGGGTATCTCCGCTGAGGTATATCCCTCCACCAGTTTTTTGCCATCAAGCAGGGCCTGAGCAAACTAAAATATAAATTAAGTGTGCTTTTTAAAGTGGTCATGAAATGGAGAATCAAAATGTTTTTGATATTTACACATACACTTTTGAGCCACAACATCATGATTAGTCACAAGTTAAGCGAATACCGTCTAATCATCTAACAAGGCCACATACTGTATTAAGGTCTGGGTAGATTAGATGGTAAGCAAACAATCAGTTCTCGTAATGAGTGTGTTGGATGCAGGAGAAATAGGTAGGAATAAGGATCTTAGCAACTTTGGCAAGGGTCACATGGTTATGGCAAGGCGACGGGGTCAAAGTATCTTTGAAACAGCAAGGCTTGTGGGTTGAGAATTTACCAATAGTAAAAAAAAAAACCACAAACTGGCCACAAAAGGCCATTGATGCATGAGACCAACAAAGGATATCCTATCTGGTTCGAGCCAACAGAAGGTCTACTGTGGCACAAGTCACTCAAAACTTTAATGAGTGCCGTTTTGGCAGCGTGGATGACAAATAGCATATCAGGCATGTGGTCATAATGTTGTCACTCACTGTAGTATAAGAGATTACTTTAAAATAAAACACACTGCAGGTTTCAGAACTCAAAACTAATTCCTCATTTTAAAATATTGATTATCCTTTTCTTACTCTTTTGAAATACCCAAATTTGAAATCGGGAGAATCATGACTTCACAATTTCTCCTTGACACGCCCCTTAACAAGCGTCATCATCATATGTGATCAAGGAGATTCTGAACAACTTATGTCTGTCCATCACATAAGCCATACAGCTGCTGGATAAAAGATGTTGAGTAACACACTGCAAAAAAAAAGGTGCAGAAACTGCACCTCCAAAAACTCTGCATAGCTTTCCTAAAGATCCCAGCTTAAGGAATGGATGCCTGAGCAACTGGAAGTTTTTACTTGTTCTTCACAATTCACTGTTTTGTGAATTATTCTAAACATGCATCTGTTTTTAAACAGACAAAATCTTAAATCTTTAGTTGAAAGATGAAGCGGCAAGCATTTTATCCTTGGAGGCAACGCAGGTAAGTACATTTATTTTTTATCTTACAGTGTGTTTATAATAAACGCCAAACCAGTGTTTAACACTATTCAGACACCAAGCATATTATTCTTTTTTTTTTTATTAGCGTTGCTAATGAAATCAGTATATACCCATGTACATGCAGTATCTTTTGTTATATGTAATAATTCTTAACATTTTTCCCCAATTGTAAATTTACTACCTCCAGTTTTACAGAATGTCATTTTTCTTTTCCACTTCTTCACCAAATGGATCCATGTATGTGATTGCTAGTTTTTTTTTTTTTTAGAACTACAAAATAAGAACAGACAATTCAGACATAAAGTCATATTATATTAATTCTCAAGTGTCATTTTTATTTATTTATTTATTAACACTTCAACATTATTCAACCTTTCCAGAGACTGCAGTACTTATTCAGCCTTTATTCAACATTGCTGTTTTTTAGTCATTTATTTGTATGGTGGGGAACAAAACTGTCTTAAAACACAATTAAATCTTTAGAAAATTTTGCACCAAATTTGACTTTTGAGGGTTGAATAGATTATTATTATTATTTATTTATTTATTTATTTTTTATTTTTTTGTTATTCATCAACTTACATTGTCAGAAGTATTAATAAACTAGTGATTATATTAATAATAGTGAACTGATGCCTTTGTTGAACTGTTTTCACAAAATCTTGTTCTCTGCAACAAAATGTCTTGCGGTCAAGGGGGTTGAATAATTTAGATTGCAACTGAGCAAAACATAAATGGTCAGTTGTAAGCATTAGCTTGTTTTATTGCATATTTTATGGCATTTAGTCTAGTATGTTATGATTTGGCCAACTCACAAAAAGTGCCCAGTGATTTCCATTTACCAGTTCATTAGGAAAGCAATTTTGTAAATATAAATAAATTCAGGTTAAGAGTCAAATATACCAACAAATGCTACTGTATAGTTCCCTTAAAAAGAAGAAGAAGAAGAAGAAGAAGAAGAATTCATGTTTTAACAAAATAAAAGATTAGTGAATCTAGACTGTACTGAAATGAATATGATGGTCCAGGATCAGCATTAGTGAATTTACAGTAGACTGTACTGAAATGATTATGATGGTCCAGGATCAACATTAGAATAATTATAATGGTCCAGGATCAGCATTAGTGAATCTAAACTGTACTGAAATAATTACGATGGTCCAGGATCATCTTTAGTGAATTTACAGTAGACTGTACTGAAATAATTATGATGGTCCAGGATCAACATGTCAACACACACGGAACTTTTATTTTGATAAATAATTTGTTTTATTGAGATTTAAACTTTTATTGAGATAAATTATGCACTTTCATAACCATCTAAAATATGAACCTCTTTTCAATATGAACTCTATAAAATAAACATTGTAATAATTCATCAACAGCGGATATATTGGATATATGAATAAATTAATCGCAAAATGCATTGAACCTGTGAACCTGTAGATCGCGCAATAGTGCAACCTTCTGACTATTAAACATGGCTCACATTTAGTTAATTAAATCACAGCCTTTTGAAAGTCAACAATCACATGAACAATTAAAAGCCATATTGCGGTTACCCTCTCCCCCTCCCCCTCCCCCTCCCCTCCCCCCTCTTAAATTTAAAGCTTTTTATAATCGTAAATGTAACAAATAATAATAATAATCTATGAATTTACTTTGTATTCGCGCACACACTCCTAAATACACTTTACTGCACAGACACATTTACTTTTGGGCACAAAGGCCAGGGAAAGGCTTGCATATTAGCTAAATATACCTGCTGAATGCAGTTGTTCAGTGCAGCATTATATGTCATCATTTAAGTATTTAATTTCATATAAATATATAATTTAATAAATAGATTTATAATTTTGGGTACAAGGACATTAAAAACAAACAAGATAGAATAACTTACCTCTTTTGGGTCTGTCTGCATGGAAAAAGGAGGGAAGATTCAAAAATGGATTGATGAAGGCTGGGTCGGCACACGCTGATGACGTCAGAGGGTTGTGATTGGTTGATTAAAATGTTGATCCAGGATCAACAAAGCGTGTTAATCCAGGATCACATCCTACTAGGAGACACAACCTCATCAGCATGCATGGCGATGGCAAAAACTATTGGACCATTCAAACTTCCAATAGTATTAATTACTTTTTTTTTTTTCTTTTTTTTGAAAACTAGTTCATATGTGACTGTACAGTCAAGATATCTAAATATTGTTGATATAACCAAAAAGAAAAAAAAAAACTATGCAATGTATTTCATTCAGAAATGCAAGCCACTCATGATTGCTCAAAATAAGATATAACACTATTTAATTGTCTCTTAGATCAGTCATTATGCCACCTGTGAATGTCTTAGTGACAAAACCAAATATCCTTCATTTCTTCTTCGAACTATTACGAGTGATTACTACCAGAGCAGAGCACTGGCAGAACTGGTTAGACACTTTGGCTGGACCTGGGTAGGAGCCATAAGAACAGATGATGATTATGGTAATAATGGGATGGCCACTTTCACAAAGGTGGCAGAAAAGATGGGTATCTGTTTGGAATATTCTCTCCCTTTTTACAGAACCTAAAGGATAATTGAGCAGATTAAAAGCTCTACTTAACGAGTGATTGTGGGATTTCTTGTGCACTGGGACTTGGAGGTTCTGTTGCATAAATTTGTTGAATACAATATTACTGGATACCAGTGGGTAGGTACTGAGGGCTGGATCTCTGATTCTGTTATTGCCAGTATGGATAAGCATCACATTCTACAGGGAGCTGTTGGTCTGGCTATACCCAAAACACAAGTGACAGGTCTAAAGGAATTTATTCTAGACATCAAGCCACTGAAGTCTTCAGGAAGTGCAATTTTTACTGAGCTATGGGAAGTCCTGTTTCAGTGTAAATACTCAACAAGAATGATTCAGTGTTTACAACGCCATGTACAGGCAAAGAGGAACTGTCCCAGATGCAAAACACTTTCACAAACATGTCACTCATGCCCATCTTCAGCAATGTGTACAAAGGAGTGTATGCTGTTGCTCATACACCTTATGACCTCCTGGGCTGCAAGGGAAAATGTGCGTCCCTCTGCATACCATGCACAGAGGGAGAGATCAGTAACACTACAGGTAAAATAAAATAAAATAAAATAAAACAAAATAAAATTAATGAAGACAAAAAAGTCTATTGTGTTTAATGTAATAATTCAACTTTTTACTGAATCTAGCTATTCATTTGTGGTACATTTGTTAATGCATATTATTGTTTTATTTATATCACACCTAACATAGATTCTATAACATGTTTGTGGTGCCATCAAGACTTCTGGTCAAATCTGCATGTGTTGGATGTGGATGTGTTGAGAAGGAGACTGAATTTTTGTCTGAATTTCTGTTGTTGGTGCATTTATAACAATGATAATTGCAGTCATATTCTTCAGATACAAAAATACCCCAATAGTGAAAGCCAACAACTCAGAATTGAGCTTCCTGCTCCTCTTTTCGCTGATGCTGTGTTTTCTCTATTCACTTACTTTCATTGGTCGGCCCACTGAGTGGTCCTGTATGTTATGTCACACAGCATTTGGGATCACTTTTGTCCTCTGTATCTCCTGTGTTTTGGGGAAAACAGTTGTGGTGTTAATGGCCTTCAGGGCTACACTTCCAGGAAGTAATGTTATGAAATGGTTTGGGCCTCCTCAACAGAGACTCAGTGTTCTTGGATTTACTCAAGTGCTTATTTGTATGCTTTGGTTAACAATATCTCCACCCTTTCCCTTTAAAAATCTTAATTATTTCAAGGAAAAGATAATTTTAGAGTGTGATGTAGGTTCATTGATAGGTTTCTGGGCTGTTCTAGGTTATATAGGACTTCTTGCTCTTTTGTGTTTCATTTTGGTAATCACACAACACATCAGTTTCAATAAATGTATAATGATGTCTTTATGCCCTCGGATGAAGAAAAGCGGCTTTCTTCATCAAGCATTTTATTTTGCTCACATGTAAGTATAAGTAAGTAAATAAATAAATAAATAATATGCATGTAAATAAAAATATGTATAGTTATTGCTGTTCTGTAATGAGAGCAGATTTGATCAAATGTAATTTATACATCAGCCACTCTTGAAAATTCTCCCATGAACTGCAGCTGAAAGGAGACGATCTTAGACTATATGGTGGTACTGGAGATATTCATTCTGATATGTGAGTTTATGTCACAAATCTAGTCGGTGTCCCGCTGTCCGCCCACCACCACCAGATGTCACTTTCACCCCATCATTACACTCTGACTCTTGTACCACTCCCCGAACTACATCTCCCGCCATGCATTACGCTGATTGCGTCTATTCATGTGACCAATCAGCAGCTCTCTATAAAAACCCTGGACTTTCCCCATGCAAACCACGGAGTATTGTGAGTTGTTATTGTGTTCTCTTGTTTAGCGTTTCCTAGTTCCCAGTGTTTATTCCCCTCGCCTGTCTCCCCGTTCTCGACTGTACCGCCGCCTGCCTTTTCGGACTCTCGCTCTTGTTTATTGGTTTATTCTCCTAGCTCAGCCCCTTACGGATTACGTTTGCCACGGATCGACCCTTGCCTGTTTCATGGACTTCTATTGTGCATCGCCTACATTAACCTGTCTGCTATTGTTGTTTTACCCTGCCTGTACGACCATGTCTTTGTCTCGTCCCAATAAAAGCTCGCAAGTGGATCCGCTCGCCTCTCGTCTCGTTCACCCCGTTACAGATTAATTGCCTGGACTTATTTAATCAACAACTTCCCATTGTTTTTTTGTTTTTTTGTTTTTTTTTTTATGCATAATACATCAGGTAGTTTTGCTAGCACTCAAGGGACAATGCTAATAATAATAATAATAATAATAATAATAATAACTTTTCATTTCCAGAAGGAAATAATAGTGGCTGCAAAAGCAAAATGAAATGCTGCTTAGAAAAGGATGAACTATGATTGGTACTTTCAGTCCCCTGAGAGAACTGATGCCATAAGTTGTTTGGGCTTCTCATACTGCATCAATGCTATTGTCGACACCAGGCAGAACTGCCATGCTGATACTTCAGCTGCTTTTGAAGGATCCTGGTAACCCAGGCGGAAAAGCCTGTCTGCACACCACAGGGTGCTGCCTGAAATGGAGAAAGATGGAGACCTGATAATTGGGGGTATATTTTTCTTCCAGACCAGACTTAATGACTACACAGATTACTTTACAAAAATGCCGAAAACATGTCCATGCAAAGAGTATGTGTTAGTACCATGGTTTAATTTTCTCAAAATTAAAATTCTTAGAAAAAAAGTTACATGTTTATTGTTATTATGGTGAATCCTCTTGAGTAAAAATAGAGCATGTCTGACTAAAATTTCTTTTTCAGGGAATTTAAGTTTGCTCACACAATGATGTTTGCAATGGATGAGATAAATAGGGACACAGCCATTCTCCCTGGGATTAAACTAGGCTACAAAATGTACAATGACTGTGGTTCCACAGACATACTTAGAGCTGTGATGACATTAGTAAATGGTCTAGATCAGTCAGAAACAGGAGCAAACTGCACAAAACCCCCAACAGTCCAAGCCATTATTGGGCATTCTGGATCAACACCAACTATGAGCTTTGCAAAGATTGTTGGAAGATTTCATATACCAGTGGTAAGCTATATGTTTTAGCTTTGTTATTTTTCATTTGTAGTTATAATTAAAAGTTTCCATGTGGCAATTTCAAATAAGGGCGCTATTTCAATATATTTTAAAGTGTTATGTATCTTTTCAGTTCTTAAGAAAATGTGCAAAGGTTAATACATTTAAATCCTTTTTTTAAAATTTATTTCTTTATTCTCTCTGTCTTTACAGAAAAGTCATTTTGTGACATGTGCTTGTTTGAGCAACAGAAAGGAGTATCCCTCCTTTTTCAGAACTATTCCCAGTGATTACTATCAAAGCAGAGCACTGGCCCAGCTGGTCATACATCTTGGCTGGATGTGGGTGGGGGTGTTAAGCAATAAAATGACTATGGAATTGATGGAATAACCACTGTTATTAAGGCTGCTAATAAGGAAGGAGTGTGTATTGAATACTCAGAAGCCTTTGAAAGTACCAGTCCATACCATGAAATAGTGAGAATTGTGAATATTATCAGAACCTCCACATCTAAGGTAATAATGGCTTTCATGTCACATAGAGAGATCAAGATACTAGTGGATGAGCTATACAGACAAAATATTACAGGGCTGCAGTGGATCGGAAGTGATGCCTGGATCACAGACGACTTTCTAGCAGACATCCAGGGACACACTTTGCTTGACTTCCTTTTCTACCAGAAGTCAAGCCCTCTCAGTTTCCTAACAGCATATTTCTCAAAGACTTTTGGGAGCATGTCTTTGACTGTTCTTTGACTCCAAGTGAAATAAGAAAGAGGTGTAATGGCTCTGAGAACCTGAGGGATGTGCAAAACTCTTTGACTGACTTAGCTGACTTAAGGTTCTCAAACAATATATATAAAGCTATGCATGCAGTAGCTCATTTCTGTCAGAATTAAATAAAATACACATATACTTCAATCAGTTAGCCTGAAGATGCTAACATTTTTTTTAAATTATTGTTTAATTTGCTTGCTGAAGGTCTTAAACTCCTTGCAATCTATAAATTTAAATAAAATTGAATACATTCATTGTTCACCCCACTGAGTGGTCATGTATGTTGCGTCACACAGCATTTGGGATCACTTTTGTCCTTTGTATCTCCTGGCTTCTGGGGTAAACAATAATAGTGTTAATGGCCTTCAAAGCTATGCTTCCAGGAAGAAATGTCATGAAATGGTTTGGGCTCTTGCAGCAAAAACTCTGTATTCTTACCTTTGCACTTATACAGGTGCTTATATATGCATTTTGGTTAATATTATCTCCACCATTTCCATATATGAACATGGATCATTATCAGGAGAAAGATCATTTTAGAATGTAATTTAGGTTCAGCTATTGGTTTCTGGACTGTGCTGGGTTATATTGGTCTCCTGGCTGTCCTTTGCTTTGTTATAGCTTTTCTGGCACGGAAACTGCCAGACAATTTCAATGAAGCTAAATTCATTACATTCAGAGTATGCTCATATTCTGTGCTGTATGGATCACGTTTATCCCAGCTTATGTCAGTTCTCCTGGAAAATGTATTGTCACTGTGGAAATATTTGCCATTTTGGTCTCTAGCTTTGGCCTACTGTTCTGTATTTTCTTGCCAAAATATTATGCAATTTTAGTGAGACCTGAGATGAACACTAAAAAGCATGTTATTTCAAAAAAGTCAAATGATATCCATATTATGAGTTATTAAAGTGTAAAGAAAGGACATGAAAAGACAACAATCGAACAAATTATGGTATTCTTTTAATATGTTGAAAATAAACAAAACTAAAGTTGTTGTGTAACTGCATGGTACCTTCTGCCGTTATGCCATGCTGGGTAACACTTTATAATAACTTTCATCAATAAATCATTAACAAACATTATGTAATGCTTGATGGATTGTTAGTTAATATATATTCACATATCTAGAAACATGAAATAATGTGCTTGTTAATGTTTACTAATAAATGTATTAAATGAAATATTTATTATTATGTGTTACTTAATAATAAACATTCCATGTGAATTAAAAAGCTTACAAATTTAATTAAACTTATAATTCATGTGATCATGTACATTTTGACAATCTACAAATTATTTTAAAAGATGTTATACAATGATTAAAAGCTTTTGTTAATGCACAACACTTTTGTGTTACACCAGGTTTGGTGTATGGGTTAGTTTAAGGGTTAGTTTAAGGGTTGGGTAAGGAGTCAACAGTGTACAGGGGTCAGTTTGATTACTATAAGAGAACACAATTCAATCTGTTTATATTGCATTGTTTTGATAAATGAAAAATTAATTTAGTATTTAGAATTTAGTAATTTAGTATTTTCTTGAAAATTTGTTGCTGTTTTTTTTTTTTTCCCCTCCTGTTGATGTATGATTCAAGGAATATTCTGTTTAATGATTCATAATAGTATACTAATATAAGTGTTGAAGCAATAAAAACATGTTTTGCACCCAACTTACAATGTGTGTTATGTCTTTACCAAACATTTAGCTAAACTTAACTAACCACCCTTTACACAAACGTTGTTACAGTAGCTAGAAGTCCAGTGCCAATAAAGATACAAAAAAATTGTAGATGTTTATAAACATAGACTGAGTACTGCAAAAACATGTACTAATGTCGAGATGTGAAAATAAGGCAAATTCTGGTCATTTTGAACACCTTTTGCCATCAAAATGATTGCTCATGAAGGTACTAATGACTAGTAAATGTTTATACATTTACAACATTTACAATTTATGAATAGTTTCCACTTTAGATTGGGTACTGCAAAAACATTAACAAATAATTAATACATTATTTAAAATGTGCAAATAGTAGAAGTCTACACAACAAACAAAGACCAAATATGCAGACAGTGATTATGAGTTAATGAATATATTAACATGAATAGTTTGTGTAAAGTGCTTAAAATGAATAATTAAGCTATATTTTCACAACATTTGTAAATGTAAAAATGAGCATTAGCTAATATGTGAACTGAAGTTTAATGACATTTGTAAGCATTCAGCAGTACATTAATAAATACATTTGTAATCATTGTGTAATTTCTGTTAAAATCATTTGTAGATTTTTTTTTTAAACACGTTGAATGTTTAATAACATTTATTACCATTAACTAATGATCAGCTAAGCATTACATAATGTTTGTTAATGATGAATCCAAGATGGCGGCGCGGTCAGACGCAGCGGCTACTCCGGGTCCGAAAAACGGTGCTTTAATGTCTTTTAATGTCATCTGTTCATCTCAGAATAGTCTCAGTTTACCGCTAATTCATAAGGAAATCACTCCAAAATACATCTATGATCGCCAAAGCCTTTTGGAAATCGGCAACACATACAACCACCAACTCGCACCGGCGACAACTGAGAAGCTCCAAGGCCTTTGCTTACTGCTAAAGCTGAACCCCGAGACCACGGCCTCGTCTACTGACGCTACCCACACAAAGCGGCCACGCCGGCGGTGTGTGACGGGACAGAAACGCGGCTCTGCCCGAACAAAGCAGCAGCGGCGGCGCCGGCGGTGTGAGAGGGGACAGAAGCGCGGCAAGCGCGGAGGCATACAAGCTAGACTAAGGGCTAACCCCACCAGACCAGCTCTTCCAACACTCATGCTCTCTAATGTTCGCTCGCTGGAAAACAAACTGGGCTCATTTCAACTCAGTCGCTCTACGCTGCATGAGACAAGGGATTGTTGTGTGTTTGTTTTCACTGAAACATGGCTAAACGACAACATTCCCGACTCCGCCATTCAGATGCACGGGCTAACCTGCTATCGAGCGGACAGAGATACAGCACTGTCTGGGGGAGGACTGTGTGTTTATATCAACAAGGGATGGTGTAACAATGCTGTGGTAGTGACAAAACACTGTTCATCGCTGGCGGAGTTTATGTTTGTGAAGTGTCGGCCGTTCTATCTGCCGCGGGAGTTCACGGCCATTGTTATTGTCGCGGTTTACATCCTGCCGTGTACAACACTAAGGACGCGCTTTGCGAGCTGTACAGCGCCATCAGCGAACAACAAACAAATAACCCCGACGGCTTTTTCATCATTGCCGGTGACTTTAATCACACGAACTTAAAGTCAGTTTTGCCAAAGTTCTACCAACATGTGAACTTTGCAACAAGGGGGAACAACACTCTGGACTTGGTTTACACAACAGTAAAAAATGCATACAAAGCTGAACCCCACCCCCACCTCGGATACTCAGACCACATCTCTGTTATGCTAATCCCAGCATACAGACCACTTCTCAAACTTACCAAACCGGTTCAAAAAGAGATCACAGTATGGCCAGATGATGCCACCTCAACACTACAGGACTGCTTTCAGTGCACAGACTGGAACATGTTCAGAGAGGCGGCCACCTACAACAACCACACAGACCTGCACGAGTACACTGAAACTGTGACTGCTTACATCAAGTACAGGAGACAGGAGACAAAGCAGCCTTAAAAACAGCAAGAGCCAATCTGTCCCGTGGCATCAAGCAAGCAAAACGCTTGTATGCACAAAAAATAAATAATCACTTTACTGACACCAAAGACACATGGAGCCTGTGGCAAGCCATTCAGACCATCACTGATTACAAGCCCCTGCCACAGGCCTGTGATGACGACACAACCCTCCCAGACGCACTCAACGACTTCTATGCACGGTTTGAAATGCAGAATGACACACCTGCACAAAAACTACCCACACCTCACAACAACCAGGCACTCTGTCTGTCTCCAGCCGATGTAAGGAAGACTCTATCCAGGGTTAACCCACGCAAGGCTGTGGGTCCTGACAACATACCTGGCCGTGTACTGAGAGACTGTGCTGCACAGCTGACGGATGTCCTAACAGATATCTTCAACACCTCGCTGAGCCAGGCAGTCGTCCCCACATGTCTCAAATCCACCTCCATAATTCCAGTTCCAAAGAAGTCCCCTGTGTCTTGTCTGAATGACTACCGTCCCATAGCACTGACTCCAATCATGATGAAGTGCTTTGAGAGGTTAGTTATGCGCAATATCAAAACCAGCCTCCCCAACACACTCGATCCGCTCCAGTTTGCATACCGTCCAAACCGCTCCACGGACGATGCCATTTCCTCCACCCTCCACCTGGCTCTTACTCACTTAGAAAACAAAGACTCTTATGTTAGAATGCTGTTCATTGACTTCAGCTCAGCATTCAGTACAATAATCCCACAACAGTTTATCAACAAACTAAACCTTCTGGGCCTTAACACCTCCCTCTGTAATTGGATCCTGGACTTCTTAACTGGAAGACCTCAGTCAGTCCGTGTTGGCCACAACACCTCGAGCACTACCACACTGAGCACAGGTGCCCCACAGGGCTGTGTTCTCAGCCCGCTGCTCTTCACGCTGCTGACCCACGACTGCACTGCCAAGTTCAGCTCCAACCACATCATCAAGTTTGCTGATGACACAACGGTGGTAGGTCTCATCAGCAACAACGATGAAACACACTACAGAGAGGAAGTGGCACAACTGGTTGAATGGTGTGGTGCAAACAACCTGTCCCTCAATGTGAGTAAGACAAAGGAGGTTGTGATGGACTTCAGGAGGAACTCTGTTGACCACCCCCCACTGACCATCGACAGCTCAGCTGTGGAGAGAGTCAGCAGCACCAAATTCCTGGGGGTGCACATCACGGAGGATCTCACCTGGACCACCAACACCATGTCACTCTCCAAGAAGGCACAACAGCGCCTCCACTTTCTCCGCCGGCTGAAAAGGGCAAGTCTCCCTCCACCCATCCTCACCACTTTCTACAGGGGCACCATTGAGAGTGTGCTGACCAGCTGCATCACTGTCTGGTACGGGAACTGCAGTGCTGCTGACTGCAAGACCCTACAACGGACAGTGAACACAGCTGCAAAGATCATCGGTGCCCCTCTCCCCTCCCTTCTGGACATTTTCCTTGCACGATGCTCAGGTAAAGCCACTAGTATCGTGAAGGACCCAACCCACCCCTCCCATCATCTCTTCCAGCTCCTGCCATCAGGAAGATGCTACAGGAGCATCAGAGCCCGCTCTGCAAGACTGCTCAACAGCTTTTTCCCCCAGGCTGTGAGAGCCCTCAATTCCAACCACCTCACCCTCCTCTGAAACCCTATCCACAATGTAAACTGTTGAAAAATTCAAAACACAATTTTTGCAATTCTGAGTGTGCTACATACAGGTGAGTGGGCTGGACAAACCACCTGTAGTAACGCATTCTTTCATCTCTATATCCACCAGACACTTTCCTATAAACACTACATGTACACAGAAAACACTGTGCACCTCTGAGTGTGCTACCTACAGGTGAGTGGGCTAGACAAACCACCTGCAGAAACACTCTTTTCTCTCTATGCACCAGACACTTTCTTGTTAACACTTATTAACGTTACAAGGACCTAATAAGGACTTACAAATGTCTACTTGTCAACGCACCACAAATCTTTTTGCACTATTTGCATCTTAACCTTTAAATACCTCTTATGCACATTATCATGCACAGTTATTATGTAAACTACTTGTATAGTCTGTCTTAGGTTATGTGTATGTATAGTCAATTATTTATAGTATATGTATAGTTACATGTATAGGTTTAAAAAATTGTTTCTACGTCTAGTGTATTTATGTTCATATTTATGTTTATTTATGTAGCGCCGTGGTCCTGCGAGACACAACATTTCATTCCACTGTATGTCCACACATGTAGTGGAATGACAATAAAGCTTGACTTGACTTGACTTGATGTATTAATGAAGCTTTTAATCATTGCTCAACTGCAAAAAATCATGGATCCAGTGTGAAGCAGACTCAGTTAATTTAAAACAAATAAATAAATAAAATAAATAAATAAAAAAAACACCTTAGTTTCCGTATCTTGTTTCCCTGCCTGGTTATATTGTCTTGTCTACCTTCCGCCTGCCCTGGACCTTTCGCCCATCGTGGATTTAACCCTTTGCCTTGTCGTTCGGACTCTGCTCGCCCCTCGTATGAATTCTCACCTGTCTCACTGGATTATCCGTTTGCCTCGTCCATTGGATTACATTCGCCGCTGATTGACCCTCGCCTGCTTCACGGACTACTCATGTCGTTTCACGTCTCCCTCTCCGCGTTACAGAATACTCGGCCACAAAAGGATCCAGCAGCTTTTCGCCTGGACACTGGCAAGGTATGGACATTGCAAGACAATTATTAGCTCTCGAGCAGGGCACACGATTGTTTGAGGGCTATATCCAAGAGTATCTGGACATCGCAAATGACTCTGACATACCGGACTGTTTATTAATAGAGTTTTTTTGCGATGGAGTAAATCAGCCTTTAAAAGCTAAGCTTAGACGTGAGGGTCCCCGGTCATCTCTCGCTGTTTTCATGGACTTTGCTTTATTGTGTGTGGGCTCGCCATTTACTGTGGGCATCACGGAGGAGGAACGCGATAACGCGGTAATGGCGGCCGCAAGGTTTAGTCAACCGCAAGCCCCGGGACATTCTAGTTTGCTGATCGCTACTCCAGTGTGTAAATCCGCTAGTTAAATGGCGGCCGCACCAGAGCGCGCTCACGTAATGGCAGCAAAAGCGAAGCCAGTTCACAAGATGGCAGTGACAACAGCACTCCGTCATGTCACTGCTGCCATCCTGGTGTCAAGTCAAGTTGTTAATCTCAAGTCAAGTCAAGCTACAGCTGTGTTTCCTGAGCCAAGTCAAATCAGAGCTGCTCTTCCTAAGTCAAGTCACGTCACAGCTGTGTTTCCTGAGTCAAGTCAAGTTGTAAATCTCAAGTCAAATCACATCACAGCTGTGTTTCCTGAGTCAAGCAAATTCAGAGCTGTTGTTCCTGAGTCAAGTCAAGTTAAAGCTGCTGTTCCTGAGTCATGCAAAGTCACAGCTGGTCTTCACGAGCCAAGTCAAGTCACAGCTGGTCTTCACGAGCCAAGTCAAGTCACCGCTGGTCTTTACGAGTCAAGTCAAGTTACTGTTGCTGTTCCTGGGTCAAGTCTAGTCTCAGCTGGTCATCCAGAGTCAAGTCACATCTCCGCTGGTCGTCCAGAGCCTCGTCACGTCTCGCCTGACCTCCCAGAGCCCCAACACATCTCGTCTGACCTCCCAGAGCCTCGTCACGTCTCGGCTGACCTCCCAGAGCCTTGTCACGTCTCGTCTGACCTCCCAGAGCCTGTCATGTCTCGTCTGACCCTCCAGAGCCATGTTATGTCATGACTGCCAGTATGATGGCGGTCACCATTTTGAGTGTTTGGGCCGCACACTACGCTCCAGAGGTCTCGTCTATCCACAAATCTGCTCCAGAGGTCTCGTCTGACCACGAGTCTGCGCCAGTGGCCCCGGAGGGCTCGCACTTGGATCTGCCCATTTCACGTCTCCCTCTTCACATTATATATTTAATATAATATAATATAATTATATTATATTATATTATATTATATTATTTCTATCCAAATATTATGTCCTATTTGAAACAATAAAAAAAAAAAACACTCACAGTGTGTGGCAATAAACATTTAAACTGTATTATGTTACCTTTTTGTTAAACAAGTTTACCATGGTGTTAAATGCAGCATGTTGAATCTAAGAATCTAAGTTAAGCATAGTGACCAGTGTAAATTCCAATCCAATCCTGATTGTCACACTGTAATAAAGTCAAGCTAAATTCACTGCATGATGTAATACAGTAAGTAGTACATTGTTCTATGTTGTATGCACTGTTACATATTTTGGCAAAAACAGTAATATTCTATACAATAAAAAAGCATACTATGGATACAATACGTAGGTACCTGAAATGGATATGATTGGCTGATGACCATATATGCATTGTTTGTTTGTTTATTTATTGTCATGTCATATGATTAGAATCCATTATGGTTTCATTTTATGTGGCTTTAAACCACTTTTACAATTTCCTACCATAGATTTAGGCGAGAAAATAAGGTCCATTTGATTTAAAACTTAGTATAAATGCATATGTTTGTTTAATATTCGTAATTAGAAAATACAGTGTAACCTTTTTACAAGTTTAGTTTAGTGTTGTTTTCTCATTGGCTTAAGTTAAGCAAATATGCAGTTCACTAAGAAACACCCACAATGTTAATTTCAGTGGATTGGGACCCAACAGCTGTTATATAAGACAGCACCAGAGGTTTAGTAGCCGGATGAGGGTATAATGGAGTTCTTACACACATGGCTTTTGTTCACATTAGTGAGAGCAGCCGATCCTCCATGCAAGTTATGGGGGCTTCCTGACATCCCTCATCTTAGAAGAGATGGGGATGTGACAATTGGTGGCATCTTCTCCATCCACAGCAGCTGGGAGGAAATGATGCCCACATTCACTTCTAAACCAGAGCAGCCAAAATGCAAGAGGTGAGTGGATAAGGAGACAAAAAGACTGACTTGACTCAGGAAACACAGCTGTGACGTGACTTGACTTAGGAAGAGCAGCTCTGATTTGACTTGGCTCAGGAAACACAGCTGTAGCTTGACTTGACTTGAGATTAACAACTTGACTTGACACCAGGATGGCAGCAGTGACATGACGGAGTGCTGTTGTCACTGCCATCTTGTGAACTGGCTTCGCTTTTGCTGCCATTACGTGAGCGCGCTCTGGTGCGGCCGCCATTTAACTAGCGGATTTACACACTGGAGTAGCGATCAGCAAACTAGAATGTCCCGGGGCTTGCGGTTGACTAAACCTTGCGGCCGCCATTACCGCGTTATCGCGTTCCTCCTCCGTGATGCCCACAGTAAATGGCGAGCCCACACACAATAAAGCAAAGTCCATGAAAACTTTGTTTAATAAATGGCAACAAATTCTTAGAGGGTCCATGGGCTTTGCCATTCCAAAAGCTGAAATAAGAGGCCTAAAGGATTTTCTGACTAAACTTAACCCGTCTTCTGACATAGATCTGCATAAAGAGTTGTGGGAAACTATATTTCAATGTAAACTTCCTATACAAGAAACTACTGGAAGCCAAATCATGTGCAAAGGCAATGAAAGTTTGAACAATGTGCAGAACCAGTACACAGATGTCACAGAATTACAAATTCCCAATAATGTTTACAAGGCTGTGTATGCTGTCGCTTATGCTTTGAACAGCACAATCAGTTGTTCAAAATGGGACTCAAACCAAAGCAAATGCCTGGAGAAAGTCAACAATACGTGGCAGGTAGCATTGTTTGCATAGATGTGAAAACGGTCATGTCAGTTGTACTCAGAATTCCATGAATTTATACACATGCTCTTACAGGTACTTAATGCCTTGAGGGAAGTGAGTTTCTTCACCGAAACAGGTGAAAAGGTGTTCTTTGATAAAAATGGAGATCCGGCAGCAAGGTATGATCTGTTGAACTGGCAGCAGGGGGAGGATGGTACAACACAGTTTGTTAAAATGGGTTTCTATGATGCATCTTTACAACCAGAATTTCAGCTTTCATTTAACAACATCAGCATGGTGTGGTCCAGCAATCAACACCAGGTATTTTTTTTGTGAGCAGGCCTATAGACTTGAAGTATCTTACCACAATTTTTGTTGTGGTACAAATTGTCATGTTTTTACAGGTACCTGTGTCTGTGTGTAGTGAGAGCTGTCCCCCAGGCACTAGGAAGGCTGTGCAAAAAGGAAAACCTGTCTGCTGTTATGACTGTATTCCATGTGCAGAAGGAGAAATAAGTAATAAGACAGGTATGGTACAGGAATGCATAACATCAATAAGCAATAATGTACAATCTAAAATAATGTTTATGTTCACATTTCCTCCTCAGATTCAGTGATGTGTCTCAAGTGCCCCCCAGAATTTTGGTCAAACAAATGGAGAGATACATGCGTCCCAAAACTTGTGGAATTCTTATCATTTGAAGAAGTGATGGGAATTATTCTAGTACTGTTTTCTTTATTGGGTGTGTCTTTTATATTAGGTATTGCAGTAGTTTTCTTTGTACATAAAGACACCCCCATAGTAAAAGCCAACAACTCAGAGCTGAGCTTCCTGCTGCTCTTCTCATTGACTCTGTGTTTCCTCTGTTCACTTACTTTCCTTGGACGGCCCACTGAGTGGTCCTGTATGTTGCGTCACATAGCATTTGGGATCACTTCTGTCCTCTGTATCTCCTGTGTTTTGGGGAAAACAATTGTTGTGCTAATGGCCTTCAGGGCTACACTTCCAGGAAGTAATGTCATGAAATGGTTTGGGCCCTTGCAGCAAAGACTCAGTGTCATTATTTTCACTTTATTACAGGTTTTAATTTGTGTACTTTGGTTAACAATATCCCCTCCTTTCCCATATATGAACATGAATTATTACCAAGAGAGAATAATTCTAGAATGTAATTTAGGCTCAGATTTCGGGTTCTGGGCTGTGCTCGGATATATTGGCTTACTGGCTGTCTTGTGCTTCATTCTGGCTTTTCTAGCACGGAAATTGCCTGATAACTTCAATGAAGCCAAATTCATCACATTCAGTATGCTCATATTCTGTGCTGTATGGATCACATTTATCCCAGCTTATGTAAGTTCTCCTGGAAAATATACTGTAGCTGTGGAGATATTTGCTATTTTAGCTTCAAGTTTTGGTTTGCTGTTTTGCATATTTGCTCCAAAATGTTACATTATTTTATTCAGGCCAGAACAATAATAGGCCAGAATAATAATAAACTGTCACCTCAAAAAATCATCTAAAAGTGTTTATTTCCAAATTTATTCATCACACACTTATTAACCGTCAAATTTGTATCATGCAAAAAATACGAATTTAAATGTGTAATTTACCCCAATATACTGTATATTCAACATATTGTAAAATATTTCTCATTTTATGAACCCATTTTACCAGTATAAATAAATAGTTTTAATAAAAATTTAAATATCATCTCTGAAAAAGTCTGTGTTCTATCATTTTTTTTTTTACATATATTTTCTTTCTTTTTTTTCTTTTTTTATATTTTTAAATTATATTATATCCAAAGAATTATCCACAGAAATTATGTGTGTGATTTAAATTTACAAATAAAATTATGTATGACAATTACAGTACATCCTCTGTTAAGGGTGTAAACAAAAGCTGTGGTCTATAAAAAGGGTCAATGTGTTGGCAATGTGTTGGAGTGTTTGAAGGAATACGACACAAAATGCTGATTCTAGAGCTACTACTACTCATGTCAGTGTTGATCAAAGCAGAACAGCTAGAATGTATGTGACAGGGCAAAATACAGCTTCCTGAGTTCATCAAAGATGGAGCTCTAAAGATTGGAGGCATCTACACCCATCTTTCACTGGCTATACTGGAGTGATTCCAAAGTTTACCCAACTATCTCCTCAACCAACCAGAATGCAAGGAGTATGTATGTTTTCAATGCAAATTGTTATCATAGTATATTGTAATTCATAGAATTACACGCCACAATCTAAACATAAAGGGGTTAAAAAAGTTGGCTTGATCTGTTGCTACCTGTGCTTGCCTGAGCAACAGAAAATATTTTTCTTCTTTCTTCAGAACTATTTCAAGTGATTACTACCAAAGCAGAACGCTGGCCCAGCTGGTAAAACATTTTGGCTGGACATGGGTGGGTGCGTTAAGCAACGAAAATTATTATGGTAAAAATGGCATTACCACATTTATTAAGGCTGTACAAGATGAGGGATTCTGTATTGAATACTCAGAAGCTTTTGAAAGCACAGGATCAAAAAGTCATTAACAAATATTGTAGACAAAACCAGAACCTCCACATCTAGGGTAATAATGGCTTTTATGTCACACAGAGATTATGATACTGGTGGATGACCTATACAGACAAAATATTACAGGACTGCAGTGGATCGGAAGCGATGCCTGGTGTTGTGTTCAATTATAAGTCTGTTGGTTAAGAATTACCACTAGAGGGAGTTGTTGTAGGCGATTGTCAGACACACATGTCAGTGAAGGACGAGGATGGCAGTTATTCTTCCTCCTACATATTTGCAATGCCCAGGGGAGGCTGCAATCTCGTTCAGTACATGGATACAGATGTTTAAAACTCTCTGTTGGTGGTTCATGCAGAGGGAGATGACTGGCCTGATACTAGAAAGCCTGCTACACTGCTTCATTGCCTTGGAACATAAGCCCACTGAATCTTTTACACCCTTCCAAATACGTGTACGACTTATGCATCTGCACTGACTCTGCACTCAGGGCACACTGTGTCCCGAAAGTTAATACTATTGCGGAATGACACACATTTCGCCAAAGGGAGCAACGGCATGATGAAAACATTTTGCAATATGTGGCTTCGCTCCGTGATATGGTATCTTTATGTGCATTTGGTGACAAAGAAGAGGAAATGCTGTGAGATCAAATCGTTTAAAAAGTGCATAGCAGCCGAATTCGGAAACGTTTATTGCTTGAAGCAGATTCAACTTTGGACAAAGCTATACAAATTGCAAATCAGCTCGAAAACCCTGGTGAAAAAACCAGCATATGCTGGTAGGTATGTTTTGATGCTGGGATGCTGGTTAGGTAGGTTTTGATGCTGGTCCTTGACCAGCAAAATCCAGCAAAGGACCAGCTTAAACCAGCTAAGGACCAGCATAAACCAGCAAAGGACCAGCTTAAACCAGCATCAAAACCTACCTTACCAGCATTCCGGCATCAAAACATACCTACCAGCATATGCTGGTTTTTTCACCAGGGAATGCAATGGCCAATGCAAGTGAGTTCGCGAAACCTGCCGAACTATCAGTACAAAGACTGCACGTGAGAAAAATAGAAGCGAACGCACATAAATGTACACAATTAAAGCAACAGAGTCGAATGAGAGTACAGTCTGAATGCAGATGCTGCCGTTTCCAATTCAAGCAGTCTTAGCAAATTCCAAGCAGTGCCTCGCTCTAAAAAAGACATGCAAATCATGCGGCAAAATTGGACATTTTGCAAAAGTATGTCGTTCAGCACTGAAACAAGAGATAAGAGAAATTGAAGTCCCTGAATTGACTGTCCTGTACACGACTAGCACATCTCCAGCACCAAACAAAATTTTGTACAGTGTAGAAATGAACGCATTGTCTGGTACTACAATGCAGGAACTGATAGTGGGCACAGGTTCCTCTGTATCTTTGTTGCCAGAGCGTATATACAAACAGTACTTTTCTGAATTGCCTCTGGAACATGCTGACATGCGTCTTGTCACATATTCTAAGGATAACCTTCTTGTGCTGGAACGCATTAACACTCAGGCAACACATGGGCATTGTTCAGCACCCGCTACATTCTATATTGTGAAGAGTGGAAACCCACTAATGGGCATGGACTTAATATCGTCCTTGAATCTATGCATAAAGGGAAACACAGTACTCACTGCCAAAGTGAGTTTGAGGTGTCAAACTCCACAGCAAGTTTTGGCTGTGCAAAGAACTTTGTACATAAAGTGAAACTGCGTCAAGATGTTCCACCCGTGCAACAAAACTGTGTCGATTACCGTTTTCTGTGAGGGATGCTGTCGACAGAACTGAACCGCTTACTAGCGGCAGGCGTCATTGAAAGAGTAGATGCTTCACCCTGGGTATCACCTATCATAGTGACCCAGAAGAAATCAGGAGATATTAGAATGTGCATGGATCTCAGGAAACCGAACAAGGCAATAGTCGTGGACAGTTACCCCATTCCACACACTGAGGAACTGTTTTCGCAGCTGAGAGGTGCAGTGCTGTTTTCCACAATCGACCTTGCAAATGCCTACCATCAGGTCCCCTTAAATGAAGATAACAGAGACCTTACTGCCTTCATAACACATGAGGGTCTGTTCCGTTTTAAAATAGTCTGCTATTGATTAGCTTCAGCCCCGGCAGCATTCCAAAAATTGATGTCCACAATCCTTAAAGATGTTCCTCTGCACTAGCTTTATTTGACCTTGCATTACCTACAATTGTCACAACAGACACGTCGGATTACGGTATCAGTGGTGTTCTGACCCAGCTCCATCCAGATAAATCAGAAAGGACTGTGGCTTTCGCTTTCAGAGCCCTGACCGCAGAGTAAACTTTCGGTAGTCGAAAAAGAAGCCCTCGCTTGCGTCTGGACCACTGAGCATTGGAAAACGTATCTGCGGGGCATGAAATTCAAGTTGAGGTCAGACCATCAAGCATTGACTACCCTCTTGACGACTAAGGGTATGGGAAGGGCTGGACTGAGAGTAGCCCAGTGGTCTGCCAGATTGCTTTGCTTTAATTATGATATGGAATACAAACATGGCACTGACAACCAGGTCGCAGACTGTTTGTCACGCTTGCCCCTGCCTAATGAAACTAAACCTGATGTGGACTCTGAACCAGAAACTGTAGCTGCCGTGAGCATCCTGCTATCAGCTGTGCCACTGACTGAGCTCACTGCTGAGTGCTCGTCCTGCCCTAAATTTGCCAAACTCCGCAACTATGTTGAGAACGGTTGGCCGGCAAAAAACATTGCCTGATGACGTGATTCCTTACTTTTTTTCCAGTAAGAAATGAACATGACTCATGATTCATGACTCATATGTGTTAAGGGGAACACATAGGTTGATTGTACCACTCAGTTTAAGCTCAAGGTTAGTCACTCCAGCTCACAAGTGCCAAATTGTGAGGACCAAGCAAAGGCTGAGAGAGCTATATTGGTGGCCTAAGATGGATTCACAAGTACAGTCCACCATTGCAACCTGTGTCACCTGCCAGCTTCACGATAAGACAGCTAGAACCACACATGCACCACTGACTCCGGCTCAGTATCCAGCGGGCCCCTGGCAGAAACTTGGCATGGATGTGGTAGGTCCTTTTGAGATAGGTCCTGCTAGCTGCAGATATGCCATCACATTAATTGACTATTACTCAAAATGGCCAGAAGTGGCATTCACATCGAATGTGACAGCAGCGACTATTACAAGTTTTCTGACATCGGTCTTTAGCCAAAGGGGGAATCCACTGGAGATTGTTACTGACAACGGCCCTCAATTTCTCTTGACAGAGTTTAAACATTTCCTGCAAGAGAGAGATGTCAAGCACATTCGCACCTCCATATACCATCCGGAAGGAAATGGAGCGGTTGAGCGTTGGAATAAGGTACTGAAGGATGCTATTCTGACTGCACAAAGAGAAAGAGCTCCATGAACTTCCTTTGTGGTCGAATTCTTGCAAACGTACAGAGCTACTTCTCACGCGACTACAGGTACGTCTCCTTTCAAGCTTTTGTACGGAAGAAAGATGAGAACAAAGTTGTCAGTTCTCACACCATGCAACAAAACTCCGGCTACAAGGAAACTGCCCACGTAGGAGGCGACATTCTCGCAACCTTGCGCAATGTTCCCTAAAAGTTGTCTAAAGGTGACGAATGTCCCGAACATTTACAGAACATTGGAGACGTTCCTAAAACGTCCTCTTTTGGTTACGAAAGTTCTGGTGCTCAATGTTCGTTATACGACTTTAGGGGGACGTTCCATTTTGGTTATTTTTTGGTCACATAAGAACGTTACAAAGAGGACATTTGGGACATTTACAGAACGTTCTCACATGGTCTTCTTTTAGTCATATAATAACGTTCGCAATATGACTTTAGGAGGACGTTCTATATTGGTTATTCTGTGGTCATATAACAATGTTACAAAGAGGACATTTAAGACGTTAACAGAACGTTCTCACATGGTCCTCTTTTAGTCATATAATAACGTTCACAATATGACTTTAGGAGGACGTTCTATATTGGTTATTCTGTGGTCATATAACAACGTTACAAAGAGGACATTTAGGACGTTAACAGAACGTTCTTACATGGTCCTCTTTTAGTCATATAATAACATTTGCAATATGACTTTAGGAGGACGTTCTATATTTGGTCCCTCTTTAGTCATACAATAACGCCGCACATGATTTAACTTTTAGTCATATAATAACGTTCACAATATGACTTTAGGAGGACGTTCTATTTTGGTTATTCTATGGTCACATAAGAACGTTATAAAGAGGACATTCGGGACGTTAACAGAAACGTTCTCACATGGTCCTCTTTTAGTCATACAATAACGTTCGCAATATGACTTTAGGAGGACGTTCTATTTTGGTTATTCTATGGTCACATAAGAACGTTATAAAGAGGACATTCGGGACGTTAACAGAACGTTCTCACATGGTCCTCTTTTAGTCATATAATAACATTCACAATATTCTTGTGTTGAGAAGTATACAATACATTACGTTCAATTTATAGTAATTGTTTATTATAATACATGTAAAGTGGAACTGCACCACTAGGGACACCACTAGTGGTAAATTGTGTTGAGTAATGGGAGCAACGAGAAAATAAACGGGAGAATCTAGAGAGACACCGTGTGGAGTGTGTTCTGTTAAAAGTGTAAAAACACCACAAATTGGCGACGAGGATGAGCGCAGCAGTGCTGAGCCCACCCCCGTTTCTTTCTGTCAATCGGGAACCGCCGATTCCATTTGAAACGTAGCAGAAAATCTTCCAAAATTACATGATAGTTATTCAGGCCACCGGAGAGGCATGGCCGGAGACGCGCAGACGAGCGGTCTTGTTGCATTGCTTGGGGACGGAAGGTCAGCGCTTGTTCTATACTCTGCCAGACCAAGGTACTACATTTGATGAAGCAATGACTGCACTTCAGAAACACTTCGTACCTAAAGTTAATGTAGTAGCGTGCCGCCACACATTCAGGCAACGTTTGCAATTATGAAACGGCTTTTGTCAGCCGTCCCTTAATGGTTTTGTTTAAACGTTCCACGTTCGAACATGATTGCGGATGGTACGGTATGGAGAAATGGCAATCGATGGACAATGATTTGGCCAAGAATTGCGTAACCCTGGACGCAAATGGCGTCCCATTGTCACTCTCAATGGTAGTAGGTATACCAAATCTGGGAATTATCTCTTTAGTTAAAATTTGAACCACTGTCTTAGCGTCCTCTTTTGCACATGGGAACGCTTCTGGCCACTTTGAAAATCTGTCCACTATAACCAGAAGGTACTTTAGATTACCTATTGGTGGCATATGCGTAAAAATCGACCTGTACATGCTGAAAAGGTGCTTCTGGATGCAGTAATGCTTCATGTTTAATCGGTCTGTGTGGGTTTACCTTAGCACATGTAAGACACGAGTCTAGAATGAGCTTGGCTGTTTTATGTACATCTGCTGCGATTTATTATGTACTAGCACATGTATGCGACAAACCATGGTAATGCCTAATGAGGATTACCAATCCTAACTTTGGGAGTTATTCTTCCCTTTTCATTCACAATGCCATCTTTATCTGGTGCACACCCGTGTTTACTCCAATGTTCTAAGTCAGTTTGTGTCGGTTGACTTTGCAGAATCTTAATGTCAATTTCAGGTACATTAGTTATGTGCACAGCCATAGTTACCTGACTTTTGTTACCCATATCAAATGGAGGTTTAATCTGGGCTTTTGCTTTTTAACGCTACCAATTCTGCAGCTTGTGCTGGATTATAGTCTAAGGCATAAGCTTCTATTGTTTCCCCAGTTTCTGATACCACAGCATACCCACAAAGGTAGACACCATCAAAAGGTTTTGAACATGATCCATCAACATATATGTGCTCCCCCCCATCCAGGGGTGAATCCAAGAGATCGGCCCTGGAAGAACATGAGGAAGTTAATTCAATGATACAATCATGACTTTCATTACCATCTATCATGTCAGCCATTCCAAGAACCCCTAATAAAGCAGGATTAATTGATGATGTTGGCTGAATGGTGAGGTTTTTTGTGGCCAGCAGGATTGCCTCGTAGCCTGAGCGTCGTTGCGCTGTCATGTGTTGCGTCTGCATATTGTGTAGGATTGCTCCTACCTGATGTGAAGTATATACAATCATTGGATGCGACAGAACAATCTTCTCAGCCATCTGCACCACTATAGCAGCCGCTGACACAGCACGAAGACATGCTGGCATGCCTGCAGCTACATTATCTAATTTTTTAGACAGGTAAGCTACAGGTCTGTAGGTGGAACCATGCTGTTGCAACAGGACACCCATGGCCACCCCCTCCGTCTCCCGGACATGCAAATGGAACTCCCTTTCAAAACTGGGGAGACCGAGGCTAGGAGCCGTGGTGATGGCCTTCTTCAATGCCGCGAAGTGCATTTCTGCCTCATCAGTCCAGTTCAACGGCGTTTTAGGTGGAGCTTTGCGGTCGATTAGACTTCTCAGATACTTGTCATGTATCGCACAGTCAGGTATCCAGGATCTGCAATAGTTTACGAGTCCCAAAAAGCTTTGAAGCTGCTGCACAGTTTGTGGGGACTTCATCTTCCTGATCATCTGGACCCTGTCAGTAGAAATTGCTCGCAAACCTGGCATTATTATGTGTCCCAGGTATGTTACCTTAGGCTGAACCCACTGGAGCTTTTCTTTCGAGGCTTTAAACCCAGCTTGTGCAAGGACGTTGCAGACGATGATGGAGGCTTTCTCACAGTCCTCACGCGTTTCCGAAGAAATGATCAGGTCATCTGCGTACTGGAGGACACAGACTGTGGAAGGCAGGTCAGTCATTTTTGCCAGTGTCCTCTGAACAGCCGCCGAGAAGACTGCGGGGGAGTCCACGTAGCCTGAGCAAGGCGTGTCCACGTATATTGTGCATTTTGGAAAGTGAATGCTAGAATCGGCTGCGTCTCTGGGTGCACAGGGACAGAGAAGAAAGCTGCACACAAATCAATAACTGTAAAATACTTATGCGTACATGGTATAGAATTGATAACAATTGGAACATCAGGCACAATTGGTGCTAATGGCATTATCAATTTGTTTATAGCCCTCAAATCTTGAGTAAGACGCCATGTTTTTCCATCAGCTTTTACCACCGGATTAATTGGTGTGTTGTATGGCGAATGAGTCGGCACGAGGACACCCTGCTGGACAAAATTGTCAATCAATGGTTTAATACCAAGTTCCTTGTCTTTAGACAAAGGATATTGCTTAATGTAGACTGGCTGTTTAGTTTTAAGCTTTGCTTTATATGGTTCCATGTCAATAAAACCTGTTTCATCTTTATATTGTGACCATAATGATGGATCAATCATGGTCTCTACCATTGGTGGTATGTCAGCCTTGGATTCAGCTGGTTGTGGTTCACTGGGTTCTTCCCATGTAGGCAAAGGATTCATTGAGGCCTGTAAGCTTGATAGGAAAGAAAACACAACATGATTATCAGTAAACTTAATATCCATATTCAGTTTGTGCATTATATCTCTTCCCAGTAGATTTAGTGGAGCTCCTGGTATGATGGTGAATTTGTGAAAAAATGGCTTGCATCCAGGAGCTCTTACTTCCAAAGGGGGCGTTACAGGACATGCAATGTCAGTTCCTGAAATTCCCACAGAGTTAACTATTTGATTAGAAATGGGACCCTCATAATGTGCAGAGGTCATTGAAGACCTGTCTGCCCCTGTATCAAAAAGGAAGGGTTGAGGTTGACCATGCACCATTATTGTAAAATATGGTAATTCTTCACCATGATTTGAAAATGTAAGGGTCATCATAGATAAATCGGAACTGACATCACTCTGTAGGCATCCCTATTGTTTATTATCCCATGTAGTTGGGTATTGGGCTGATGTTAAGCCTCTCTGCTGTGGCCTGTCTCTACCCTGCTGTGGCTGTGGCTGTGGCTGTGGCTGCCTCATTTGAAACTTCCTCTTTATCCAACCCCTTTCTCTTTGACCTTCTGACCGACAGAAGCGCTGTACGTGCCCGGGTCGGCCACATAAATAGCACACCATTCTGGTGTTTTTTGGTTGCACCAATCGTGGTTTCACTTCTACTCCCTGGCCATACTGCATCCCTTTCACTTCCTGGCCTGTAAACATCGCAGCCTCAGTTTTAGCTACAAACCCTCCAGAGGAATCTAGTTCCCTAACTCGCTTCCCTAAAGCATCTATCTCCATGTCAAACAGATTTGTAGTTGTAATTCTGATTAGTTGAGCTTGCTTGCATTGCATGTTGTTCAAGAATGTATTAATAAACAAAGCTCGCATTTCAGCACTCAGTGGGAGTTTAGACTCCTCTACCCAGGCCTTTTTAAACCGTAGGTAGAAATCAGAAGCTGATTCTTTCGGTTTCTGCTTTGTATTTGCAGCAAATGATAGATCTTGTCTGTTCCCCATGTGCTTATCTAGAAAAATTCTCAGTTCTTTAAAGAACATGTCATGATTTTCAGACTTCTCCCAAAAAAACTCATGAGGGCTACTAGCTGTAGCTGTGCCCGATATTTTATCATTCTCATAGCATAATGTTGGACATTCAGTAATCAACATTGATTCAGTGACATCTGCCTCTAGCGTTCTCGCCAGAACCGCCCTATAATCTGCACCAGTAAAGTGAGCATACCTTGTATGCGTTTGCAGAATAGTCACAAATTTGCTGGGGTTCTGAGGAGAAGGCAAACTTTTGCATATTGCTTCCATATCTGCCATTTTTATAGGCTTAACGGTCATTGTGTTACCAGCTCTTAGCCATACCATTGCACCGTTGGATCTCTCATTGAACACTTCCATTTCATTGTTAACTTTAGCAGATTTTGCAGTTTCTGTGTTCATTTCTGTCATTTTAAATTTGGGCGCAGACGGTGCGGTAATTTTAGGCGTGCAGTAGGGTGGGGGTTTATCCCCTATGGGGCAGTTTTGTCTTGCCACATAAGCAGCCACTTGTTTTTTCTCTGGGCCCTGGTCCCAAACTTGTTTCATCTCTTTCCATATACCATAACTCTTATTCATATAGTTGTAATCCCAATTAGGATCGCCCCAGCCCTCTTTGACTAGACTTTTAGCCAACCGCATGCCCTCATCTGTGAACGAACCCTCTCGTGGATACGGTATTTCAATTTGCGGTTTCATTTTTTCTGACCATCCTGCCATATTACTGACATATGGTTCTGTATAAATTCCCTGATTATTTCTGTACATAAAATCAGCTGGCGTTTCCCCCGGTAGCGGTCTCGATACTGAACCCCCCATCTTCCACTTTTAGGAGTTAGTATTAGCGGTTAGTAAACACAAATTCTCTGCACTTTATTGCTCAACCTCAATTGTAGTACATGTATCGTATTGTGACTTTGGGTGATGGTCCTATATTTCGGCTCACACAAGACTTTACGTCCTGATTGCCGCTATCACCTTCTTTTGTTTGGGTGCTTCCCTATTTCTTTTGGGCTTTCGCCAAACCGTTCAGCTCCCGCCGAACCGCATTCGGGTCGCCCCTAAAGCACCTTCTTTTTGTCACAATATATCAACATGCAGTAACAATTGGAAAAAAAAAATTCACAAATATGTGATTATTAATAATTTCCTTATTTTGTTCTACCCGCGAAATAATTTACGCAGCCGTGATCCAAAAATACGGTGTGATCAGTACCGTATATCCAAATCACCCACGCTAATAGTTACCACGTAACTACTGTTGCCAGCCGAAGTGTTACAACAATGGAACCGAATTTCCACTAACGACTAGTGATTTCCTAATCACCCACGTTAATAATTAGCTTAAAATTACTGTTGCCAGCCGAAGTGATACAACAATGGAACCGAAGTTCCACTAACGACTAGTGATTACTCAAAGCTAGGAACCTACAAGGGGCAAGCGCTGTATTTCCTTTAAGAAATATCAAAAACACTTACCCCCTTTATCGTAGGCTTCCTGATCCCCGGCGCGTCTTTCCCACTCGATCTCGGGACAGTGTTCCCGGTTCGTAGGGAGATTAGGGAAATAATTTCCCCCCCCTTCGCGGACGAGCCCTCAACTGTTAGAATTTAATATCTAACTTAACTGCCGAGATTCGATTTCTAGCTGAGCGATGGAGCACAGAGTCAGGATCCTGGACCATTGAGACAACCACACACAGAAAAGGTGTAATTCACTCAAAGGCACTTTATTAAGGAAGACTTCAACATTTATATGGTAAACATGAAGAAGTGAAATCAAACATCACACCCTTCAGGAAACAACAGTACATCATGTCCTATGATTGTCTAGGCTAGACTTATGTCATGTCTACTTTTCAGGTTAGTATGAGAAGGGCACAGGAGGTCAGGATTATTACAATCTCACAGAGAGTGAAATGCTCCGCGATCAGCTGATTGCAAATGCGCCGTTGTCTGCCGTAAGGGACAAATTACTATTAGAAGAAGACCTCACTCTAGAGAAAGCGATTACAATCGCATGTCAAGTGGAAGCTGCAGTTAAAAATTCGTCATTACTCTGCCATTCCACCGCTAATGCCATGAATTCTGTACAAGCCATTAGTACGAATACTAAGTACGGCAAACGGGGAAAGGGCGCACGCTCGACTATGCAATCACAGGCTGTTCAGAGACGGTCGGAGGAACGACAACAAACAAATACTGGCCAGCAACGTCGGCAAAGCATTGCTGACGGACAAACATCTGGCAAATGATAAAAACTGCCCTGCTACAAAAGTAACTTGCAGACTCTGTGGGAAAAAAGGTCATTTTGCTAGAGTGTGTAAAGCAGCACAGAGTGAAGTAAGAGAGGTGGTTGTTCCAGATGTGACTGTGCTCTGTCTGGATAACATTAAACAATCTGCTGCAGTCAATGATAAGATCACCTGTGAAGTGAATATTGAAGCACCAGGAGGTAATAAACATACCTTACAACTGGTTGTGGATACGGGCGCATCAGTTTCCATACTTCCAGAAGTTGTGTATAAGAGACACTTTTCACAATGCATCTTGACTAAGCCCAAAATCAAATTGGTCACATATGCAAAGGAGGACCTACCAGTTATTGGGTGCTTATCAGCATTAGCAGGTGTTTCAGTAAATGACAATCTGGTTCCTGCTACTTTTTATGTAGTGACTGCAGGATCTCCCTTGCTAGGGTTAGATTTAATTAGATTGCTGAACCTGGACATTGTACGCGGAGAAGTCAAGCACATAGATCACGAAGGTGAAACCTCACCTGCACCTCTAGAGGGGACTGAGCCTTCCACAAGCTCTGTGCACACAGTATCACCTGGATCTGCTTCTCATCTTGGGTGTGTGAAAGGATTCATGCACAAAGTGCAAGTTAATTCAACAGTGAAACCAGTACGACAAAAATTGAGACGCTTACCTCTCAGCATCCTCAAGGAGGTGTCCACTGAGCTCAATCTTCTCCTTACATCAGGCATAATTGAACCGATTGATGCTTCAGAATGGGTTAGTCCTTTGGTGGTAGTACGCAAGCGTGATGGAAGCATTCGACTTTGTGTAGATCTCCGTGAACCCAATAAGAGTGTGATCATGGATTGCTACCCATTACCTCACATGGAGGATTTGTTTACAGAACTGGCAGGTGCTTCACATTACAGTCAAATTGATCTCAGTTCTGCTTACCATCAGCTACCTCTCCATCCTGACAGTCGTAATCTGACTGCTTTCATAACGCACAAAGGCCTTTTCCGTTTCACTCGGGTTCCGTATGGGCTGGCTTCCGCACCTTCAGCTTTTCAAAAAATGATGCAAATGGTCCTAAAGGAGCTGGATGGTGTAAAGAATTACTTAGATGACATCATAGTGTATGGTAATTCTCAGGAGGCCCATGATAAGCACCTCGAAGCAGTGCGTGAAAGGCTTGATGAGGTTGGCTTGCAAATTAACTTTGACAAAAGCTCTTTCAACAAAGCAAGCATTCCATTCCTGGGCCATGTAATTTCTAAAGAAGGACTACGTCCCAGCCCAGATAACCTGATTGCCATTGCAGAGGCACCTTGATCTACAGACATGGTAGCTTTACGTTCATTCCTAGGCCTTACGTCATGGTTCAACAAATTTCTCCCGAACTACGCTACTGTGGTTGAGCCACTGAGGCAGATGCTCAGAGCTAAGGCACAAGCACCACTACAGTGGAGCAAAGAGACTACTGAAAGCTTTGATACACTCAAGAGAATGCTGCTGCAGAGCCCTGTTCTTGCTATTTACGACCCTTCCTTGCCCACATTCATTAGTACAGATGCCTCAGATTACGGCCTTGGCGCGGTTCTGACACAGCTACATCCGGATGGGGTTGAAAGGGTGATAGCTTTTGCATCCAGGTCACTATCAACGTCTGAGAGGAAATATTCTACTTGGAGAAGGAGGCGCTTGCATGTGCTTGGTCGGTAGAAAAGTGGAGAACATATGTTTGGGGACATCGGTTCACTTTAAGAACTGACCATCAGGCCCTTTCCACTCTTCTCTCCACCAAGGGCATGGATAGAGCAGGCATGAGGGTAGCTCGTTGGTCTGCTAGGCTCCTGTGCTACCAGTATGATGTTCAGTACCGTCCGGGTAGAAGGAACTGTGTGGCAGACTGTCTCTCACGTATACCGTTGAGCTACACCGACACCACTGTATCTCCCGAACAGGATTTGATTTCTGAAATCGCAGAAGTTCAGCCATTTTTGACTGCATTGCCATTAGTGGACTTTAAGGCTGAATGCGAGGACTGTCCAGAACTGTCACAGTTATGCCAAACCATTCAGACAGGTTGGCCTAAACTGCAAAAGTCTGTCTCCAGTGAATTACATCTATACTTTCCTGTTAGACATGAGCTGGCTGTTGAATCCCCATTGATTTTCAGAGGAAATCGGTTGATTGTTCCTATTGCACTGCGCGAACGCCTCATCCACTTGGCGCACGAGGGACATCAGGGGCTGGTGCGAACCAAACAGCGTCTGAGAGAACTGTATTGGTGGCCACGGATGGATGATCTTGTTCACACCGTCCTCTCTGCATGTATAACTTGCCAGGCCAGTGACAAATCAGCCAAAACGTTCCCAGCTCCAATGCAGCCGGTGGAATTTCCGAAAGGCCCATTTCAACATGTTGCTATTGATATAGTAGGACCATTTGAGAAGGGAGCAACTGACTGTAAGTTTGCAATTACCCTGACTGACTATTTCAGCAAATGGCCCGAAGTTGGCTTTGCTTCATCAGTAACAACAGAGACTGTCTTGAAATTTCTGACCACGATCTTTGCTAGAGAAGGAAACCCCTGCACCATCACAACAGATAATGGACCACAGTTCACTTCATCCAAATTTGCTGATTTTGTGAAAACACAGGGAATAAAGCACATAAAGACAAGTGTCTACCACCCTCAGGCGAACGGGGCCATTGAGAGATTCAACAGGGTGCCTAAGGAATGTCTTCAGGCAGCTGAGATGGCTTGTAAGCCTTGGAAATCTGCAGTCCTGACCATGGTGAAGAGCTATCGTGCAACACCACATGCTACAACGGGTGAGACCCTTTTTCTGCTCTTGAGGGGCCGACCTATGAGAACAAAGCTTAATGTCCTTCTGCCTGATGATAGCCCTGATCAGTTCACACAGGTCAGAGCTCGTGTGACACAACGACAGAACAAAAGTAAACAATATACCGATCGTAAGAGAGGATCTAAATTCCTTAAAGTTGCAGTTGGAGACAAGGTTAGAGTGAGAAAGCCTTTTCACGTGAAGAAAGGAGAAGCCCGGTTCACTGACCCACTGTCAGTACAACAACAAACAGGACCGAGTACTTTCATCTTAAGTGATGGGAAAAGATGGAATTCAGCACGTCTTTCACTATGTCCTGAAAGAGAGGAAACTTCTGTACAGGAGGAAATACCTGAAAGAGGTTGCACAATGGAGAACGCTGCTTTGAGTCTGCATAGGGGCGGTAGGCAAAGGCGCTCACCTGTATGGACTCAAGACTATGTGATGGAGTAATGTCTGATAAGAAACAAATAAGTCGGACCGAGAAGATATGTAAAGGGTGTAGGCGTGTATCTAAAAAAAGAAAACTGTACTAGAACATTGTTCTCTTTTGAAATATCTGTTTGAAATACACTTGTTTGAATGCATAAGAGTTCATTTGAATATGCTTATTTGAGAAGTTTTGTTTGAGCAAATAACACTTGAATACGGTAATGTTCTTACAAGAGAGTTAATCCTTTTGAGTAAGGGGGGAAATGTTGTGTTGAGAAGTATACAATACATTACGTTCAATTTATAGTAATTGTTTACTATAATACATGTAAAGTGGAACTGCACCACTAGGGACACCACTAGTGGTAAATTGTGTTGAGTAATGAGAGCAACGAGAAAATAAACGGGAGAATCTAGAGAGACACCGTGTGGAGTGTGTTCTGTTAAAAGTGTGAAAACACCACAAATATGACTTTAGGAGGACGTTCTATACTGGTTATTCTGTGGTCATATAACAACGTTACAAAGAGGACATTTAGGACGTTAACAGAACGTTCTCACATGGTCCTCTTTTAGTCATATAATAACGTTCGCAATATGACTTTAGGAGGACGTTCTATATTGGTTATTCTGTGGTCATATAACAACGTTACAAAGAGGACATTTAGGACGTTAACAGAACGTTCTTACATGGTCCTCTTTTAGTCATACAATAACGTTCGCAATATGACTTTAGGAGGACGTTCTATATTGGTTAATCTCTGGTCACATAAGAACGTTTAAAAAAGAGGACATTTTGGACGTTAACAGCACGTTTACATTTTTTTTTAATATGTACAATGTATTAAACCAATCACAAAGGTCCGGTATACTGTAGAGGGATCCAGCTGTTCATCCCAGCATCCGTTGATCCATACTGAGGCTTTTTTTTCTTCACCAGCTGAGAGCCTTCTACGGTGAGTAACGTTATTTCTGCTAAATTAATTATATATCATGGAAAGTTATTGTAATAATAGTTTTCTGAAAAAGAAGTACACGTTATACTAAGCTAATATTGTGAACATACTTTGCTAAACCAAAGTGAGTATTAAAGTTTAGCAACATGATTATCGCATCTATTTGATGTAAAACGGGGTTCTACAAAACGTTTGCATAGACACTGAAAAATACTTTTGTTTACAGCATTAAGGCAATTAAATCGCGGCATTAACATTTTTATTATATTTGTTGTCATACCAAGGCAATATGTTTTCAAATGCATTTATTAAATTGTTTACTCATTTACTTAATATGAAAAAATAACATTTCGATCGGTTCTGTGTGATTTCTGCTGTCAACTCATTGCGAAGAATACAATTTTCAACAAGACTACAAACCCTTAAAATTAATAACATTTCTGCAATTATTTAACCATTTTTATGAAATATTTATTTTGTTTGCCGTGGGACATAAACGCCATTTTCTCCAACACGTTGTGGCTGAAAAATAGAACCATAAACACACCAAAAACGCAACATAATAACATCATTTTTATTTGTGCTTTGTAATCCGTTTCATATGTTTTTATATGCGCTATTATATGGGTATGTTTGGGTTTAGGGATAGGTTAAGGGGTCTAAAAATCTAAATTGCTTATCAATAATGTGTGTGTATATATATATAATTATTTATTTATTTTTAATTACATAGTAATGATATAAAAGATTCGTAAATAATTTATGCTTTTAACTGACCAGGCTAAGATAAAATACACAACATTTGTGGATCAGAATGTGTGTTTCTTTTCTGTCGTTTTTGTAATAATGTAAGTTATGAATTAATTAATTAATTATTTACAGTTGTCTTTTATTTTTTCACCCGTTTTGTCTTTCCTTTGATTAGTAACAAACACTGTACTGCAGTGAATGCAATGTTTTCATACTGTGCCCCTTTCTGTGCTTTCCAGACCTGGCCATGTACCCTGCCCTCTTCATACAGGTTGTCATGATGTATCTTGCAAAAAGGGTTTTCAAATTTGCAGCAGCTGACAGGCCAGAAAAACATTATAATTGTCACGTTATAATGTGATACATTACCAGTTAGAAGTTTTTGAACTTTAGAAATGTCTTTATCATCACTTTTGATCAATTTATGGAGCATTTTTGCAAAATGAAAGTGATTAATTCCTTTAATTCTTTCCAAAAAAAAATGAATAAATAAATAAAATAAAATAAAATACTGATGCCAAGCTTTTGAATAATACAGTGATAATGCTAATCTTTGGATCTTTCTATTCATCAAAGGATCCTGAAAAAAAATACTCAACTGTTTTAATTATTTATAATAATAATAATAAATAAATAAATGTTTCTTGAGCAGCAAATCAGCATGTTAGAATGATTTCTGAAGGATCATGTGACACTGAAGACTGGAGTAATGCTGAAAATGTAGCTGAAAAAAAAAAAACAGTTTAAAATATATTTGAATAGAAACAGTTATTTTAAATAGTAAAACTATTTCACAGTATTACTGCTTTTGCTGTACTTTGAATCAAATAAATGCAGGCTTGGTGAGACTTCTTTAAAAAAATATTAATAATCTTACTGTTCTAAAGTTCTAAAGTTCATAGTTTTAACAAGATGTTTTTTTTTTTTCACCATATAAAATATTTTTGTTGTTAGGATATACAAAAATATTTTATAGCGGGAAACTGTTCTATGCAACTATGTTAAACCCACACATGAAGTATGGAAGTAATCAAAGTGTGTATATCGTATATGAAAAAAATGTGTATTAAATGTCAAAGTTGCACACGGAAAAGTCAAAATAAATAAATAAATAAATCTTAAGATAAACACATGTGGGTTCTATGTCAGTGGAAATATCAGTTCACATTTCCAAACATTAATTTTGTAATAATCCAGTGAGATTTTTGCTTGTACAATGAGTCTGACAACAGCCAGTGCTCCACACAAAGATCTGATCTCATCATCATCCAGTCTGTCTGGAATGACATGAAGAAACAGGCTGGATGATTGGTTTCTGGGGACGAGGTCTGCGGCACCGCCGCGCTTGCCCCCAGTGCCTTTCTTCCCGGAGGTGCATGATGAGCTGGTTAGGGCGTGGTGGGCCCCTTATTCGGCTCGTTCACGTCCTACCTCCTCAGCCCTCGCTACCCTTGACGGCGGGGCGGCCAGGGGGTACGAGGGGGTCCCTCAGGTTGAGCGTGCGGTGCATTTATGCCCGCAAGACGCCGCCACCTGGCGGGGCCCTCTGCGCCTCCCGTCCAAGGCCTGAAGGCTTTCGTCGGCTCTTACCGGCAGAGCCTACAGTGCTGCGGGCCAGGCCGCCACTGCCCTGCACGCCATGGCCACCCACAAAGCACGCTTTCTCGACGCTCCCGCGTCCCAGGCCGGCCTCTTCGGCGACACTGTCGAGGACTTCGCCCAGCAGTTCTCAGCAGTCCAGAAGCAGACTGAGGCGATCAGTCACATCTTGCCCTGGCGCGAGACTCCCAGGAAGTCCCCGGGTGCCCAGCCTCAGCCTGCTCGTCGCCGAGGGCGCCCCCCTGCGGCCCCCAAGAAGCAAAAACAACCTGCTCCGTCTCCGGCTGAGGTCCATGATGCGCGCCTCGCCGCCAGACGTCGTGGCCGCCGCAGGGGAGCGGCGTCGCCCGCTGCTCAGGGGCCAGCAACCAAGACCCGCAGCTCTGCGCGGCGCCCCTGACACGGGCAGCCCGGAGATGATGGAAGCTGCTCTTTGGGGCACGAGTGCCCCCACTCCCGGAGGAGGGCCGGGACCTTCTGTGTGTTCAGCCGCCGTCGACCTACGGGTCGGCGGTACCCACCCACTCACAGAAAGAGCAATTTTCCACATCTCTGGGCCATGTGCCCCGGGATCTGTTTCTGAGCAACAGGATGTCTCCTCAGGTTCGGACTCGGAGCCAACATTCGCCAGCGCGGGAACCTGAGAAGAAGGTAAGTGCCGCCCAGCGCGGCCAGACTGCTCTCCAGGACGTTCATCCTTCTGGGACCAGTCCCCTTCCCCTTCCCGCGGGCTGCCCCACCGCGGTCACGTCGGTCAACGCTCCGCTGATCCCACTGGCGACCAGGCTGGCCACCCGCCCAAGTTCAGGGGCGTCCTTTTCACTTCTGTCCACTCGGACACGGATGCCTCTGTCCTGCGTGCGGAGATTGCAGTCTTGCTGGCGAAGGACGCAATCGAGCCTGTCCCTCCAGCTGAGATGAAGTCTGGGTTTTACAGCCCCTACTTCATCGTGCCCAAGAGAAGCGGTGGGTTATGACCGATCCTGGATCTTCGAGTGTTGAATCGGTCCCTTCTCAGGCTGCCGTTCAAAATGCTCACTTCGAAACGCATCCTTTCGTGCGTTCGACACCAGGATTGGTTTGCAGCCATAGACCTGAAGGACGCGTACTTTCACGTCTCGATTTTGCCTCGACACAGACCCTTTCTATGGTTTGCTTTCGAGGGTCGAGCGTATCAGTACAAGGTGCTCCCATTTGGCCTGTCCCTGTCCCCCCGCGTATTTACAAAGGTCGCGGAGGGGGCCCTGAACCCCCTATGGCGGAAGGGCATTCGCATCCTCAACTATCTCGACGACTGGCTCATCATGGCTCACTCGCGAGATCAGTTGTGCGAACACAGGGACCTGGTGCTCCAACACCTCAGCCATCTGGGCCTTCGGGTCAACCGAGAGAAGAGCAAACTCTCCCCAGTGCAGAGGATCTCTTTTCTCGGCATGGAGCTGGACTCGGTCAATATGACAGCCTGCCTCACCAACGAGCGCACGCAGTCAGTGCTGAACTGTCTGAAATCTTTCAGGCGCAAAGCAGCGGTCCCTCTCAAAACTTTTCAGAGGCTCCTGGGGCATATGGCAGCCGCAGTAACGCCGCTTGGCCTGCTTCATATGAGACCGCTTCAGCGCTGGCTACACGATCGAGTCCCGAGATGGGCATGGCACCGTGGCACACTCCAGATTGGCGTTTCCCCGCAGTGTCGCCGCCTATTCAGCCCGTGGTCAGACCCTGCTTTCCTACGGGCCAGAGTCCCCTTAGGACAGGTCTCCAGGCATGTTGTGGTCCACACGGATGGCTCCACCACGGGTTGGGGTGCTGTATGCAACGGGCAAGCAGCCTCGGGCTCCTGGACGGGACCTCAACTGCTTTGGCACATCAATTGCCTGGAGTTGCTAGCCGTGCTTCTCGCGCTGCGTCTCTTTCTTCCGATGCTCCGCCACAAGCACGTGCTTGTCCGCACAGACAACACTGCGACCGTAGCGTACATCAACCGTCAGGGTGGTCTACGCTCCCGTCGTATGTCGCAACTCGCCCGCCATCTGCTCCTGTGGAGTCAGACGCGGCTGAAATCGCTGCGCGCCGTTCACATACCAGGGGAGCTCAACCGTGCAGCCGATCAGCTCTCACGGCAGCCCACCCACCCTGGAGAATGGCGACTCCACCCCCAGACAGTCCAGCTGATTTGGAGTCGATTCGGCGAGGCCCAGATAGATCTGTTTGCCTCCCCAGAATCCTCCCACTGCCAGCTTTATTACTCCCTCAGCGAGGCTCCCCTCGGCAGGGACGCGCTGGCACACAGCTGGCCTCCGGGGCCCAAGTACGCCTTTCCCCCAGTGAGCCTCCTTGCACAGACTCTGTGCAAGATCAGGGAGGACGGGGAGCAGGTTCTGCTGGTTGCGCTGTATTGGCCCACCCGGACCTGATTTGTCGACCTCACGCTCCTCGCGACAGCCCCTCCCTGGAAGATCCCCTTGAGGAAGGACCTTCTTTCTCAGGGGATGGGCACAATTTGGCACCCGCGTCCCGATCTATGGAACCTGCACGTGTGGCTTCTGGACGGGACACGGCAGACCTCTCTGGCCTTCCACAGGCCGTGATAGAAACTATCATTCAGTCTAGAGCCCCCTCCACGAGGCAGGCCTACGCACTGAGGTGGGGTCTCTTCGTTGACTGGTGTGCCTCCCGTGGGGAGGACCCACAGAGATGTCCGATCGCAGTGGTGCTTTCCTTTCTGCAAGAGAAGTTGGAGTGTAGGCTGTCCCCTTAAACTCTCAAAGTGTATGTCGCGGCCATCGCGGCATTTCGGGATCAGGTGGTGAACCTGCAAGCTCTGCCCCTGGAGGAGGCAGACCCAGCCTTAGCGTTGCTGTGTCCCGTTCGTGCCTTACGGGTTTACGTGGACCGCACCCGGAGCTTTAGACGCTCCGAGCAGCTCTTTGTTTGCTTCGGAGGACAGCAGAAGGGAAATGCTGTCTCCAAGCAGAGGTTGGCCCATTGGGTGGTAGATGCCATCTCCCTGGCCTATGAAAGTCAGGGAGAGCCGTGCCCCCTTCGAGCTCACTCCACTCGGAGTGTTGCCTCCTCCTATGCGCTGGCGCATGGCGCCTCGCTAGCAGACATTTGCAGAGCTGCGGGCTGGGCGACACCTAACACTTTCGCAAGATTTTATAATCTCCGCGTAGAGCCCGTGTCCTCCCGTGTGTTAAGGTAACATTAGGTAATTTGTGGGAGGCCGGCAGGTGTCAGCTTGCTGCGCCATTCCCACGGGATCCGTGCGCTATTTTCCCAGAATGTTCCCTCCGGCGAACCCTGGGTCCTCCATGCCCCACAGTCAGGACTAGATGCAGAGAAGTCCGCGACTGTGCTCCGACTGGGTCTCCTTCGCCCAGAAGGTTGTGGCAACGTGTCTCAGTATTTTTCCACAGTCAGCCAGAAGGCTGTGTTTTCCCTCATACATCTATAACCAGAATAGATGTATTCAATTTCTTTATTCCACATGCCTAAACCACATGTGCTCCGCCCCCCCAACCCATGGTTCAGTACAACTGGCACCCCTATGGGGCCCCTCTATTGGCCTCTAGGGTGTTGGGAAGGTTACGTATTGACTCCACTTTCTGACACGTCCGCCTGTCAGCACTTGGTGTCTTGCGTAACGCGGCCTTAGGGTTGTGGCGACTGAATGAGTGAACGACTGAAGGGGAATGTCTAGGTTACGTACGTAACCCTCGTTCCCTGAAGGAGGGAACGGAGACGTTACATCCCCTGCCACAACCCTAGGTTGCGCTGACGCCGGGCTGCGGCTCGGCTCCTCAGCAAAAACCTGAATGAGTGGATGCGCGCCGCCATCTTATATACCCGTATGTACAGGGGAGTGGCGTTGCACGCAAACTCCACTCGCCAATTTCATTGGCCTTTTCTGTAAAGCTCAGAGGTGATTGGTCACTCAAGCGAGTTCCCATATGTAATGTCTCCGTTCCCTCCTTCAGGGAACGAGGGTTACGTACGTAACCTAGACGTTGTTTCTGTTTATTCATTTCATTCCAGACAGACTGGATAATGTGATACAGTTGTGCTCATAAGTTTACATACCACTTGCAGAACATGCAAAATACGAGAGCTCATGACAATTATATGTTATTTTGTATTTAGTACTGTCCTGAATAAGCTATTTCACATAACATGTTTATATATATACTCTACGAGACAAAATAATAACTGAATTTATAAAAATGACCTCATTCAAAAGTTTACCTACCCTTGAATCTTAATACTGTTTTCCATTTTCTGGATGTTTTAATGTTTTGTGATAGTTGTTCATCATTCCCTTGTTTGTCCTGAGCAGTTCAACTGCCTCCTGTTTTTCAGAAAAATCCTCCAGCTCCTACACATTCTTTGGTTTCCCAGCATCTTCTGCATATGTGATGCATACGTGATGATTTTGAGATCCATCTTTTTACACTTAGGGCAACTGAAGGACTCATACATTACTATTACAAAACTTGAACATATTTACTGATGCTCAAGAAGGAAACACAATGCATTAAGGGTGTAAACTTTTGAACAGGATGATGATCTGTAATTTTTTTATTTTATTTTTGTAAAGATCATATTTTTTCATTTAGTACTGCACTTCAAAAGTTACATAAATAATTACATGTTTTCCAGAAGACAAAATAAGTATAATTTACCCTAATCATCTATTTCGAAATGTTTCCACCCCAGGCTCTTAATGTTTTGTGTTTCCTTCTTAAGCAGTACTTTTGTAATAGTATGTATGAGTTTCTCAGTTGTCCTCAGCATGAAAAGATGGATCTCAAAATCACAGTCACTGTTGGAAAGAGTTCACATTTGCAGAAGATGCTGGAAAACCAAAGAATGCGAAGGACCTGAAGGATTTTTTTCTGAAGAACAGCAGGCAGTTGAACTGTTCAGGACAAACAAGAGACTCATGAACAACTATCACAAAACTTAAAAACAGTCGTGGATCACCAAGGAAACAACATACGGTATTAAGATTCAAGGGCATGTAAACTTTTGAATGGAGTCATTTTTATAAATTCAGTTATAGTTTTGTCTTGTGGAGTATATATAAACATCTGTTATGTGAAATAGCTTATTCAGGACAGTACTAAATACAAAATAACATGATCTCTCGTATTTTGTTAAAATTCTTAACATTTTGTATATTTTGCAAGTGGTATGTAAACTTATGTGCACAACTGTATATATTGGTCATCTATACTTATACACCTAAGTGTGATTAAAAGCAGTTAAAAAGTAATTGAAGTGATTGCTAAATATTGTTATTTATACTTTTTTCAGGCAGCCGAAGAACAACTTGGGGCACCTCCTGAAAACAGAGACAGTGACTCACGCACACACACACAGACACTAAATATATAATTAATATAAATCAGTATGTTCTTGTTACTGTTTCCCATTATTTGGACACATTTTGATGCTTTACTGTGGAAATTGTCATATCAATAAAGCCAATTTGAAAATAATTGAATTGACTGATAGTTTCCTGTAATGTGTTACTAAAGGTTCTAAAAACATTCAGTAAATGTGAAGGAAGGACCTAAATAGGACCAAAAAAACATTTTAGGTTGGTCCTGCAAATGTTATGGGAATGTAGTGTAGAGACTAATAGGGGACTTCCTATAGTAATAACCTAAACGTCCCAAGAACGTCCTGAATGTTCTGTGAATGTCCTCCAAATGATGTCCTCTAACCCTTTAAAGAACTCCAGATCATGACCGTCTCGGAACATCCTGGGAACGTTATTAGGTGACGTCCTTGACACCAGCGTGGACGTTCTGACAACGTTTTGGGACATCACATTTCCAAATAAAATATGGTCCCCTAAACGTCCCAAGAACGTCCTGAATGTTCTGTAAATGTCCTCCAAATAACGTCCCTAACCCTTTAAAGAACTCCACATCATGACCGTCTCGGAACGTCCTGGGAACGTTATTAGGTGACGTCCTTGACCCCAGCGTGGACGTTCTGACAACGTTTTGGGAACGTCACATTTCCAAATAAAATATGGTCCCCTAAACGTCCCAAGAACGTCCTGAATGTTCTGTAAATGTCCTCCAAATAACGTCCCCCAAACTTTAAAGAACTCCACATCATGACCGTCTCGGAACGTCCTGGGAACGTTACTAAATAACGTCCTTGACACCAGTGGGGACGTTCTGAGGACGTTCTGGGAACATCACCTTTCCAAATAAAATATGGTCCCCTAAACGTCCCAAGAACGTGCTGAATGTTCTGTGAAGGTCTTCCAAATAACGTCCCCCAAACCTTTAAAGAACTCCACATTGTGACCGTCTCAGAACGTTATGGGGACGTTACTACAACGTCCTTGACACCAGTGGGGACGTTCTGGAGGTTGGTTAGAAGTACCACTAGATGGATTTGCGAGGGTGATAGCGTTCGACGCATGATTTCCAGTGTACTGTGGCTGCGGAAAAAAAAAAAACAGGTTCACGGATATTGATCTGTCAGTTCTCTAGATCTGAGATGCGCAGGTCAGAGAGCAGCTTTAACGCTCAACGACTCAAACAATACACATACTAGCCGATGAGCCAATCAGAAGTAGGGAAGGGGCGGGCCTTGTGTCTTTGTCAAATAGATTGATACAGGTTAAGGCAATGCTCCATGCGCGAAGGTGTTTTTAGCTCCCATACTGTACAATTGTGTGTCTCATACTGGCAACTCAAACCGTAAGTCATGGCTATGTTTATGAAACAAGGGGAAGACATTAAAGATATCGATAAAGGCATAAAGTATAAATGGCGCTGGGCTTGGATTGAGGATGTGGGTAGCGACGGAAAGCCTTTTGGAAGCTGGTGTCAAAAGCTCCGGCAACCAGGAGCATGCTATTGCACTGTGTGCGCAAGGAAACTGATGTATGGAACTAGCGGGAAAAAAGTGCTGTCACGGCACGAATTAGACCCAGTTCATAAAGCAACAGTCAGAGCACTGCAACACACCTCACGTTTGCCAGGGGCAACAGCCACGGCAGATATTCCACCCTCAATGACCGATTGTGTGACTGATTTAAAAATTCGCTTGTGCTCCTTCATTGCTGAGCTTGACCTGTCATTTACTATCGCCCACCCACTCGTCACTTTATGCAAGAAATTAGCGGAGGATAGACCCGCCCTGGCGCATCTGTCTGTCTCCAGGCAGCACGCAAGCTATCTTCTTACACACGGCATCTCGCCAGAGTTTAAAAAACGTCTGTCTGAGAAGCTTAAGAATGGCATGTTTTCAGTCAACATTGACGAGGCCATGGACAAAAGTATGGATAAAAATGTATGGAGTGAAAATGTACTAGTCCGATTTTATGATGAGGATGCAGGCAGTGTGAAAACACAGCATCTTGCCAGCAAAAAAGTCAATATTGCGAATGCCTCAGCTTTGATGCTGGAACTAAATGACGTCCTGCACTCATATGGGCTAGAGTGGAGGCAGGTCACCAGTATGCTACTAGACAATTGCGCAGTGATGAGGGGGAAGAAGTCGGGGCTTGAGACCCTAGCTAGAAAGGAGAACCCCAATCTGTTGGACATTTCGGGAGACACTGTCCATATGGTGTCAAATGCGGCTAAGGCTCTCATGAGCCCATTTCAATCAGAGGTGGAAGATTTTTGCTCTGATGTGTATTATGACATAGAGAAGTCCCCCAAGCAGAAGGAGATTTTTGCACAATTTCAGAGTTTACTCCATCTCCCCCCCAAGAGCTTGATAAGGTCCATTAGTAACCGATTCATTTAGATGCTTGAAGTCTGCAGTAGAATGAATGAACTCCTGGATGTACTCGTGGTGCACTACTATCATGTCCTGGACCCAAATGAGGAACACAAATACAGGTAGGCCTAATAAAACTCTTTAATAATGTGTGATGTATTTAATGTCTGTTATTTAGTTTAGTTAGTTTTAGCTCATTATGGAATGTACAGGAGGCCTAATGATGCGACATCTTTTAAGATATTTTTTAAATGGTTACTGTAGGTGTTAGGAAAATAGCAAATTAGCAGCATATTAAGGTAATAGGCTATATATATTTACATAAACGTGTGTGTGTGTACTACAGAAGGCTTCTTAATCAGGTGTTTGAGCGGCATGACCTCACAGCTGAGGAAAAGGCCAGGATAGTAGTTCTTCAGAAAGAACAGGCAGCAGCGTCCCGGACGGGAACACAAGTTAACCAAGACCGAAAAGATCGGATCTCTGTGCTCATTTCAGAGTTCGAAAGAGTAAAAGTCATGATTGACTTATACAGAGGTATCTTTTGTATGACTAGGCAAACTAAATGCAACTTAAAATGTTCTATTTGTTAAATATTTTTGTGTTTATAGTGTTTGTAGTCCACTAGCACCTGATCTAACAAATTACCTAAGTCATGATGCAATGAAACAGTCAGGTCTTTTCTACAGCAACAATAACCAAATTAATGAGAATATGATCAATATGATCAACACAAGTACTGTGTGATATTGTGAAGAACTATGTAACAAGGTAACAGTTTCCTGTAATTTACTCCTGTACATGAAAGTGAGTAACATATTCAAAAGCCATCTCTGTAGTCTCATTACAGAGTCTAATCTAATTTTTATTTATCAGAGGATGCAAGACCTAGACTTGATACCTAGAAACATATGATGTCACCTCAGAGGCTATACAGACACTTGATTTTTTTTGCATTGTGTCAGAAAGAAAAATGTTTTGTTATACAGTCATCTTGGAATATATCAAAAAGTAATTCCCTCTATTATATGTATGACAGTATGACTAGTGTTCTGATCCAATTAATGTTTCGCTGGAAATAAATTTAGTTGTATTATTATTTAGTTACAGTATATATTGTATTTTAAATACATAATCATACTTTTGTTCAGTTATTTCCCACACTGGTCGTGAGTTTTAATTGCTCAAATTGAATTATTTATTGTTTTTTATATTTGCAGGGGTCCTTCTGACATTTCAGAGATTTGTCAAAGAGCTTCAACATGAAAAGCCAATGGTGCATTTGTTGCATGTGGAAATGGTGGCCCTTGTTAGAGAGCTCCTGAGCAAATTTATGAGACCAAAGGCTATTCCACTGAGTCACAAGGAGATTCTCAAGGTTGATGTACGGAGCAGGGATTTGCAACTGTCAAACCAGAGGCTCTCTGTTGGACAATTCTGCTACAATGCAATGAACTCTCTATGACTCTCTCAGAGAAGGGTATATGAGGTCAGCAGAGTTTCTGCTAAAAAACCTTCCCCTGGATAACATCATATTAACATCACTCTCTGCTCTAAAGCCGTCTCTAATTCAATCCGATGCAGTTGTTGGAGCATTCACTACATTAGGAGAGGCCTTGCCAAATGTTGTCCCTCCAGAAGAGATTGGTCAACTGGTTGAAGAATGCCGGGCCTACCAGATGGATGCGGACATGCTTCTTCGTGTACCAAACTACATCGAAGGGGACTGTCGAGTTGATGTAGACTGGTGGAGCCATGTTGCTTCCTTGAAAAATGCAGAGAGAGGTGTGAGGTATCCCACCCTGTGCAAACTTGTTAAAGCGCTTCTGTCCATTTTTGCAGGCCCCTTGGTGGAAGGATCATTCAATTTAATGGATGATATCCTAGAGTCTGACAGGTGCTCCATGAATGTGGAAACATATGAGAGCCTCGCAGTGATCAAGTCCGCACTTAAGGCCAGGGACTGGACAGCCTCAACTATGAACATTGACCAGCCTTTAAGCCAATCCTGCCTTTCCTCATTCCAAAACTACCAATTACATTTAAAGAAAAAGAAAGAGACTGCACAGGCACTAAAGCAGAAAAGGCTTAGTGAGGCAGCAAGGATTCTGTCCTCAAAGGAGGCAAACAAATTGGCTCAACAGGCCCGAAAAATCAAAAGGCCAGCAAAATCCTCCTCTGCACAAGCCTCCACTTCCTCTGCTCAACAGGCCCTCCTGAAAAAGAGACCACCCCAACCCTCCTCTGCACAAGCCTCCACCTCCTCTGCACAAGCCTCCACTTCCTCTGCTCAACAGGCCCTCCTGAAAAGAGAAGACCACCCCAACCCTCCTCTGCACAAGCCTCCACCTCTGCACAAGCCTCCACCACCTCTGCACAAGCCACCACCACCTCTGCTCAACAGGCCCTCCTGAAAAAGAGAAGACCACCCCAACCCTCCCTCTGCACCAGTCTTCACCTCTGTACAAGCCACCACCTCCTCTGCACAAGCCTTCACCTCCTCTGGTCAACAGGCCCTGGAAAAAAGAAGACCACCCCAACCCTCCTCTGCACCAGTCTCCACATCATCTGCACCAACACAGTTTTTTCCTCTCTTTTATCAATCCAAAGCATCATCAAACATGTTAAAAAGGAAAGGTTCTGAGGACCAAAAACAATGTTCATCAAAAAGGAAGAAATGAAGGGAGGGAGACATGTTTTCCACACTGTCTTTTACAGTTATTTATTTTGGTTTTTCAGTTCAGTGGTCACCATTTGCATGTTTTGGACCAAAAACTACGTTCAGAAAGGAAGAAATAAAGGGAAGGAGAAATGTTTTTTGTTAATTCCACACTGTCTTTTATAGTATATTTATTTATTATGGTTTTTCAGCTGAATGGTGCATATTTTGCAATTAAATTTGTTAAAGAAAAATGAATGTGTGTCCTTTTCATGTCCTTTAGTTAATCAATTCCTGTGTACTTTGGAGTACTATTATTGCCACTTACTGACCTGTCTTGGTATGGCTGTAGCATCTGTAGCATTTACTTCCAGTGATTGTACTAAGATGGGCTAATAATGTCAATCTAGGCGCTGAACATATTGATAAGAAAATGCTGTGTTTTCTTGAATAATACTGGGGGCATAATGCAAATATGAAAATATCTAAAAAGAGCCACTTGACAATAGTGATGATCAGGGTTATACATAGGCTGTTTATATATTTGGGCCCAGGGGCCAACAAGTTATGTGTTAAAAGTGCGTCGCATACATAGTACCCCCACCCCTACTCACCTCGGGGACAAAGAAAAAAAGTTCAGGCTCAGGAATTTTTTCCACTATCAGCCCTGTAGGCGATTGTCCGACACACATGTAAGTGAAGGAGAGATGTTTTTGTCGTACAGTTCCTCAGTAAACAGTTGAACGTATTAAGATACGTGTGCTCTCTTTTTTCTGATTTATGCTGGTGACACAGCACCTGGATTACAGATGACTCTCTTGTAGATAGCCAAGGCCACACTTTGCTAATTGGATCTATCCACAAGTTTCCTACGCCCCATGAGGCCTTGCATCAAAAGTGGGAGCGTCTTCCGGTTCCGTAGTAAACCAGCGGGACGTGACACTCATTCATTCAACAGTTGACAATAGTGATGGGCAAATGAAGTACTTACATTTTCCTCTGACTGTTTCGGGAAAAGATTCAAAGCTTCGAGTGTGTCGAAAACAGCACGATCTGGTGGTTAGTAAAAAATAAAGCAGCCAAAAGCTTGTGAAAGAAACACCGTCGGACGAAACATTCACCACGCATTCCACAGATCGACTCATGTGTGTTTGTTTGTTGAATTTCTGTCTCTGATAAACTCATTTACACATTAAACTGTGGCATTAAATGCTAGTACGAATATCTATTTGATGTAATAGAAGAATAATGTACACATGAAGTGCATACAGTATGGCAAATATTTGATTTTTCTGAAATAATTTGTATTTTTCACTATATATGTAACTGGGTATTTAAAAATATAAATTAAGTAATATCTGGGGGTTCAAACCAACACACAAATTGAATCGCGCATGGGACTGGAGAGAAAGTGAGGCTTCATTCGTCACTGGTTTTTGTGATTTCTACATTAACAACACAAGCCTCGAAGCTTCATCTGGCACACCCCTTAACACAAGCTCTGATGCCTCGGTTCAAATATCACATCACTAGTTAACAGTCATTCAAAATTTAACAATACAAACTTGCTAACGATGTGAGAGCACAGCTTCAAACAGCACATGTTGTTCCTGAGCACTGTAACGACATCTCTCATAAAGGTTTGCAACTTTACAAAGTAAACAATGATCCAAAAAACATTTAGCCTCTCGCTAATTAGCACACAAAATACCATTGGTATAACACTACTGCCGCCTCACCGGAAGTTGTTCCCACATTCTTTTTTACAGCAGCGCCCCTCGGAAACAGGTGGATAGGATTCACTGTCCACAATGCTCAAATACCTGGACTAGGCCCTTTTCTACTTTTCTACAAGAGGTCAACCCCTCTCAGTTTCTCAAAGAATTCTGGGAAAACATTTTTCAGTGCTCACTGAGCGCAAATACAACACAAAGGGCATGCAATGGCTCGCAGCACTTGAAATATATCAAACATCCTTTTACTGATGTGTCCAATCTGAGATATGTCAATAATGTCTACAAAGTCGTGTATGCAATCGCTCATGCATTGCATAATGTATTATCATGTAAGCAACAAAAAGGCTCATTTACTAATGCCTCCTGTGCCTAGCCAACTAAAATACAACCCTGGCAGGTAAAATATCTTAAGTAAACTACAATCCAGTATACAACTCCACGATTCAAGTAAACTACACGATTCAAATAAAATATGAATTAATTTTTTATTTTTTTTTTTTTTTTTAATGAATGAAGTCACCATATAATGTCATCAATTTACTACTACTACTAATAATGATAATTTTTGTTTTGCCAATTCAGATTTCACATTATCTGCAGATACCGTGAATGGTGGAGAAAGACAATTTCGATAGCAAAGGTGGCTCCCCTGCAAGATATGAGCTGGTAAACTTACAAAAGGCACCATGGAATTAGCCACAATTGGCTACTATGATGCAACTCAGCCTCATGGGCAACAGTTTACTATGAACAATATCAACATCATCTGGGGAGGAGGCCAGAAAACTGTAAGAGTCTCTTTTCAAATTAAATTTCCGATCAAAACAAAATCCCCAAGTGCACATGTGATGCACAATGCATCATAACGACGCAGACAAACATGTGTAAACATGTGCAAACATGTCACATGGCATATTATTTTTCTATTGTTGTTCAAGTAGATTTCCCCTGGTGTGTGGCAGGTGCCTGTGTCTGTGTGCAGTGAGGGCTGTCCCCTAGGCACTAGTAAAGCGGTGCAGAAAGGAAGGCCCATCTGCTGTTTTGACTGTATCCCATGCCCTCCAGGAGAGATTAGTAACACAACAGGTAATGCTTGTTTAATTGCTCTTTTAACACTTGCAATTCAAAAGGGATCAAATGGAAAAGTTTTACAATTATTTTAATCTAAATGATCGTCCTCAAAACATCATTACTTCATTGAAATAACAAGCTCATTACTATTGCACTTCCATTTTCAACCACACCAGATGCATCTGACTGTGTGAAATGATGTTGTTTGGGTTACTTGGGGCATTTCTAACTATGTTCATTTTTGTAAAAGCCAACAACTCAGAGCTGAGCTTCCTGTTGCTCTTCTCACTGACTCTGTGTTTCCACTGTTCACTTACATTCATTGGTCGACCCACTGAGTGGTCCTGTATGTTGCGTCACACAGCATTTGGGATCACTTTTGTCCTCTGTATCTCTTGTGTTTTGGGGAAAACAATAGTGGTTTTAATAGCCTTTAAAGCTACACTTCCAGGAAGAAACACAAAAACAATTGTAATAGGAAACATACCACATTAACCTGATTGGATGTTATAAAAAGTATGTAGCATAAACATAACAGTTTTAAGTAAATTAGAATTACTGAGTATATGAAAAAATGAAGGCTTCAGTCTTCTAAGTGAAGACAACAGATATGGTCTCCCTCTACACTGTAAAAAATAAAAAACACAATTTGTTGAGTCAGCTTAAAATAATTTCTTACCCTGCTCCCTTAAAATTTTAAGTTCAGTCAACTAAAATAAGTTTATTCAACTTGAAATGTTACGGGCTTGTAACCGAAAGGTTGCGGGTTCGAGTCCCAGGTCCGGCAGGGATTGAAGGTGGTGGGAGTGAATATCCAGTGCTCTCTCCACCCTCAATACCACGACTGAGGTGAGTCCCTTGAGCAAGGCACCGATCCCCCAGCTGCTCCCCGGGCGCCACAGCGATAGCAATATGGCTGCCCACTGCACCTGGTATTCATCACGTTATGGGGACCAAATGTCCCCACAAGGATAGTAATACCAGTAAATTTTGACCTTGTGGGGACATTTGTGAGGTCCCCATGAGGAAACAGGCTTATAAATCATGCAGAATGAGTTTTTTTGAGAAAGTAAAAGTGTGCACAGTCTCCTGTGAGGGCTAGGTTTAGGTGTAGGGTGATAGAAAATACGGTTTGTACAGTATAAAAACCATTACGCCTATGGAATGTCCCCATAAAACATGTAAACCCAACATGTGCTCCGGGTGTGTGTGTGTGTGTGAGAGAGAGATCACTTCTCACTACTGTGTGTGTGCACTTGGATCGGTTAAATGCAGAGCACAAATTCCATTTTCCTTCCTTTAAAATTTTACGTTGATTCAACTCAAATATCTAAGTTGTCACTTAGTATAATTTAACATTTCAATTTGAATAAATTGAATAATTTTTTTGAGTTGACTGAACTTAAAATTTTAAGGCAGCCAGGTTACAAATTATTTTCAGTTGACTCAACAAATTGTTTTTTACAGTGTAGTGGAAAAATAATTAAATTAAATTAAATAATAAAAAGGTGTAGGACTTTTATTGTAAGAGTTGAATTTCGTCATTCTGTCTTTTCTGTTTCTCACACTGTAAGTCTTTTTTTATTATCAGATATTTATGGTTAAATATAAGAATATTATTGTTTTTTTTTTTTTTTTTTTTTTTTTTTCGGATAAAGTCGTGGTTACGGCATTGCCACTGTAAATGGTTTAACTGTCAAAAGAATGTCGTGTCCACTTCTTAATTAATCTTAGAATAACTCAGAAATGCTCTTAACTCTTATTGCACTTTACAAATAAAGGGTATAATATAAACCTCCTGCATTCCTCTATTCCCACTGAAGACCTAATTAACACAAAAGGTCAATAATAAAAAGAAAAAAAATACAAATAATATATATATATATATATATATATATATATATATATATATATCTATATATATATATATATATATATTGTATTTAGGCTAAGTAAATACGATTGCACAGCTATACCAATAAATTCAGGACTGGTGGATACATTGCCATATGGGGGTCTTGCAGTAAAGAACTTGGCAAGGGAACACACACACACACAAACACAGAACTGTACAATCTAAAAGGAAATGTCAGCACACCGCAGCTCCTATATCTGATTTATTGAATTTTTGCATATTATTATTATTATTATTATTATTATTATTATTATTATTGTTATTATTATTATTATTATTATTATTATATATTTTTTGTTTAGAACATACCTTAACAGATCTTTAAGATATTCTTTTCAGAGGAAATTATTTGAAAGACAAATATAGGCATCCATTATTAATTTAGATTAAATGTTATAATTATGAATTATTGGGTTAACTATACCTTTAATGCTTTTATTAATATGGAGATATGAAATTATTATTTATTATTAGTAGTGGTGTCAATCGATTAAAAAAAAATCAAATTAATGTAGAAACAACATAAAGAAAGTATATTTATTATATTTGATTAATGCCATATTTTAATGCCATCTTTTTGCCATCTTGCCTTTTTTGACTGAAGGCAAGTATCACTGATACCAACTGATGATTTTTTTCCCTTAATATTTAACCATTGACTATAGCGATTCAGCATTACAGTATAATTGAGAGCTATCACTTTAACATTTAATAGACTTTAAAAAAATAACTTCTAATTTAAGTGAACTTAAAACAATCTTCAAATAAACCCATTATAATAAATGTCACACCTGTGCCCTTTAGCAAGAAAATACAGCCTAATTTAATAAAGTTAAAAATGAAATTCTCAATTAATTAAAGTTAAAGCTTAAAACAACAGAAGTTGTTGATTTCCTTGTTTTAATTTTGTTCTTTGATTAACAGACATCACAGCAGCTGGTTATTAGGAAATTTTGGCTGCTGTTACTTTAAAAGCTGCCGCTGCTGACCTTGATGTGGATCTGACATTGCTTTAAACTTCATGTCTTAACAGACGACATAACTAGGACACTGCATACTCATAGTTTCATGATACAGCGCTTATAGCCTTAAACAGTGCATATTTGGGCATGCACTTGAATGCACACGCTACGAGCACAGTATAAGGGCTGATAGGACAGGAAGATTCGTTTTTACTGGTGAAACTGGAACATGCATCTGGAAAGTCTCCATTTGATGTGCTCATAAAGACGTCTCAATAAACACAATTCCGCGTCTCAATAAACACAATTCTTTAGCAGTTGTGAGTTGGGTGGCCAAACCTAGCCCTGTCCTTGCTTTAATTGCGTTACACCAGTTAAAATATAATAATAATAATAATAATAATAATAACCAGCTGTGTTAACGCGTTAATCAATTAAATGATACTCTAAGCAATAAATAAATAAATAAATAAATACTGACCTGTTGAATAAAATCAATAGGCATGCTACTCATGACAAAAAAAAAAACAAAAAAAAAAACAAACACTTGTATGATGCATGGTATGATATAAACGTAATACAAAAATGTAAAAAGGGGCACTTTGCCCCAGTATCTTGAATTTTGAGGGCATACAGTTGCATTATGTAGGTCATACCACATAGTATGTAATCACCTATAATCTACTAATCTACTATAAGATGACCTACGTAGGTTTGGGGTGGGGGGGGAGGTGCATTATTTGTTATTTAGTGTTAAATATTTTGTCATTTTACTTTGAATAAATGTCCAAAGTAATCAATCATTTAATTTATTCAAATTAAAGCAACATGCAGTTCCATCTGAAGATGCTACATATTGTTATGCAGAAGAATTCATATATTTTCCATAGCTATTGTACTGCTTCAGTAAAACCAAATTGTCTGAAATAGTGTTTGTGTAAAGTAATGTTTACCTCTGAGGATTGGCCCTTGTGTTTCACATCACTATCTTCCTCCTGTGTCACTAAAGGAGTGTATAAAGCTAGGACACTTCCCTGAATAGGAACTCTATACCAGCACAGCCTCTGAGATGAGAGGAGCCACTGTGGTTCTACTTGCTCTGCTGACTAGAGCACTGAACCCTTGCTGTAGACCACTTAGCCTAAGAGATGCTGAGGGACAAAATGAACAAAGTGAACATTCAGAGCATAGAGCTGTTAAAGTTAGCAGAGCCTTGACATTTACTACAAGACATGTTCTGATAACATGTGAAGGGTGGGTATGATTTGTTTCAAGTTCATTTCATTTACTCATTTACTTTTTTTTTCTGTTTAATAATTACTCATTTCTGCTATGTCACAAAAATGTATTATGTTTGTACATTCATTATTGGACAGATACATTTTAATGATGATGTATAACTATATTAACAATATGAATATAATGGCAAGGTAAAGATCTGATAATAATTTGGTTTTGGACACAGTAAGCCTATGTTTATCTGTTTATTGTATTTCAGCTGCTTTGTAGAGGAATGCCAATCTACACACATGGTGATCCTTTCTGTGGGAAAATTTGAAGCGATCACAGTGCAGGTTGTTTTTTTAAGGTGCCCAGTATTCTGCCTTTGTGAAGCCCTAAATAGGCAGGTCCTGAGCACACAACGCAAACTGGAGCTCAACCAGACCATTCAAGGCTTACAAAAGGTAAGCACTTTAAACATATTGCTAGAGTAAATGAATGTGAACATGTAAAAATAAGCAACAACAGATGTTATAATGCAAAGATGAAATGGTTGAAATGAAATAGTTAAATCATCTCTCTCTCTCTCTCTCTCTCTCTCTCTCTGTGTCTCTCTCTGTCTTTCTTTTTATGTCTAGGCTTTGAATCAGTCTTCACACAGTTGTTTAAATTACTGCCTCGTGTATCACCTGCTGTTAAAATATATGAACAGTTACAGCTTTTATCTGAAAAATGGATCATTGGAGATTTTCTCGACAAATGCACTTCACATAATGTGTGAACTGAATGTCAAAAATCACAAAAGAGGAATGAACGGTGTGTGCTTGAAAGAGGCTGCAGAGGACCAAGTGGATATCACAGATAAACTGTGCATGAGAACTGGGGCCTGGTTTATGCCAGCTAACTTCATTGAAATGTCTAATCTGTCAAGGCACACTATGTTTTTACCTGGTGTGAAACTGTCTGGGCCAGCAGTGAAAGCTCTCATTGGTACTTTCCCAAGGCAGAAATATGACTGGAACATGCCTTCCTTTATCTGTGTGTGTACTAAGTGCACTATGCATTGCAAGCTTGTACAGTCACTCCACAGAACTTTGTGTATGATCTCCCTCATGAAGGGAAATGTTGATTGCTGCATATACAATCACTGTGCTGAGCTTTATCAGGTACAGATTTCTGCTTTATAAATGTTGTCTCTACAATTATTCTAATAATAATAATAATAATAATAATAATAATCATAATTTTTCGTATGGCAGTTCATATGGCGATGTCTACTGGAGAAACAGAGAGAGTTAGACCAAATGGCTAAAAGCTGCTTCAGAACAAATATGCTCACCTGCACAGACATGTGGAAGCATAAAGGTGACTTCTGACTTTGTCTTTTGTTTTCTATGATGTATTACTATTTTAGTGAGCACATATGCAATAATTACTATTGTTAAATTGGTACGGCATTATAACAACTTGATGTTTTTTCATTTTATTTGTACTTATAGAAATCAGTCAACTGCAATGGCAGATTTGCACCCAACTACTCAGCAGAGGCCTGTTTTACCAGTGGATTATGAAAGTGCTGCTAATCATCATTTCTCTGTTTTTAATTGGTCAGACTGCAGTTGTGACTTATATGAGCTATAGACAAAGATATGTTTTTACCCACAGAGTCAGGAATTCATATCTAAGTTTTATGCTGCTCATTTCATGGTGCTCTTGGAGTCCACTTACTGTTGCTGGACAAACGACTGGCTGTTCCTGCAAACTTTACCACACAGCGTTTGGGATCACGTTTGTTCTCTGTATCTCCTGTGTTTTGGGGAAAACAATAGTGGTGTTAATGGCCTTCAAGGCTACAATTCCAGGCAGTAATGTTATGAAATGGTTTGGCCGACTGCCACATAGACTCAGTGTTCCTGTCTTTACTATGACACAGATCTTTCTCTTTGTGTTGTTTTTAATGAATTCACCCTCATTTAATTTGAGTATGAACTGTTACCAAGAAAAAAGGACTCTAGAATGTGATGTGCTCTCTGCAACTGGTTTCTGTCCTAGTTTGGATCTTTTGGCACTCAGCTTTATTTTGACGTTTCTTGTATGTAACCTGCCATTTACAGTGACCTATTACTCAGTGTTGAACATCCATTTAATTATGGGTGTGACAACAAGAATATCACTCAGAGCATTGTTAAGATAAAGCTGGGCCGGTTGAAAGTTGAATCCAAATGTAAATGTAAGTTTTACACTTGTATTAAAAAAAAAAAAAATGCAATATATGTTTAAATTTGAGTGTCAAAAAGTCAAGTGCTCAGCATGTTTCAAAAATGCCATTCTAAACAATTTATGTCATGGTTTTTATTGGAGTGTTATTAAAAAAGATGGAACACATTCACATACAACATTCTGCTGCATTTTTGTGCTACTCAGGTTAAACAAAACAAAACAAACAACAACAAAAAGCATCTGCATTTTTACAAACTTGGACCCATATGACATATTATAGTGTTTACTGTAAGTTTAAGTTTATATAAACAGCAAACAATGACATCATCCAACATGACACAAGCTGACATCTATTGACTCTACAGCAAATTAACTTACTGCTTAATTTTTAAATAGCTGGGTTGTGTATGCTGCAAGCAAAGAAAATTATCAGAAAATTGAGGTGTAATGTGTGAATAGCAATGCATATAAGCAAAGGCAACATGAGAATATGCATTGTGTCAATAACAGCAGCAGCAACAGAAAGACAACTTCGCTGCAAGTATAGCCATATTTTATATTCCACTTCCAGTTTTATTCATATGAGATCTGTCATGCATGAGCAGTAAATAATGAGTACACGTGCCATGCAAGAGTCATGAAATCCTAAAACACATTTTTGAGATGTTAACATATATGTATACGTTTCACATCAATGACAACAGCAATAATATTCATTGTTTATTATTAAGGAAAAAGTGCATCGATTTTTTGAAAGCTGAACAATTTCCGTGAAAGGTGACGTATATACATTAAATCAGAGTAGTAATTGGAGTACAAATCTAAGTCATTGGTTTTCTGAGTTTTTCTCCACATTTATTAATGAGAATAAACTCTTATGATCCAGTCACTGCACTGTATTATGCATGAGATAGTATTACAGCGGAGAATTCAAATCTTATAAAAGCATTTCTGCGCAGCGGCACCAAAGTGCGAAAGGGGCAAATTTTCTTTCTATCACATTCAGCCACGACTGTCACTGTTCTGTTTGTTCTGCCTCTGGATATACAGTCCAATTAGCATCAAGTCACGTTCTGTGTAGTACATGCACAAGCACATTTTAGTATTAGATTTTAGCAAGTGTTTTATAATGGACACTCGCTGAAGAAGCATGTCTTTAAAGGAGTTTGCAATGGTCAGTGGTGTTTATATACACATGGGCATAAACACTCACTAAGACAACTGTTTGACAAATTCATTTTACAAATTCAGTTTTTATTTACATTTTAAGAATAATTTGTGTTTTTCTCCCTTTAATAATTCAAAATAGATCAGTATTTATATACAATCAGGTTAAGGTGACTGGTATATTGGTCTGTTTGCATCTGCATGTGGTCCTGTTTAGTACTGCCGCTTGACTTGTAGTTGCTGTAAATGCTCTAGACAAATGTAACATTTTTTTTTTTCCTCACAGTTTTCGCTGTTGCACTGTATACATAAATTGTGAATTATGAAAATGTAAAAGATGTTTGAATTTATCTTGAAAAAAGCTTTTGTGGTCTAGTTTTGTGGGAATCATCCTCAATCTTGAATGTGGTAAACCAATTATCTTCATTTAAGATAATGTTTTAAGTCTTAATACTTTTCCTTTTGTTATACGGGACAAATTATACCGGCATGTATGCTAAAATTACTGGATGTATCACCCTACCTAGAAAATTTTCCACCAGCCTCCGCTGGTTTACCTCTATAGCCATGAAGTAGGCCTAAACTCGCATGAGAGAGCGGTTTCTCTGCAAAATGGCGTATTGAGTTACTCACAGGGTGTATAATTTGTATCCAGACCGAAGCGTGTTTCAAGTTTTTTGGACATATTTTATATACAATTTGCTACAGGAGGCCCCCCGGAGCCGTGTGAGGCACTTTTTATTATGGATGGATGCACTTTATTAGACTTGTTTTGGACTGATGAAGAGAAACACCCAGCTATGTCGTTCTAAAGCTTGGGAGTGCCAGGATCATTTTTAATATTACTCCAATTGCATTTGTCTGAAAGAAGGAAGCCATATACACCTAGGATGCATGGAGGGTGAGTAAATAATACACTACAGTAGTGTTAAGTCCTATCCTCAGCCTGCCAAATCACTATCCACACTGTAAGATGAATAAATCCCTTGCCACACACTGCACACGACTGCGGCGCGTTACGGCTCTGACACGACCACTGGAGTAGATTGCGGCCTCGGTATGTGTTTCGACCCCCTATACTGAACACGTCTGCGGCGGGTTGCGGCTCTGACGCGGCCACTCTAGTCAATACTTGTGTTTATACCCACTGCGATGTGGGTCATTGTGGCTCTGATGCGACCACTTTAGTCAATGCTTGTGTTTATACCCGCCGCCCTGCAGCTTGTTGAACCGGCTCTCCGCCTTGCATCGCTAAAGGTAGGCTACTTCCCTACCTCATCTCTACCCACCCCCAACCATTAGAATTTCCGATTTATTTTAACTATATTCTAATGGGCCGCATTGTGACATCATTACATATGGAAAACAAACGCTGTAGTCCAAAGGAGCTATTCATTGTAGTTCTCAAAAAGGGATTAAAAAAAAAAAAAATCTAAATATGTCCTTTTGGAGTGGACTTTGAGATTTGTAACTTTGTAGATCTTTTTTTGCCCAAACATACACACCACACACTGACTGGCTACACATTATTTTGAAAGTTTAACAACAGTATTAACAAAATCTCATAATAATCGTATTATCAGGGTAAATTATGTAATTGTATTATCATGGTAAACACTCTTATTGTTCCTATTGTACGCATATCATCTCTTTCATTAATTCTAAAGGATATGGGGTATGGGGTTCGTTTGGGTCGGGAAAGATTATTTTAATCCTTAAATAAATAATAAAATAAAATAAAATAAAATAAAATAAAATAAAATAAAATAAGAAAAAAAATTACACAATGATTTCAAGTTATTACAATTACTAATATTACAATTATTTTTTCATAATTAATTTAAGATTGTATGTAGAAGAAACAAACACCAGCACATATAAACTGATTTAAAAAAAAAGTGCACAATCACTATTGTTTTACAAAATTAAAACTGTGTGCCCTTTTTCCCTGGGGAAAACCTTCAGTAATAATAGGCCGGTGTTCAGTATGGGTAGAAAAGCTGTATATGACAGAGTATATAACAGAGACAGAAGAACTCAGTCTTATTCTCTCTGAGCCACCACTTAGCTATGGGAAGCATTCGTATTTTGCTATTTTGCTCTCTGGTGTACATGCACAAAGGCTCAACATGTCAATTGCGTGGTACATTTGAAATGTCTAATATTTTTAAAGCAGGAGACATTATGATTGGAGGAATTTTTCCTATTTTTAATAAACAAGAAAATGTCATTGCCTCTTTTGAGAGAAAAATGCAAAGGATTAATTGTACAGGGTAAGTTCAAAAGCATGCTTGTGGTTCAGATGTGAAATTATTGGCAAGAGTGAGACATGCATTGTTCTTGTCAAATTTTCTGTACAGATTTGACCTGCGTGCCTTCCGTTGGATGCAAGTCATGATGTTTGCAATAGATGAGATAAACCAAAATGAGGGTTTGCTTCCTAACATTTCTTTGGGTTATAAAATAATGGATTCTTGTGCTTCTCCCACTAATGTTTTGCGTGCTGCATTCACACTGGTGAGTGAGCAGACGGAAGAGGAATCCACAACTCAGTGTCACCTTCCGCTTACAGCTCTTGTAGCTGAATCAGGGTCATCACAGTCCTTAGCTGTTGCCGGAACACTTGGACCATTCAGAGTGCCAGTGGTAAAATTAATCAGTGTGATTGCATTTAGGTGTTCCTGATAATGTAATAAAGTCCATTTAGAATTAGTATGCTCATTTTTTTTCATGCTTCATGCCTAATTTTCATTTAATCTAGGTGAGTTACTTTTCAACATGTGCATGTCTAAGTGATAGAAGAAAATATCCATCATTTTTTCGTACAATTCCAAGTGACTACTATCAAGCAAAAGCCTTGGCCTCTCTTGTAAAACGATATGGATGGACTTGGATTGGAGCATTGCAGTCTGACAATGATTATGGAAAAAATGGGATTTCAGCCTTCACAAAGGAAGTGGAAAAAATGGGAGTTTGTATTGCATTTGTAGGCACAATTTTAAGGACATATCCCCAAAGTAAAATCATTGAAGTTGCTGAATTGATAAAACAATCTACGGTAAAAGTGATCCTGGCATTTGTGCCAGAGGGAGATCTCTATCCTCTAATGAGAGAAATTGTGAAACAAAATATCACAGGAATCCAGTGGATTGCAAGTGAAGCATGGGTAACTGCAGCAAGGCCCTCTACCCCTGAAATGTTCAAGTCTTTTGGAGGCACGGTTGGATTTGTGGTACGAAAGATGGCTATGCCCAAACTTGGAACTTACCTGAAAAACATCAGTCCTTACTTTCCTTCACAGTCCCCTTTTATCAGTGACTTCTGGGAAACAATGGTTGGCTGTAAACCATGCCTTAACTGTGAACCACTGCCATCTGCAAATGTTACACTCTACAGCCAGATGTGCACAGGAGAAGAAAAGTTAAATTACACAGACAAATTCTTTAATGTAACACAAGTAAGAGTAACATATAATGTGTATCAAGCAGTGTATGCAATTGCACACGCTATTCATAAATTGTTGTTTTGCCAAAGGGATCAAAATAATGTTCTGAGACAGTGCCCAAATGTATCACAGATAACTCCAAAATTGGTGAGCAAGATGTTTCATTTATTTATTCAAACATTAAAAACTCATAAGTCAACAGTTCAATTAACTATGTCATAATTTATTCCAAGGTCACTGATCACTTACAGAGGGTGAATTTTGTAGATGAATATGGAGAAAATGTGTTCTTTGATGAGAATGGAGACCCACCTGCATCATACGAGGTGATAAACTGGCAGCTAAGAGAGGGAGAGGTACAACATGTAACTGTGGGCTATTTCAGTACATCTACAGATGGAACATATAAACTTACCGTTAAAGAGGACAACATCCTCTGGAACACAGGAAATTCGGTACTTATAACAAAATAAGTCTTAGTTGTTGTTGTTGTTGTTGTTATTATTATTTGACTAAAGCATATTCATTTGACAGATACCAAAAGCAGTGTGCTCAGACACCTGCCCGAATGGCACAAGAAAGGCACAAATAAAAGGACGGCCTGTTTGCTGTTTTGACTGCGTCCCATGTGCTGATGGTTCAATATCAAATACAACAGGTACCTATTCATCTGTACTACCCAAGCTTATGTATTTTATACTTCTCTAAATATTCCAACGTTACATGCGTTATTTGTCTTGTAGGAGCAGCAGACTGCATTCTGTGTCCTGAAGAATACTGGTCAAATGAGAGACGAGACAAGTGTGTCATGAAAATGACAGAGTTCCTGTCTTATACAGAAATGATGGGGATCATTCTGACTGCTCTATCATTATTTGGGGCCAGCCTTACTGTAGCAACTATGATTGTCTTCATATGCTTTAGAGAAACACCTATAGTGAAAGCTAACAATTCAGAGCTGAGCTCACTATTACTTGTTTCACTGTTCTTTTGTTTCCTTTGTCCTCTTACATTCATCGGTGAGCCAACAGTGTGGTCATGTATGTTACGTCATACAGCATTTGGTGTTACTTTTGCTCTCTGCATTTCTTGTGTTTTGGGGAAAACCATAGTAGTTGTCACTGCTTTCAGAGCCACATTACCAGGAAATAAATTGGCTGGGAAGTTTGGGCCAGTACAACAAAGAGTCATTGTGTTCTCATGCACCGCAATTCAAATAGTCATCTGTGTTCTATGGCTTATAATAAGCCCACCATTTCCTGATAAAGCTCTGAAGTATTACAATAAAAAGATCATTTTAGAATGCAGCACAGGCTCAGATGCAGCATTTTATGCAGTTTTAGGATATATTGGTCTTCTTTCGGCAATCTGTTTGATTTTGGCATTTTTAGCTAGAAAACTACCAGATAATTTTAATGAAGCCAAATTCATCTCATTCAGTATGCTTATATTTTGTGCCGTATGGGCAACATTTATACCTGCTTATATTAGTTCACCTGGCAAGTACACAGTTGCAGTAGAGATTTTTGCAATTTTGTCATCTGCCTTTGGCTTACTGTTATGTATATTTGTGCCAAAATGTTACATTATTCTCATAAAACCAGAGAGAAATACTAAAAAACACTTGATGGGGAAATTTCAAAAGACCAGTCTTTGAAGTAAAAAAAAAACAAAAAAAAAAAAACATAAAAATAAATAAATAAAAATCTTATCTAAAGTCTTATTATTTGCCAATATCTATGGCAAGCCGTTTTAACATTTAATCTAAAAGCCGTACTAGTATCTATTTTCATGCTACCAGTACTTATTTTTTAGATACTAGTATCTTTTACATTAAGTACTAGTACTTATTAATTAGCTACTAGTGCTTATTCTTTAGCTACTAGTGCCTTTTGTAAAGTTACTAGTACTTATTCATTAGATACTAGTACTTATTCATTAGATACTAGTACTTATGTTTTAGATACTAGTACTTATTCCAATAGTGACTAGTATTTAATTACAATCTCTCTGTTAAGAAAAAATAGAACTAGTACTTATTTTTTAGTTACTAGTAACTTTTTAGACCAGAGATATCCTGAACTTAATAGATACTAGTACTTTTTGAATTTGCATTTCTGCCAGTATGGTAATCGTATGTTGAATATTAATGAACCAGCCACATACGAAAGAGATTAGAGAGGAAACGGAAACAAGGTGACGAATGTACTCTTTTTTTTTTTGATGAAACCACATAGAAAAAAAAACAATCATTTGTACTCAAGCACATAGAAATTTTTTTTTTTTTTGCCAGTTTTGTAGACGCTGTAATTTCGTAAACATAGTAGCCTAAAGTGTGTGTTTGGTTGGTCATCGGGTGCCCTCTGGTGGCAGAATGGAGAAAAGACACCAGTTTTATTATGTATCAATTTCCTCTTTTTTTCCTCCAGTAAAAACAATGAATATCATATCAGGGCTGTATGTTAACTTTTTTTTTTTTGTTTGTTTTTTTTGTTTGTGCATATAGCACTGGTGCTACAGACATTGAATGTTTTTACATAAATGTTCTGTACAGGGTATACCGATTCCAAACCCTTATGGTTTTCGGACAAGCATTTTCTTTATTTGGAAAAAAGGACAAAAAATATTATTAATAAATAAATAAATAAAAAAAAGGTGTGCTGTACTTCTAGGGCTGCACAATTTGGCCAAATTTTTTTTTTTTTTATATATATCAATATGACTAATAATGATTATGGTAGGGATGTTCATTTCCGTTATTTTTCCTAACCGACAGCCGACGCTTGTTAACCGATTAGACAAGATTATTTTAAATTAGAATTTAATTATTTTAGAAAGGATAAGTGTCTGCGACCCGTTAAAATACCAACATTTGTTTTCCGGGATTAATTTTACATGCGCAAAAAGCAGCAAACAACAGAACATGAGGATTCACATGGACACGTCGCATCATCTGCAGCGCTCCTGCGAATGGAGAAAAACATCATAAAGCTAGGCTATATATATATATATATATATATATATATATATATATATAATGAATATGAATAGGCCTATAAAATACATATTTTTACTTAATAAAACAAACAAACAAAAAAAGTGCAACAAGTAGCTAGTATGCAGAGTTTTGGTTCATTTTTGTGCTGCGCGAAAGGAAGACGGCTGAAAGAGACATCCTATTTTTCTTTATTTTACAAACAGCAAACCGTTTACAGTTTCGATTATCTGTAAAGAGTCGTTTCCCCTGTTAGAAGGAAAAAATCAGGTGATTGCGCCGGCGCCGCACGCGCACACACAATCAGCCAAACATATGGGGAAAAAAATCACACTGCTTAATCGTTATCAACGTACTGCCGTGATATTATGCCAAACATTTTTTTTATGTGGATATTGTAATGCGATAAGTACAAAACCACGTTTACATAATAAATAATATTTTAGCATTCAAATACATCTTGAATACGGAGACATTTGGATTTGTGTCGTATGAGAGACCCAATGTTAGTTTCAGTTTCGCTTTAGCCTAAATGGTTTCGTTTTGGCTTGTCGCCTAGCTTCTTATATTTTTCATTCTTGTTCTTTTCTAAATACTGTTAAATTGAAAGGATTTTTTGTGGAGTGAGGGGAACTAAAATAGCCTAGCCTATGTTTATAGTGTATTGTAAATATTTCGCGTAGACACCAGGTCTTTCTGAATGTAATAATAAAATGCGACTTAACGTTATAGGCCTACGCGATTTATCTTTTTTTTTTTTCTCTCAAAAATGCAATTTCATTTTATTTTAACCATCCAGAAAACGTTTTAAAATATTTTGATTACTGAATTACTGAAAAAAAGACCTTTTAAACAGTTTAACTGAATGTATTAATCGGTCAAAATTCTTTCTGTCGGTTAACGGTTAACCGGTTAAAATGAGCATCCCTAGATTATGGTTATTAGTTTTATATAGAAACATTAAACAAAATAAGGAATATTACTTTTGTAATAACACTATTTCACTATAATATAAAGAACTGAGCATTTAAGAATAAATATAACAATAAACATAGCTGCAAGAAAAAAAAAAAAAAGTACACTTCTCACTGAGGAAAACTTAAGGATTTGCAATAGTGACTGGTATCTATTTAAATATTACTAGTAAGCATTCATTAGATACTAGTACTTATTGAATAGATACTGGTAACTAATTAATATATACTAGTAGTTATTCATTAGGTACTAGAACTTATTCTTTAGCTACTAGTGCTTGTTGTTTAGCTACTAGTACCTTTTTAAAAGATACTAGTACTTATTCATTAGATACTAGTTCTTATTTATTAGATACCAGTACTCATTCATTAGATACTAGTACCTATTAAATAGACACTAGTACTTATTTATTAGATACTAGTACTTATTCATTAGATACTAGTACTTAATTAATAGATACTAGTACTTATTCATTAGATACGAGTATCTATTTAATAGATACTGGTACTTAATTGTTAGATACTAGTATCTATTAAATAGATACTAGTACTTATTTATTAGATACTAGTATTTATTTCAATAGTGACTAGTAACTATTCTGTTGTTACTAGTAAAACATTTTAAATTTTACCATTGATTTCTATGTGATCTGTCATTGAGATATCAACTTTTCAGTTTTGACTAGTATGTATTCCAGTTGTGACTAGTACATAATTTTTATGTACTAGTAGTTAAACATTAGGTACCTAGTACTTATTTTTTAGATACTAGTACCTATTATTAGATACTAGTACTTAATCATTACATACTAGTATTTATTTATTGGATACACTAACATATTAAATAGATACTAGTTCTTAATTATTACGTACTAGTATTTATTCATTATATACTAGTTCTTATTTATTTGATACTGGTACTTATTTAATAGGTACTAGTACCTTGTACTTAGAAACTAGTTCTTATTTGTTACATACTAGTACTTATTGATTAGCAACAAGTATTTATTCAAAATATACTAGTACAAATTTATTAGATACTAGTACTTATTTGAAATGTTACTAGTAAGATTTTTTATTTCACTAGTAAAATGTTTAATTGAACTCTACTGTGGCCATTCAGACTAGTCATAACTTAAGACTAGTAAAAAAGCAGATCTGACTAGTAAGATAAAAATTGTTACTAGTAATAATTGTGAAAGATACTAGTGTCTAATAAATAAGTTCTAGTACCTAATGAATAACTACTAGTATATATTAATTAGTTACCAGTATCTATTCAATAAGTACTAGTATCTAATGAATGCTTACTAGTAATATTTAAATAGATACCAGTCACTATTGCAATAATTACTAGTCAGAAATTAAAAGATGATATCAAAAACAAAATAACTACCCTTCCCTGTTCATTTGGAGATATCTTTAACCTCATAAAGTACTAGTAAGAATGTATTTGGAGATATCTTGTTTTAAAAAGATTATTACGTAAACATGAGTACATCTCCACCATCCAATAAGAGTCCACATGGTAATACAATACATTAATATGCTGAATTAATTTGATTATTAAGTAGGGCTAAATGGCTTTGTATGTTAGCCTACCTTGCTAATTGGTTACCATGAAAACACAAGGAAAGATTACAAACCTGTTGTCCAACAAAAGTATAATGATATGTTTAGTCCAAATACACATCACAACATCAGCCGAGACTTTGAAATAAGGTATGTTTGTGATCTGACATGGTTTTATTAAACAGAGGCAGAAATCATGCTACTTTATACTATTCTAAATGGTGGAGGGCGCCCTCCGGCTACGAGTATGAATGAAAAAGAAATTACATTAACTGAGTACTCATTATTGCTCATAAAACCCTAATTTGGGTAAAAATAGCAAAGATAATTAAGAACTTTGAGGTAAACATTTGCAAATCCTTAAGTTTTCCTCAGTGAGAAGTGTACTTTTTTTTTTTTTTCTTGCAGCTATGTTTATTGTTATATTTATTCTTAAATGCTCAGTTCTTTATATTATAGTGAAATAGTGTTATTACAAAAGTAATATTCCTTATTTTGTTTAATGTTTCTATATAAAACTAATAACCATAATCTAGGGATGCTCATTTTAACCGGTTAACCGTTAACCGACAGAAAGAATTTTGACCGATTAATACATTCAGTTAAACTGTTTAAAAGGTCTTTTTTTCAGTAATTCAGTAATCAAAATATTTTAAAACGTTTTCTGGATGGTTAAAATAAAATGAAATTGCATTTTTGAGAGAAAAAAGATAAATCGCGTAGGCCTATAACGTTAAGTCGCATTTTATTATTACATTCAGAAAGACCTGGTGTCGACGCGAAATATTTACAATACACTATAAACATAGGCTAGGCTATTTTAGTTCCCCTCACTCCACAAAAAATCCTTTCAATTTAACAGTATTTAGAAAAGAACAAGAATGAAAAATATAAGAAGCTAGGCGACAAGCCAAAACGAAACCATTTAGGCTAAAGCGAAACTGAAACTAACATTGGGTCTCTCATATGACACAAATCCAAATGTCTCCGTATTCAAGATGTATTTGAATGCTAAAATATTATTTATTATGTAAACGTGGTTTTGTACTTATCGCATTACAATATCCACATAAAAAAATGTTTGGCATAATATTACGGCAGTACGTTGATAACGATTAAGCAGTGTGATTTTTTTTTCCATATGTTTGGCTGATTGTGTGTGCGCGTGCGGCGCCGGCGCAATCACCTGATTTTTTCCTTCTAACAGGGGAAACGACTCTTTACAGATAATCGAAACTGTAAACGGTTTGCTGTTTGTAAAATAAAGAAAAATAGGATGTCGCTTTCAGCCGTCTTCCTTTCGCGCAGCACAAAAATGAACCAAAACTCTGCATACTAGCTACTTGTTGCACTTTTTTTGTTTGTTTGTTTTATTAAGTAAAAATATGTATTTTATAGGCCTATTCATATTCATTATATATATATATATATATATATATATATATAGCCTAGCTTTATGATGTTTTTCTCCATTCGCAGAAGCGCTGCAGATGATGCGACGTGTCCATGTGAATCCTCATGTTCTGTTGTTTGCTGCTTTTTGCGCATGTAAAATTAATCCCGGAAAACAAATGTTGCTATTTTAACGGGTCACAGACACTTATCCTTTCTAAAATAATTAAATTCTAATTTAAAATAATCTTGTCTAATCGGTTAACAAGCGTCGGCTGTCGGTTAGGAAAAATAACGGAAATGAACATCCCTACACTGTTAAAAATGTATTGTAAATTTACAGGAAATTCCTGGCAACTAATTGCTGTGAATTTACCGCAAGAAATATACAGGTTATGTACTGTGTTTTTATTACAATAAAGTACTGTATTTATACAGCAGTGGTACTGTGATTATAGTGAATTATTACAGTAAAATGCTGTAATTTCTTATAATTTACTGCAACTCAGTTGCCAGGAATTTCCTGTAATTTCACAGGAGAGAATTACAATTAAATATTGTAATTGTATACACTGTATATTCTGTTATTTATTAATGTTACAATAAAAGCTGTAATCACTTCACAATTAAAACAAAAACAACTTCAACTTCTCTATTTTTTTTAAAATAATATGCAACAGCACATATTACAGAATTAAAACTTTTTTTCCAAACAAAGTATCCACATTTCATTTTCATATAAACAAATCACAGTTTCACTGAAGAATCTAGCTCACTTCCAGACGTCCAAACAGCCTATCATCAGAGGGAACATGGTGATATACAACAAAGGCGCCCTGCCAGCTATGGGGGGTGGGGGGCATCAATACTAGCCCATCAACTCAAAGTCCAGGAGTTTTCTTAAGAGGGTGCAGACAGGTGCATTGAGCTTGTGTCTCTTCTCTGCTTTGCTGCCCGTCTGGGAGTTGATTCCGCAAAAAGCTCTAAAAACAGAGTGAAAAAAGTTTTATTATCTGTTAATGATGAATATTGAGAGTCTTTAGAGTTTATCATTTATTTCAATCATCTGTTTCTCATATAATTCTACAATTTAATCTAAACCAAAAAAAAAAAAAAAGATAATTTCAGTTGGTCAAATAGCAAATAGTGGAGCTCTGCAGCAATCTACTGGTAAAAGTGAGAATTTTTTTTTCATTCTAAAACTGCATTTTCCAAAAGATGGGCAAAAATCTTACACTAAACCATTTCAAATGATCCATGTTATCCCCATGAAGGAAAGTTAGAAATGTGGGTCTTTTATAAAGTTAATTTTACATAAAAAAAAGCAGGTTTTTTATATGTACCTATGTAAAAAAAACAAAAATATAATTTATATTAATTTTAAAAACTATGATATGTTCTCTAAAAACTACACAAATGTGAAGTAAAAACATTATTAAACATAATAAAATCACATTTGAAAATAAAAATGTTACAAAAATTACATTTTGTACTATAAAAATCTACTATAAAAATCAAGATATCATTCCAATTTTGTTTAATCCTGTAGATCTAGCAAGTGTTTACCACCGTACAAAGTCTTATACCATTTGGATGAAGATAACTATTTTTTAAAATTTGGCAAACATCATTCATTGTATGTACAGTTGAAGTCAAATGTTTCTACACTTTGCAGAGTCTGCAAAATGTTAACTATTTTAACAAAGTAAGAGATCATACAAAATGCATGTTATTTTTTATTTAGTACTGACCTGAACTAGATATTTCACATAAAAGACATTTACATATAGTCCATACGAGAAAATAGTTACATTTATAAAAATTACCCTGTTTAAAAGTTTACATACACTTGATTCTTATTACTGTGGTCTTACCTGGATGATGTTATTTGTTTAGTGATAGTTGTTCGTAAGTCTCTTGTTTGTCCTGAGCAGTTAAGCTGACTGCTGTTCTTCAGAAAAATCCTTCAGCTCCCACAAACTCTGTAGTTTTTCAGCATTTTTGTGTATTTGAACCCTTTCCAACAAGGACTGAATGATTTTTAGAATCCATATTTTCACACTGAGAACAACTGAGGGACTCATATGCAGCTATCACAGAAGGTTCAAATGCTCACTGATGCTCCAGAAGGAAACACCATGCATTAAGAGTCAGGGGTTTGTGGGAGCTAAAGGATTTTTCTGAAGAACAGCAGTCAGTTTAACTGTATGTCTATATATTTAAAGGTATGTCCACACCGTTTCTATGCAGAGACTGTTAAGGACACCCGGCTGGCTAACCTAGCTAACAAAAATCACACCACGTGGTGGTTAGAACGGGTTATAGAACACCAAAAGATTATTTATGCATTTACATATGCTGTACAATTGATAAATAAAAGGTACCCACCAGGGCAGACGAATGGTTAAGTTTATTGGTTTGCTAACTTACCTAATTTTAATGCTACTAATAATTTGCCACCTTCTCCGAAGACAAAAGAAAGAGCAGTGAAAGCCTCTGAACAGAACCCGGGCTCAGAACCCTCTCAAAAAGAAAAAAGAAAAAAACAAAACAAAACAAAAAAAAAAAAAACCAAGATGCTGGTTGGCTGAAGTTGCGCATGCGCCGTTTATTTAAGATACAGACAGCTTACTTGAGACCTGACCTGCCCTGCCACCCTGCTTCTACAAAGGCCAAATAACCTTATATGCCAGCTGCTATATTCAGCTTAGATCGAAGTTATGCCTACTTACAGAATTAAATGAAGATACATTTGCTTGTGTTCATTCAGTGACCGTAACATCTACAACAAGCTACGCTGTGTTGCCAATCATAGTGTGCAAACCACAATGAATCTCCTACAGAAAAACATAAGTCCCGTCCGGTTACAGCACATGTAATCAAAGCAAAAATATTCTGAGCCAAGCTAACCAGGCTAATGCTTATTTTTACAGTCTATGGGCTAACGTTAATAAATCCTAACGATATTTGAGCTGTCGTCATTGTGGTGGTTGGTTTTGCATGTGGTAACTTAGCGTACGTGGAAATGTGTGAATATAAAACCAACTTTACCCAAGTTTTTCCGTATCACCTCCGTCGAGGTTCCAAGCGATCAGTGCAGGTGATCCAGCGCCGCGTTACAGCTGCTGCCGCTCAGATTGTATTTTTCTGCGGTGTTGACCGTTCACGACGTCTCGGTGAGAAACGTGAAGCGCTGATCATTGTAGCCAATCACATCCTGAAAATATAAAACCAAAATATACCAAACGAAACAATCAGCACTCACTCAGATCACCTATATCAATATATCTGTAGACTTATAAAACAGATTTTATGTTACAAACGTGTTCCTTCTTTCAAAAATGTTCCGTTACCGTTGGCCGCGTAATTTCAAAATTCAAACAGCCACGATCCCACAATACTACGCGGTTGCTGTAAAATAATGCTTCTACAGTGTAGTTACAATAATATTACAGGACTGCTCGTAAATTTCCCATCATGCTTCTGTATTTACAGCAAAAACATGAATACAATACGTTGTTGTAAAATTTATTGTAAAAATTACATCAATTGTTAACAGTGTACCATAATCATTATTAGTCATATTGATATATAAAAACAACATTTTTGGCCAAATTGTGCAGCCCTAGAAGTACAGCACACCTTTTATTTATTTATTTATTTATTTTTTATTTTATTAATAATATTTTTTGTCCTTTTTTCCAAATAAAGAAAATGCTTGTCCGAAAACCATAAGGGTTTGGAATCGGTATACCCTGTACAGAACATTTATGTAAAAACATTCAATGTCTGTAGCACCAGTGCTATATGCACAAACAAAAAAAACAAACAAAAAAAAAAAAGTTAACATACAGCCCTGATATGATATTCATTGTTTTTACTGGAGGAAAAAAAGAGGAAATTGATACATAATAAAACTGGTGTCTTTTCTCCATTCTGCCACCAGAGGGCACCCGATGACCAACCAAACACACACTTTAGGCTACTATGTTTACGAAATTACAGCGTCTACAAAACTGGCAAAAAAAAAAAAAATTTCTATGTGCTTGAGTACAAATGATTGTTTTTTTTTCTATGTGGTTTCATCAAAAAAAAAAAGAGTACATTCGTCACCTTGTTTCCGTTTCCTCTCTAATCTCTTTCGTATGTGGCTGGTTCATTAATATTCAACATACGATTACCATACTGGCAGAAATGCAAATTCAAAAAGTACTAGTATCTATTAAGTTCAGGATATCTCTGGTCTAAAAAGTTACTAGTAACTAAAAAATAAGTACTAGTTCTATTTTTTCTTAACAGAGAGATTGTAATTAAATACTAGTCACTATTGGAATAAGTACTAGTATCTAAAACATAAGTACTAGTATCTAATGAATAAGTACTAGTATCTAATGAATAAGTACTAGTAACTTTACAAAAGGCACTAGTAGCTAAAGAATAAGCACTAGTAGCTAATGAATAAGTACTAGTACTTAATGTAAAAGATACTAGTATCTAAAAAATAAGTACTGGTAGCATGAAAATAGATACTAGTACGGCTTTTAGATTAAATGTTAAAACGGCTTGCCATACATGTCAGCAGGGACATTAGTTGATTAGTTGATAACTATATAATGCAAATAAGAGCTTGCACAAAAGTGCACAAAGTGCACATTCTGCAATTATAGTTGCACTCATGAACTTGGTGTTATATGATGCAATAGGAGGCTTAGTTGTTAACCATATGATGCACATAAGTGCTTGCTTGAAAGTACACAAAATTACACATGATTTTTGTTTAGCAGGGTCAAACCACTTCATGACATTACTGCCAGGGAGGGTGGCTCTGAAAGCCAGTAAAATTACAATTTTTGCCAAGATGCATGAAATACAGTAAAGCTGATTCCAAAGGCTGGATACTGAATCAGACATAACCAGTCAGTGGGCTTCTCTATAAATGTTAGGCCAATCAGAAAGCAAGCACAGAGAAACAGGAAGAGAAGGTACTTTAACTTGATATTGTTTTCTCGTATGACTGGAGTCTTCCTGTACATTATAAACACACTGCTAGTGCTGCACAGGCTCCAAATGCTGAAAAATGCACATAGTATTATTCCCAAGTTTTGGGGATGCACTGGGTTTGGGCTTTGTTTGGCCCAACACGTTCTCACTCCCAACTCGTCACATATTGACGCTTGGTCAGCACCCCTTTAGCGTCACTTTTTGATGCTCAAGGTACCCTTTTTGCTTCATTTTTCAACGTGCAGGATCCTCCAAGAAACCCTTGGCGTCAATGTGCTATCACCTAAGTGACAAGTGATGTCACTTGCGGAAGTGCAGTTGTCTGAAAATGCAAGTGCATGTCTGCAGCCAAACCCTTCTCGATTTGTCCACTGTTTTAGTGTATTATTAAATAGAACATGAACTTGAATTTGAGGTCATATGTATTACCTTCATGTTTACATTGTGTGATTTTTGAAGCATTCGCTCTAGAGTTCCCATCCACTTGCATTATATGGTCTCACAGAGATTAATTATTTTTCTAAACATTTTTGTTTGTGTTCATCTGAACAAAGTAAGTCGTATATATCTGGAACACCATGAGATTGAATAAATGATGGATGAATTTTCTTCATTATTATTATTATTGTTATTATTATTAATTATCATCAAGTGTTTGGGGCCCATGGGTAGAGATGGCAGTTGATTTGATATCTAGCAGGAGGACATCAAACACTGTAATATGAAAGGAGCATAACCAACATATAAAACGAAGGGTAACAGAAGTGTCTCCCTGCTTTTTGTCTCGGAAAGCATAACAAGAAAATTAAAATTTACAAAATTATTTACATTTTCTTACTTTCACCTTTTTAAAGCAGCTGTTTATTCAGATTACAGACTTTAATCAGGTAGTGTTAATGAGTAAGGGTAAGAGCAAGGGTAAGAGTGTCAAGGGTTTTATTTGCAGGAAAATATGGGTACCCATTCCCTGTTGTATGCATTTCTTACTAAAAGTATTTTTATGACTACTTTATATGCAGTTTTGATCCAAGGGCTCTTAGTTTTAAGATGGCTGTGGAAGAGATAAACAACAGCCACTCTTGTGACATAAATGGACATAAAAACATGAACCATATGTTTTAGGGCCCTTCATTAGGATGCATCTGGAACCTCGTTAATTACTGTCTCCAACTGCATTGTAAACATGCAAAACTAAAAAATCATATTGAAAAAAAGTTGCTGATTTGGAAGTCTCTAACAGCATTTCAGCATGAATAAATTTTGTGTTTACCGTTGCAGAAAGATTATATATACATCATCTGATTTTAATTGTTATTGAGCTTTGTTGGTTACAATTGCATATATGGGACCACAAAATCAGTATATCAGCTATTTTTTTATTTTATTTTAAGGCTAGTTTTAAATTAACGTTTATACATTAAGCTTTCTATTGATGTATGGTTTGTTAGGATATGACAATATTTGACCAAGATAGAACTTTTCGAAAATCTGTAATCTGAGGGTGCAAAAAAATCAAAATATTGAGAAAGCCACCTTTAAAGTTGTCTAAGTGCTTAGCAATGCATATTACTAATCAAAAATTAAGTTTTTATATAATTACGATAAGAAATTAACAAAATATCTTCATGGAACACATTTTTTACTTAATATCCTAATGCTTTTTTGCATAAAAGAAAAATCAATAATTTTGACCCATGCAATGTATTCATGGCTATTGCAACAAATATACCCGTGCTTAAGAATGGTTTTGTGGTCCAGAGTCACATATATGTCTTTACTGTGCACACTGTAAAAAATAAAAAACACAATTTGTTGAGTCAGCTTAAAATAATTTGTTACCCTGCTGCCTTAAAATTTTAAGTTCAGTCAACTAAAATAAATTTAGTCAACTTGAAATGTTAAGTTGTACTAAGTAACAACTTAGATATTTGTGTCTGCTCAACTTAACAGATGGGTAAGTAACCCAGCTGCCTTAAAATTTTAAGTTGATTCAATTCAAATATCTAAGTTGTCACTTAGTATAATTTAACATTTCAAGTTGAATAAAGTGTTTTTGAGTTGACTGAAATTAAAATTTGAAGGCAGTCAGGTTACAAATTATTTTCAAAGTTTCAATTTATTATGTTAGTAAGGGCTAGTACTCTAAAATATTACTGATATAACCAAAAAATATTGCATTATCATCATGTTCTATTTATTTATTCATTCATTCATTCATTCATTCATTCATTCATTCCATGCAACTACTGCAATTTTTATGGCAAAAATGAGAAATGTTGGGCTTATAATCAATAGTTCCTATAGGCTACATAAACTCTGCCTACATGAACACCTCTCAACCTAAGCTATAGTGAGCTATATGTGCACAATAAAGCTGGTTATGTTTTTCCTCACTCTCTGTATAATCTAAAAAATACTGTATTTTGCTGCAGGTGAAGCTGTGATGAGCATATTGCAGATAAAAGAGAAAAAAAAAAAAACATCTGTTATACTGCCATTAGATAACTGCACAAACAACTTTGTTAGTGTCTGCCATCTTGAATAACTTTCATAGCTTTTAAAATATCTTTTTCAGAATAACTTTTTCTTGATTAACAAGTTTAGTGATTTGTATATTTTGTCTAGGCCGCACATGCACAATATTGCTCTTTACAGGAAACAAAGAGTTCAGATGCAAAAGCCTCTAAGTACATCTGACGTTTTTCTTAAAATTTAAAATTGGCATTTCTTTCTCTCCTTTCTGTAGTTATAAAGTCATAATTGCTAGATATAAAGTCAGAAATTCTGACTTTTTTCTCGCAGTTGCGACTTTGTATCTCGCAATTCTGACTTTTTTCTCGCAATTGCGAGTTTGTATCTTGAAATTCTGACTATTATTCTCAGAATTATGAGATACAAACTTGCAATTGTGAGTTATAAAGTCCAGTTCTGAGGAGAAAAAAAAGATTGATATGTTCACAGAACTGCGAGTTTTTATCCCACCATTCTGACTTAATAACTTGCAACTGCCAGTTTATATCACACAATTCATAAAATATCATAGATTACAAAAACTGAAGAAAAAAAAAAATGGCTAGTGCACGGTAGGGGAGTGTGATATATATTTACATTAACATTTACATTCAGTTATTTAGCAGACACTTTTATCCAAAGTGACTTACACTTACAGTTCTGTCTTTAAAAGGTACAGTTCTGCCGCTGGGGCGGTACCCTAAGTTACAAAAGTGAAAAAAGTACATCTTTGTACCTTATCAACCTCTAAACGGTACATATTAGTACCTTAAAGGAACATTTTAGTACTTTGAAAGTACATATTGGTACCTTGAAGGTACATATTAGTACTTTAAAAGTACATATTTGTACCTTAGCGTATCACCCCAGTGACAGAACTAATTACAGTAACATTGTGGGTAAGCACGGTTAGGGCGATGCCTCGGGTTGAACAGATGCTTGTGGGCTATCTGTCTCCTGTGTGCATCATCCCTGAAGGCCCCGGCATTGCCCTCCAAGCTGCTGTGTACCACTTCAGCTTTGGTGGGCAAAGGGTACACAGCAGCAGGTCAGGCTGGTGCTTCTGCCAAAACATGACTCAATGGGTCCTGCACACTGTAGAACAGGGATCGGTAACGTCGGTCCTGCAGAGTTTAGTTCCAACTCTAATCAAACACACCTAAACATGCTAATCAAGGTCTTCAGGATTACTAGGGCTACAGGTTTTTTTTTTTTTTTCAGGGTTGGAAATAAACTCTGCAGGATATCGGCAGGACCGACGTTGCCTATCCCTGCTGTAGAAAGAGGCTACTGAATCCAGTTTGGTTCTCATCCGGCTCAATTCAATGGGTTGTTCCCACCCTGGTGGGCCTCCAGCAGGTAGTAGACACTCTCCTGAGGAAGGAAGCAATAGAATTGGTTCCTCTTCTTGAAAGAGAGTCTACAGCCGGTACTTCATTGTTCCAAAGAAGAATGGGGAGTTGCGTCCTATTACAGATCTTCGTTCACTGAACTGCGCCGTTATGCACCGTAAGTTCAGGATGCTGACGCTCAAACAGGTTGTGTCTCAAATCAATTCTGAGGACTGGTTTGTCAAAACAGATCTAAAGGATGCATATTTTCACATTTCCATCCTTTCTCAACACATGAATTTCTTGAGGTTCGCTTTTGGAGACGAAGCGTACCAATACCGGGTTCTTCCTTTCGGCCTTGCACTCTCATTCCGCACTTTCACCAAGTGTGTGGATGCTGCTTTGGCTATGCTGCTACTCCAGGGCATCCACTTACTGAACTATATCAACAATTAGTTTGGCCGAGGCTTTGTCTGTATGACTTTCTCCCATTTTCTCTCCCCCCTGGAGTTCTTGAGAGAGTTCGCCGGGACTTGGTCCATCTTCTCTTAGTAGCCCCGTTCTGGCCGAGACCAAGTGTGGTTGACTTGATCTCCCTTCTCGACGGCTCTTCATGTGAGATCCCTGTCAGGCAGGACAACCCATTCGAACTTGAAGGTTTACGTGGTGGCCATAGTTGCTTGCTACACACCCACTTGGTGGTAAGTCTCTGCGGAGAGACCCACTAGTTCCACATTTCCTCCTCCGGCACACTCTCGAGTCCTGCCAAGGGACCTAGCTGTGGTTCTAGAGGTTCTCTGCAAACCTCCCATCAAACCCATCGAGGAAGTTTGAGATCGAGCCCCACCATGAAACACACCCTCAGCCAGTGGATTGTGGATGCCATCTCTCTTGCTTATGAGTCCTCTGATCTACCCTCTCCCCTAGGGATCATGGCTCACTCCACTAGAGCCTGTACGCTGTGTCTTGTTGCCATCCATTTCCGGCATTCCTGCGAGTGCTTCCTTCTCTAACCAGAAACTGCCAGCTGTATCCACCACACATGCTTTTAAGCTTCCTGGTCACTGCATCACCCCCCCTGTAACGTCTCCCCACTCCATTGGACTGATTACACGCATGATGCAGAGCGTGATCACGCTGGATGCATTCTCAAAGCATTTCAACGCAGCGTTTCATTCCCTTGGGGAACTATGCTTACATGGTTCTCCTTTGCGTTAGAAAAAGCTGCTTACATGTAGACTAGTAACAGCAAAGATGTTGAATTAAAGGTAAACACAGCTTTTGTATCTTCATCAGCAGTTCTGCATATACCTACTGGCCCTGATAATCAGAAGTCTACTTACCACTTGCTCCATTCCCAGATGTGCAAGGCTAAAATTTCTGCTGAATTTTAACCACTGAAGCCAATTTGTAAAGTGAAATAAAATGGACCGAAAATTGCCTGTGGAATATTATTAACGTATTTTTAAACAGACTGAATATTTCAGAAGTGAACTCTGGTAGGTGAATATAAATTATTGAACTTTTAATCATGAAAGAGTGTGTGAAATGTTTTAAATTGAAATATTCAGAGCTTAAATTAACAACTTTTGATTTTCAGCACCTAAAAATGCAAGCCCTGAAAATACAAGGCATTAAAATGCAAGCACTGCTAATGCAATGCAATGCATTTTTTTTTTTTTTTTAGTTAGTACAATTCAACATGCTTTTTTTTTAATACATTTGTCATTTTTTTCTTCCATAGACTTTAACACTGACAGTGTCCTTGCACTATAGCATAGCTTATAAGGTTAAATTTACGAAGAAAAAAAAAATAGCAAACTTAAAATGTGAAGATGTTAGAAATGTTTAAAAGTGGTCTGAATATAAAGCAGGTGTTCATTACCATTAGATCAAAGAAGTGATCACACAGTCTCTTGGTACATAAAAGATAGACAGGAGGAGTTGCCTATGCTATTGGCTTGTGTGTTCCCTAAAGAAATATTAAGGCCATCCCTCAATCACAGATTGTTTATAAATTCTGTAGTCACTAGATGTATTTGTCTGTATAAATTATGGCACTAATTTATGCAACTTTCCTCACAGTTTGGTTTCTGATGTGCATTGGTGTGCAAAGTCAATATAAAAGCAAGAATAAGTGCATCTATCAGGGAGATGATGATACATACACTTTTTACCAACAGGGAGATGTGGTTTTGGGAGGGCTCTTTCCTTTGCATTTCAGTCCTATATCATCGGCTTCTTCCTTTAGGACCAAACCTAAGCCAACTAAGTATCAATTGTGTGTTAAATTTTTGACATCTTATAAATGTTGTCTAAAAAATATTTTATGTGTGTGTGTGTGTGTGTTTAGAAAAAGTTAAATCATGTGTCTGGACTCAAATGCATTTTTACTTCTTGTATTGCAGTTATGTATTAATTTAATGTGTGAAATCTGTTGCAGCTTTACCCCTCGAGCCCTGAGGTGGATGCAGACGATGATCTTTGCTGTGAGAGAAATAAACCAGCGGCAAGACCTTTTGCCAAACCTATCACTGGGCTACCACATTAAGGACAGCGGTGATGACATACCTGTATCTGTGAAGAGGTCTCTTCTCCTTGTCAATGGACAGCTAGAGCAGGACAGTGAACAAAGCTGTGAGGACACACAAAAGCAGCCGAGCCCTGTAATCGTGGGAGAGGCATCATCAGGCATATCCATGGCTGTTCTGAGAAGTCTAGGCTCCTTCAAAATACCTTTAGTAAAGCAACATTTAAACATTACTTTTTTTTTAGAAAAAACATGATGTATTGAAATGATGGATAATTTTACTGTTTTGTTTTGATTCACTTATGTTTAAATGTACACATATTTTTATATATGCATACAGTTGCATTTATTTTTTATTTATTTAAAGTTTATCATGAACCTTTAGGTCCATGTACAATAGTGATATCTGGATGGTTCATTTTAATTTTATTGCATTGCTAATTTTACTGAAATGTTGTGTTTTCATATTTTAGGTGAGTTACTTTGCATCATGTTCATGTCTCAGTAACAAGAGAGAGTTTCCAGCATTTATGCGAACAATGCCAAGTGACGTGTTTCAGATTAAAGCTTTGGTAAAACTTGTTCATTACTTTCAATGGACATGGGTCGGGGTGATCGGCGTGGAAACTGATTATGCTCGCTTTGCTATCCAGCTCTTCTTGAAAGAGTCAGAAAGATTTAATATTTGTCCTGCTTATGTCCACCTTTATCCTGTTGCACTGACGCAAGAAGGAGCTGAGGAACTCGTACATATTTTAAAAACTTCTTCTGCCACAGTCATAATAAGCTTCACCGTGGACTCCTATTTGCATGGTATCCTAAAAGAGTGCAGACGGCAAAATGTTACTCATCTTCAGTGGATTGCCAGTGAGGCCTGGGCCACATCAAAAGCCCTCTGGGATGACTTTGGTGACTTGTTAAAGGGAACATTAGGGTTTGCCATACGAAGAGCTGATATCCCACATCTTGGCAGTTACCTCAGAAGAGTAAGTGTTTCTGTTGCTCAGACGTCACATTTTCTCTCTGAGTTTTGGGAAGAGACTTTCCGTTGCCGGCTGAATGGGTCCTTAAATACTCATGTACATGGAGAAGATGCACAGAACTGGCCACCTTGCAATGGCAGTGAGAGTTTGGATGATATATACACTCCGTATTCAGATGTGTCACAACTCAGAGTCTCCTACAATGTATATAAGGCTGTGTATCTCGTAGCTTATGCACTACATAACATGAGCACATGTGAACCAGGAAAGGGGCCCTTTCAGAATGGGACATGTGGGAGTCTGTATCCAATTCTGCCATGGCAGGTGTGTGTTACTTTCTGTTTTACATTCTCCCCCTGCTTAGAATTAATTAGCAGGCTGTATACCAATATCAAAGCAATGATTCAACTGTATAAAGGGAAGAAACTCTAAATGTAAATTTATGTATTTTAATGTGTTTGCTTTACTTTGCATTATGCTTTCTCCAAACCTTCACCTAAGCTCCTGTACTACATGAAACAAACACGTTTTACAACATTGGGAGAAGAGGTCAGATTTGATGACAATGGTGATCCCATTGCATCCTATGACCTGATGAACTGGCAAAGAGGGTCTGATGGCTCCCTTCAGCTAGTGAGGGTGGGATTCTATGATGCTTCCCTCGAAGATGACAAGGACCTAGTAATAGATGAGCCAGTAATTACGTGGCACAAAGGAGAGAAGGTGTGTGCCATCCCGCTCATTACCAGACATTGCTTAATATGTTTGCTTTTTCTTCAACTCTTAATGGCTGAGCTAAGAGGAATCCAGTTTTATAATTTTAAATGGAAATCTACTATTGATTTAATTTTGTGTACACATTTGAATATATTTATTTAATGTATTTTTACACTTTGTTATCCACCTTCTACATTCTACAAAGCAGAAATAAGCCTATAGGCGAGACTTCTGGTTCATTAGCCACTATGGGGAAATAATGAGAATAACAATGTGCAGTAAATGGTAAAACTGTTTGCACTACAAACCAGTGTGTTCATAAGTAAGATAATACATTAAAATAATATTATAAGACACATCAGTTTTCAATATCAAGCAGCAAAATGAGATTTGTACAGCTAAAACTAGCTGGACATGGATGACACCAGAAGCCAGACCCATAAAATTCACAAATGACCATGCCTGCTCTTAAAGCAAAAATAAGGTGGATATAGATCCAATTCTGCTCATGGAGGGCCACTGTCCTGCAGAGTTTAGTCTCAACTAATTAATCACACTTGGACCAGCTAATCAAGAGGCCTGTCTCAATACCCACATGTGTTGGCCATTTAAGATAATGTGCATGGAACAAGAAGTAGGCCCTAAGTGTGCAAGATTGTTCAAGGTCTGATAAATGTCAAAGCTCAGTGCCCTTGACACACACTAAATCCAGATCTCAAATAAAGTGTGAAGTGGTATTTCATCAAGTTCAGTACTTACATTGTAAAATATTTGAAACTACTTTTTGCTAACTTAATTAGAAGCACCACAACGACTACATTTATTCTAAAATATTGAAAATCAAAATGTCTAAATTAAGCTTGCATTTCACAACTGTGTATCTCATTGGGTAATGAGGTGCACCTGAATCATGCCCACTTGAATACTTGGACCAAATTCAAGAAAATACGTCTTGTAAGTAGAAAAGTGGTTAGGTGCAAAAATTGCAAATTGCAAACAAGTCCATGGATGCACCAGAAACTCTCAGCCAAGTGTGCTGGAGGCAGTTGGAAGAGCTGGATGGTTTGAAGGGAAGGTGGTCCTCCAGCAGCATTTTAAACCCCTAATTTGTAACTCCTGTATGCACAGAAAGTATGCAGTAATATGCACTTTCAAAAAGTTCAGACTATGTTGTATTTGTCTGTTTATTTTTTTTGTTTTTTTTTTTTACCTCTTTTGATGTGGTCATTAGGCACCAGAATCATTATGTAGTCAGAGCTGTCTGCCGGGCTCCAGGAAGGCCAGGCAAAAAGGAAAGCCAGTCTGCTGCTTTGACTGTATACCATGTGCTGAGGGAGAGATCAGTAATCAAACAGGTGTGAATTTCTTCCAAGCTCCTCACTTAATGGTATTCTGAGAAGAAAGGAAACTTTGTGTTTTATGTCCCCCCTTTCCCCAAATGTTTCCACAGACTCAATTGATTGCCTGAAATGTTCAAAGGAAACATGGCCAAACCAAGCCCAAGACCAGTGCATCCCCAAAACCTTAGAGTTTTTGTCCTTTCAGGAGCCCTTGGGAATAATTCTATGGGCATTTTCAGCATTTGGAGCCTGTGCAGCATTAGGAGTGATTGGTGTGTTTGTAATGTACAGGAAGACACCAGTTATAAGGGGAAACAATATAGAGTTAAGTTTCCTTCTCCTCCTGTTCCTCTGTGCATGTTTTCTGATTGGACTAACATTTATAGGAAAGCCCACTAACTGGTTATGCCAGATTCGTTATCCAGCCTTTGGAATCAGCTTTACTCTCTGTATTTCATGCATCTTGGCAAAAACTGTAGTAGTTTTAATGGCTTTCAGAGCCACCCTTCCTGGCAGTAATGTCATGAAGTGGTTTGGCCCAGCTAAACAAAGATCAAGTGTAATCTTGTGTACTTTCATGCAAGCACTTATTTGCATCATATGGTTAACAACTAAGCCTCCTGTTGCTTCATATAACACCAAGTTCATGAGTGCAACTATAATTGTAGAATGTGCTGTAGGATCTGAAACTGGATTTTGGTGTGTGCTGGGATATATTGGATTCCTAGCTTCTTTGTGTTTCTTATTGGCATTTTTGGCCAGGAAATTACCAGATAACTTTAATGAAGCTAAATTCATCACATTCAGCATGCTTATATTTTTTGCTGTGTGGATAACCTTCATTCCAGTTTATGTAAGCTCTCGTGGAAAGTATATGGTTGCTGTCCATGTCTTTGCTATTCTAGCTTCTGCTTTTGGTCTCTTGCTTTGCATATTTGCTCCTAAATGTTATATTGTGTTATTGAAACCTGAGAGAAATGACAAAAAGCATATGATGAAAAAATAGTGTATATGTGTGCAAAATTCATTCTTATTTGACATTGCTCCTTAAAACAAAGATTAATGTGACCTATTGAATTTAAATGGTTATGGAACCATGCAATAATGTACTTGTGTTCCTGTAGTTATTTTTTATAAACTTAGAGTTAACATTATATCCACAACAAATGCAAGGCTCTCAGACTGTCTTTTGAATACATCAAGAAAAGGCATTCAAGAGTAAGGGCCTAGACTGGCCCTTGTCAGACAGCTTATCTAAATTCTCTGCCTGGAGTCTGACTGGATACATACATTGTGGAAAGTGAACATAAATAAATGCTTGTTCTTTCTAAAGAAATTTGACATAAATGTACAAGGGTTTATAAGCATTGTTTTGCGTTATATGTACACATTTCAACTTAAAAGCTGTAATTGAGCTGATTTGTGCATTCCTGTCATTACAAATAAACAGAACAGCGGCGACTGAACAAGCATGTGTGTTTTCTTTTTATATGAAATATTGATAACTATCAGTTTGATTTAGCATCACTGATGTGCACTGCTGACACAAATTAATAAATTATTACATTTTATTGTAAATCAGTACTAGATAATACTTAGACAATACTTATGTCTTTCTTAATAATCTTTTTATGAACCAAACATATACTTCTGTCAAGTTTGTTTTTGCAGAATAGTTAGTTCCCCTTCGAATGGGAACTCACACTGCATCCTCTAGTAGACACTATGGGGAATGGCTCCGCATGACCGGTGTCTGACATCATGATACAAATTGAATTTAAGTTGGCCAATGTGCTGTTCTATACAAACATTCTGCGTTTAGTCCAATAACAAGTTGCAGTTAAGTGCCCCCTTCTGTTCAAGGTTGAGTACTGCATATAATGTTATTGGGTGCTTGTATGATGACATCACAAATGTGAGCCTGGTTTTCTCTTGTAGCAGGGAAGAGCATGAGGTTGTGGCTGGTATTGTTCCTCAATTTAGGTTAATTCTAAGGCATAGGAAGGCAGTAGGAAGACATTGCCACATTAGAATTCTATATTTTGCTGTTTTGAAGTTTTACATTATTCCATGGTCAACGGTAAAGCTTAGAAAATGATTTCTTGATTCTGTTGTCTTTGGAAGGCATTATCTGACTGCTAAATCAAGCAAGTCATTTGATACTAAGGGCAGAACAGCCGATGACAGTCCATGATGTCACTACTGACATGACCACTGTTATAAAAGTACGCCTGTAGTACACGTCATCAGCCTTTTTTGTCTTCACGAGCCGTTTGTAAGCATGTCAAGGTAATAATGGATCCTCCTCGCAAATATCTGAGGAAATGTGTGCCACCATGTCAGCACTATCTGACACCGGATGACACGCATGGACTTGTGTGTTTTTTGTCTTGGTGAGGATCATGCGTATTCTATCCTTGATGGGTTAGAATGTGCAGATAGCAAAGCTATTTTTTGTCAAGGGAATTAGGACAAGCGTCTGCACCACACAGTTTGGGATCTGCTGCTGCCAAGGCTCAGTGGAAACTCCCAGTGGCTGGATCGCATGGGGATCCAGCAGACAACACTCTTTTGGTTTCCAGGAGGGAACTGTGGAGGACAATGAAGTAATGGGGTCCTCCCAGCTTTCCTGCCTTACAAATGATGAACTGATGGAGGTTATTGCTCCAAAGATTAGACCTTCCGTGAAAGAGCGAGAGACCGCAAATTGCTCATGGTAGATTGGTGGTCTGACCATCACCGCCCAGTTCCAATGAGTTCTCCGTTTCTTCCTGATCTTCACTCTATGGTGGAGAGATCATGGAAAAAACCTTTTTCATCTCATGTTCGTCACTTCCATAATGCGAATTATGCGAATGTGGAGGGGATGCACAAGCATAGGAATGTGTTGATGCCTCCCATTGATGAAATGCCCACAGGCGTCTTTCAGCAGGAGAAACATTGACATTGAAGGCTCCCATTCTGCCATCTAAACCGCTGCGTACCACATTGTATTTAAATGGAAGAGCATACGCTGCTGCAGGTCAGGCCGAGCTGACTTGCTAAAGCAGGGGTGCCCAACCATGTTCCTGGAGATCTACCTTCCTGCAGAGTTTAGTTCCAACCCTGATCAAACACACCTGTCTGTAATTATTGAGTTCTCTATCAGCTCCTAATTAGTTGGTTCAAGTATGTTTGATCAGGGTTGGACCTGAACTCTGCAGGAAGCTAGAGTTGAGCACCCCTGTGCTAAAGGATCTGAATAACAGTCAGGGTCTTTCCCCTGATGCAGTGGCCAAGTTGCATCACAGATTTAGCTCTCCAGGCTACGAAACAAACAACTGCTGATATTGGCTGTTCGGTGGCAGCAATGGTGGCCACAGAGAGTCAACTGTGGGTTAATCTGGCTGACGTTGGACAGAAAAAAAGTCATTTCTTACTCAATGCACCAGTATTGCCCTCTGAGCTTTCGGAACCTCTGTCAAAGACAGTGGCTGAAAAGTTTAGAGAGGCAAAGATGCAATTGGTGGCTTCTACAACGCCATTCCAGATCTCTACCTCAAACATCCCGGGGTCCAGGTCTTCTCGATCCGAGGATCATAGACAGGCCCAGAGGGAAAATGTCACCAGCGTCTCCAAAGAGCTGAGATGCCTGGAAGGGTAGGAAAGATCTGACGGAGGTGATTTAGAGTATACGCTCTGGTCAACAGCCTGGAACTGAAAGGTATTAACCCTCATCCCTCATCCCTCATCCCTCATCCCCCTCAGCCTTGAAAACTGAACTAATTATGTTTTGACAGGCATGCATATGTTGTATGCATCTTGTCGATCTGATGGTTTAGTAATGCTCCAGAATGTGTTTGTTCAATCTAAGAAGTTTGGATGCTACCACCCTAGTCCTAGCAAGGTGCAACACCAGGACTTTTCTTGCAATAGGGTTGGAGCTTGGGTTTCTGGCCATGTGGAGATACAGTTCTGTGACTGTCCTGGCCGGGGAATTTAACTCCTTTGCATAGATCTATTAGGCAGTCATTCCCTCAGCATGGCTTAGTGGACATTCGTTTCCCCATAGTGTTCACTAGTGGATGCAGTGCAAGTTCCCATTTGAAGGGGAATGTCTTGGGTTATGTATGTAACCATGGTTCCCCAAGAAGGGGAACAAGACACTGTGTTCTGGTGCCATGATTTGGGCCGTCCTTCTCACATCCCCTTCAAAGTTGTTAACGTGCTACAGGTGCTGTTTTATACCATTTATACAGGCCTCTAGAGGGGATATATTTTTGGCCTTTTTCATAAAGCCAGCATGGTATAGATATTCCTAGGTAGCCTAGGCATGCTTGAGAGTAGTTTAAGTAAACTCTTTTTGTAGGTTTAAGAAAATGGGAGGTTTTTGGCATACATCAGCATGACATTACAGCAAGTCGGACTACACTTTGCAGTGACACATTTCGAACCTGCATGAAATTCAGGTAATCTTTGTTTCTGTGCAGATATGGCCAATATCACACAAGTCTCATGTTTTGTGTGATTGGCTATATACGCTGCAGATGTCACACCTTCAGGTACACATGCTGCAGAGTTTATCATAAAATCTGAATTCCTTTGTTTTCTTTTTTCCTTTGGCAAAGTCAAAGATATAACATACTGAGGCATGTTTTATTATTATTATTATTTTATTATAAAATACCTACATTTCCACATCCCATACTCAAGTACTAAAGTGTTTATAATGTGCACAGTAAAACGTTCTACATTACTTATATTACTTATTTACATTTGCTGTGTAGATAAAGGCAAATCAACTGAAAATAAATGATGAATGGATTACAGTGATTTTGAAACAACAACAGTAATAATTAATAATAATAATAATAATAATAATAATAATACCACAACAACATTGTATATAAGTGAATATAAAAAGCTAATTTTACCAGGTATCTTAGGAAAAAATGTGGAATATTACTGCATTTTTGTACTGTAGTGTATTATTACAAATGTTTAAAACCTTTTCTTGTTAAATTCTTAAGGTTAAAAACCTTAAATTCTTGTTATTTTTTCATCATGTGCTTTTTGTCATTTTTCTCAGGTTTCAGAAGTACAATATAACATTTAGGAGCAAATATACACAGCAAGAGACCAAAAGCAGAAGCTAGAATAGCAAAGACATGGACAGCAACTGTATACTTTCCACGAGAGCTCACATAAACTGGAATGAAAGTTATCCACACAGCAAAAAATATAAGCATGCTGAATGTGATGAATTTAGCCTCATTAAAGTTATCTGGTAATTTTCTGGCCAAAAATGCCATTAAGAAACACAAGCAAGCTAGGAGTCCAATATATCCCAGCACACACCAAAACCCAACTTCAGATCCTACAGCACATTCAACAATTATGGTTGCACTCATGAACTTAGTGTTATATGATGCAAAAGGAGGCTTAGTTGTTAACCATATGATACAAATAAGTGCTTGCACAAAAGTACACAAGATTACACTTGATCTTTGTTTAGCTGGGCCAAACCACTTCATGATATTACTGCCAGGAAGGGTGGCTCTGAAAGCCATTAAAACTACTACAGTTTTTGCCAAGATGCATGAAATACAGAGAGTAAAGCTGATTCCAAAGGCCGGATACCGAATCCGACATAACCAGTTAGTGGGCTTTCCTATAAATGTTAGGCCAATCAGAAAACATGCACAGAGGAACAGGAGGAGAAGGAAACTTAACTCCATATTGTTTCCTCGTATGACTGGTGTCTTCCTGTATATTATAAATACAACAAGCACTGCTAATGCTGCACAGGCTCCAAATGCTGAAAATGCCCACAGAACTATTCCCAAGGGCTCCTGAAAGGACAAGAACTCTAAAGTTTTGGGAATACACTGGTTTTGGGCTTGGTTTGGCCATGTTTCCTTTGAACATGTCAGGCAATCATTTGAATCTGTGGAAAAATTGTTGAAAATGGGTAGCATAAAATTTATTTATATTTTAATTGTTATATTTACACTTTTCACCCCTCAAAATGCTGTTAAGTGAGAAGCTGTGAAGAAATTCACACCTGTTTGATTACTGATTTCTCCTTCAGCACATGGTATACAGTCAAAGCAGCAGGCTGGCTTTCCTTTTTGCCTGGCCTTCCTGGAGCCTGGCAGACAGCTTTGACTGCACAATGATTTTGGTGCCTAATGACCACAGCAGAACAAGCAATAGAAAAAGCACTGCATAGTCTGAACTTAATGAGAGTGCATATGACTATGTACTTCCATAAAGAAATAAGCGGCTTAAAAATCTAAAATATTTAGTATAAAATAAAATCAATAGTGCATTGCCATTTAAAGTTAAAAACTGGATTTTATGTAGTTCCACTATAATTATTGGGTAGAATTCGAGGAAAAACAGACATAGCAAACAGTATCGGGTGATAAGTGGGATGGCACACACCTTCTCTCCTCTGTGCCACATAATTACTGCTTCATCTATTACTAGGTCCTTGTCGTCTTCGAGGGAGGCATCATAGAATCCCACCTTCACTAGCTGAAGGGAGTCATCATACTCTTTTTGCCAGTTCATCAGATCATAGGATGCAATGGAATCACCATTGTCATCAAATCTGACCTCTTCTCCTAGTGTTGTAAAACGTGTTTGTTTCATGTAGTATAGGAGCTTAGATGAAGGTTGGGAGATGGGATGATGCAATGCAAAAAAATATGGATATGCATAAATGTTATATTTAACCATTATTTTAAAACTTGTATGATGTTTGATAATTTCTTATTAGAACAATATAGGCAGAGAATGTAAAATGGTGAGTAACACACACCTGCCATGGCAGAATTTGAGATAGACTCCCACATGTCCCATTCTGAAAGGGGCCCTTTCCTGGTTCACATGTGCCCATGTCATGTAATGCATGTGCTATGAGATACACAGCCTTATAAACATTGTAGGAGACTCTGAGTTGTGACACATCTGAATAAGGAGTGAATACATCGTCCAAACTCTCACTGCCATTGCAAGGTGGCCAGTTCTGTGCATCTTCTTCATGTACATGAGTATTTAAGGATCCATTCAGCCAGCAATGGAAAGTCTCCTCCCAAAACTCAGAAAGAAAATGTGATGTCTGAGCAGCATAAACATTTATACTTCTAAGGTAATTGCCAAGATGTGGGATATCAGCTCTCCGTATGGCAAACCCTAATGTTCCCTTTAACAAATCACCAAAATCATCCCAGAGGGCTTTTGATGTGGCCCAGGCCTCACTGGCAATCCACTGAAGATGAGTAACATTTTGCCGTCTGCACTCTTTTAGGATACTATGCAGTTCTGATTCCCCAGAGAAGTTTACTATGACTGTGGCAGAGGAGGCTTTTAAAATGTTCACAAGCTCCTCTACTGCATCTTGCGTCAGTACAACAGGATAAAAGTGAACATAAGCAGGACAAATATTAAATCTTTCTGACTCTTTCAAGAAAAGCTGGATAGCAAAGCGAGCATAATCTGATTCCACACCGATCACCCCGACCCATGTCCATTGAAAATAATGAACAAGTTTTACCAAAGCTTTAATCTGAAATAGATCACTTGGCATTGTCCGCATGAATGCTGGAAACTCTCTCTTGTTACTGAGACATGAACAGGATGCAAAGTAGCTCACCTAAAACATGAAAACACATTTTCTCAGTAAGATTAAAAGTACTGTAACTAATGAGCAAAATCATAAAGTATAACCAACTAAATGCTAATACTGACAATTGACAATATGTGTGTGTGTGTGTGTTTATTCTTTTTTAAATATATTTCACAATAAGGAAAATAAACAAAACACCAACTCAGTACAAAATCACAGCTTTCATAGCCAAGACAACGGAAATGCAATTGCAAGAGAATCAGTCAATCCAATGTTAAATACGTTGTTTTACCAGGGGTATTTTGAAGGAGCCTAGAGTTCTCAGAACAGCCATGGACACTCCTGATGCAGCGTCTCCCACAATTACAGGGCTTGGCTGCTTTTGTATGTCGTCACAGCTTTGTCCGTTGCCCTTCTCAGGCTGTCCATTGACTAGAAGAAGAGACCTCTTCACAGATACAGGTATGTCATCACCGCTGTCCCTGATGTGATAGCCCAGTGATAGGTTTGGTAAAAGGTCTTGCCGCTGGTTTATTTCTTTCACGGCAAAGATCATCGTCTGCATCCACCTCAGGGCTCTAGGAGTGAAGCTGCATTATATTTCACACACACATTAATATTGAATACATTACGTTACTGGAATACAAAAAAATAAAATAAAAAAATCTTTCTTTTTTAAGAGAAATTGATCAATGCAATTAAACATTTATATTGTTTTATAACACATTTATCAAATGATGAAAGCATGACACACAATTTGTACTTGGTTGGCTCAGGTTTGGTCTTGAAGGAAGAAAAAGATGATATAGGGCTGGAATGCAAAGGAAATATTCCTCCCAAAACCACATGTCCCCCCTGGTAAAAACTGTGGGTATCTTCATCTCCCTGAAAGACACAATTCATCTTGCTTTTATACTGACTCTGCAAACCAATACACAGCAGAGGCCAAAATGTGTAATGCAAAAGCAAAATCGCATTAAGCTGTGCCATAACTGACACAGACAATTAATCTAATGGGTACAGCATATATAGATAATGATTGAAGGATGGCCTTAATTTTTCCTTACCTGAAAACAAACAAAGCAATTGCACATGCCCCTCCTGCTGTCAATCTTTAACATATTAAGCCCTTGTGAATGTTTTTTTTTCTGAGCCAATGATAATGCACACCTGATACACATGCAACCATGAGGAAACCATTAAAATTATAATTTAATTAAAAGGATTACAGTGCTTGTAATCTGTAATGCTGTAAAAAGCCATTCTGGCTGAAACAAGCAAATGAACAAACAATGCATACATCCATACATGGTCACATTAAAACTTATTTTCTGTGTTAGTTAATTTTTCCATATCTTTTCTAGTGCTCATTTCACTGTGGACTGTAAAAAAATGTACATAAAACGTTTTATGGGGCTTAGACCTGTAGCACTGGCAGTGTTGTCTACTCATTTTATGCAGTAATTATACACCATCAAATCAAATCAAATCAAATCACCTTTATTTATATACCGCCTTTAACAATACAGAATTGTGACAAGGCGGCTGTACAGTATTAAATAGGAAATAGTACATCAACAATGCAAAGGGCAACAGTAAACACTCAATTTTCAGGTAAAGGTAGTTAATCAAATACAACAAAATAAAATACAATATTGTGTGAAGATAAAGTGAAGATAAAGTGTCCCCAACTAAGCAAGCCAGAGGCGACAGTGGCAAGGAACCAAAACTCCATCGGTGACAAATGGAAGAAAAAACCTTGGGAGAAAGCAGGCTCAGTCGGGGGGCCAGTTCTCCTCTGGCCAGACACAGAGGACTCACCAGGTCCCGTGGTCCTGTGCCGACAGCCGTCTAGGTGACGAGGTCTTCACTGGGAATCCGTCTATGGGGCTCATCTAGTCGATGTGGTCTCCGCTGACATTCAGTGCTGTAGAGGTCGTCTCTAGGTGCTGATCCACCGTCTGGGCTGGGTACGGACTAGATCCAGAGGACTGCAATGACCATCTGATCTGGATACGGACTGCATCTGGTGGTTAAGGTGACCTCGGAATAAGAAAGAAACAGACTAATATTAGCATAGATGCCATTCTTCTGACGATGCACTGAGTACATCGGGTGTTATGGGAAGTGTTCCCGGTTCCAGTTGACCTACTTAGTGCAGCCTAACAATCCTTTAACGGATTTGAATAATAGAAATGTGTTAATGTGTTATGTGTAAGCAAGGTTAAAGAGATGGGTCTTCAATCTAGATTTAAACTGACAGAGTGTGTCTGCGTCCCGAACAGTGTTGGGTAGATTGTTCCAAAGTTTGGGTGCTAAATAAGAAAATGATCTGCCGCCTGCGGTTGATTTGGATATTCTAGGTATTATCAAATTGACAGAGTTTTGAGAACGCAGCGGACGTGAGGGACTATAATGCGATAAGAGCTCGCTCAGGTACTGAGGAGCTAAACCATTCAGGGCTTTATAAGTAATTAGCAAGATTTTAAAATCTATACAATGTTTAATAGGGAGCCAGTGCAGTGTTGACAGAACCGGACTAATATGATCATACTTTTTGGTTCTAGTAAGAACTCTAGCTGCTGCATTTTGGACCAGCTGGAGTTTGTTTATTAAGCGAGCAGAACAACCACCCAATAAAGCATTACAATAATCTAATCTTGAGGTCATAAACGCATGAATTAATGTTTCAGCATTTGACATTGAGAGCGTAGGTCGTAATTTAGATATATTTTTGAGATGGAAAAATGCAGTTTTGCAAATACTAGAGATGTGGTTTTCAAAGGAAAGATTGTCATCAAATAGCACACCTAGGTTCCTAACTGATGATGAAGAATTGACAGAGCAGCCATCAAGTATTAGACGGTGTTTTAGGTTATTACACGCTGAGGTTTTAGGTCCAATAATTAACACCTCTGTTTTTTCAGAATTTAGCAGTAAGAAATTACTTGTCATCCAATTTTTTAACTCAACTACACAATCAGTTAGTTTATCAAATTGGTATGTTTCGCCGGGCCGCGAAGAAATATAGAGCTGAGTATCATCAGCATAACAGTGAAAGCTAACACCATATTTCCTGATGATATCACCCAAGTGTAACATGTAAAGCGTAAAAAGTAATGGCCCTAGCACTGAGCCTTGCGGTACTCCATACTGCACTTGTGATCGATATGATACCTCTTCATTTACTGCCACGAATTGATAGCGGTCAGATAAGTACGATTTGAACCATGCCAATGCACTACCACTAATGCCAACATAATTTTCAAGTCTGTTCAAGAGAATGTTGTGGTCAACTGTATCGAACGCAGCACTAAGATCCAGTAGCACTAACAGAGAGATACAACCACGATTGGATGATAAGAGCAGATCATTTGTAACTCTAATAAGAGCAGTCTCAGTACTATGGTACGGTCTAAAACCTGACTGGAAATCCTCACAGATATCATTTTTCTGTAGGAAGGAAGATAACTGTGAGGATACAACCTTTTCTAATATCTTCGACAGAAATGGGAGATTCGAGATAGGTCTGTAATTAATTAATTCGTTGGGGTCAGGTTGTGGTTTTTTAATGAGAGGCTTAATAGCAGCCAGTTTGAAGGTTTTGGGGACATATCCTAATGACAGTGATGAATTAATAATATTTAGCAGAGGATCTATGAGATCTGGAAGCAGGTCTTTTAGTAGCCTAGATGGAATAGGGTCTAGCATACAAGTTGTTGGTTCAGATGCTTTAACAAGTTTATACAATTCATCCTGACCTATAGTAGAGAATGAGTGGAGTTGTTCCCCAGGAGATCTATAGGACACTATCTGATGCGATACTGTAATTGATGGCTGCATGGTGACAATTTTGTCTGTAATAGTATCGATCTTGGAAGTAAAGTAGTTCATAAAGTCATTACTGCTATGCTGATGGGCATAGTCAGTGCCTGTTGGTTCTTTATTTTTTATTAACTTAGCCACTGTATTGAATAAATACCTAGGGTTATGTTTGTTATCTTCTAAAAGAGTCGAAAAGTAATCAGATCTCGCCGATTTTAATGCTTTCCTATACGATAGGGTACATTCACGCCAAGCAGTACGAAAAACCTCTAATTTTGTTTTCCTCCAGCTGCGCTCCATTTTCCGGGCTGCTCTCTTTAGGGCGCGAGTGTGCTCGTTATACCACGGGATCGGACTGTTTTCCTTTCTAATCTTTCTTAGGCTCAGAGGAGCGACCGTATCTAGAGTCCTGGAAAAGAGAGAGTCAATAGTTCATCATCAAGTTTTTCTGAGCTACTGGACATGCTGAGGAATTCAGATAAGACAGGAAGATTACTCAGAAAGCATTCTTTTGTAGTAGAAGTGATGGTTCTACCATACTTGTAATAAGGAGTTGAATTTACAGTTTTATTTATCTGGAGTATACACGAGACTAGATAATGATCAGAGATATCATCACTTTGCTGCAGAATCTCAACGGCATTGACATCAATTCCATGTGACAGTATTAAGTCTAGAGTATGATTTCGACAATGAATGGGACCTGACACGTGTTGTCTAACTCCAATAGAATTTAAAATGTCTGTAAATGCTGCTCCCAGTGCATCGATTTCATTATCGACATGGATGTTAAAGTCACCTACTATTAAGACCTTATCTGTAGCTAACACCAGCTCAGATATAAAATCAGCGAATTCTTTAAGAAAATCTGTATGGTGCCCTGGTGGCCTGTATACAGCAGCAAGTACAAACGTCATGGGGGATTTATCATTAACACTTGTTTCTCTGGATAATGTTACATGAAGCACCATTACTTCAAACGAGTTATACTTGAAGCCCGCTCTCTGAGAAACACTGAAAATATTGCTATAAATTGTAGAAACACCTCCCCCTATACCTTTTAGACGTGGCTCATGTTTATAACAGTAATCATGAGGGGTAGACTCGTTTAAGATAATGTAATCATCAGGTTTCTGTCAAACATAGCACATCGAGGTTATGGTCAATGATCATATAATTTACAAAAAGCGCTTTTGTAGAGAGGGACCTGATATTCAAAAAGCCAAGTTTTATCAATTGTTTCTCTGTATTATGTACATTTTTTATTTGTTGAACGTTGATTAGATTGTTACTCTTAAATTGGTTTGGACGTCTTTTGTATTGTCTAGCTTGGGGAACAGACACAGTCTCTATAGCATGATATCTAGGTGAAAGGGTCTCTATGTGCTGAGAATTAACTGATTTTGGTGACGTGAGGCGGCTAGCAGACGGTCGGATTAGCCAGTCTGTCTGCTTCCTGACCTGGGCCCCAGTTAGTCAAGTGCAAACTCTAAGACTATATGCCATATTACTAGAGAAAAGAGCGGCACCACCCCTGGAGGGATGAAGACCATCTCTTTTCAACAGGTCAGGTCTGCCCCAAAAACTTGTCCAATTGTCTATGAAACCTATGTTATTCTGCGGGCACCACTTAGACATCCAGCCATTTAGTGACGACAGTCTGCTATGTATCTCGTCACCACGATACGCAGGGAGGGGGCCAGAGCAAATTACAGCGTCTGACATCGTACTTGCAAGTTCACACACCTCTTTAACATTATTTTTAGTGATCTCTGACTGGCGAAGTCGAACATCATTTGTGCCGACGTGAATAACGATCTTACTGAATTTATGTTTAGCATTAGCCAGCACTTTTAAATTTGCCAAGATGTCAGGCGCTCTGGCTCCCGGTAAACATTGGACTATGGTGGCTGGTGTCTCTATTTTCACGTTCCGTACAATAGAATCGCCAATAACTAGAGCACTTTGATCAGGTTTCTCAGTGGGTGTGTCACTGAGTGGGGAGAACCTGTTTGATGTTCTGATCGGAACGGAAGAGCGGTGTTTTGACCCGTGACTATGCCGTCTCACAGTCACCCAGTTGCCCTGCTGCAAAGGCGAAGTTACCGGAACCGAACAATGTACGGGACTTCCTGAGCTAGTCGCATCCAAAGCCGTATCTGAGGCCCTCACATTCTTACTATCCTCGATTAAAGTTTGGATGCGTGTCTCTAGTTCTGAAATCTTCTCTGTCAGCCTAACTATTTCCCTGCATTTATCACATGTGAATCCCTCACTGCCGACAGAGATTGATAAACTATGCGTATGACAGGTGGTGCAAGTTACCAGAAAAGGAGAAGAAGCCATTACTCACCGTAGTTATAGAACGATTTCAACTCACCATTGTTGTTTGATGAACTTGTGAAGAAAAAGCAGGGGGAGAAAGCAACAACGGTTGTAGAGACGGATAGAAAAAGTAAAAGTGAATGGCAAGCTAACCGGCTAACACACTGCAGGCACGCTGCACTCGCGGTTGTAGAATAAAAACGAGCGATCAACGAGACCGAGGGATAAAAGGGAAGCGTTAGTAGACGTGAATAGAGACGTGAGTGGGAACGCAAATGGCAGGCTAACCGGCAAACGGAATGCTAACGCACAGCACGGCGTTGCACTCGCGGTTATAGAATAAAAGTGAACGATCAGATTAGTTTGATGGATAATATCAGAAATCTGGTGGGAAAAAGCTATATTTTATCACTTTAAACAACAGAAAGTAATAGTAAAATAGAGATTTCTTCAGAAAAACGAAATTCCAGGGAGCTACAAATGCACACCACTCTGCAACACGAGACCGGAAACCGGAACCAATCCCGCCAATTTTTATAACCATCAGTTATAAAAATAAACATCCCTCTAAGCCTACCTCAGATGGACTGAACAATAAATAAATAACTTGAGGAGTGTAGGAAAGTGAATTTAATAATAATAAAATAAAATAAAAATAAAAATAAAAAATAAAAATTATATATATATATATATGTGTGTATATATATATATATACATATATATATATATATATATATATATATATATATATATATATATATATATATATATATATATATATTTTTTTTTTTTTTTTTCTCAGTTCGTACATTTCCCAGAAATCATTTTCTCTTACTAACTTTCTTTTATTCCTTATTTTGGGGGCTTTAAATGCAACTAATTATGGTTAATTTGCTTAATTAATCACCATATGAATTTAATTGATCTCCATATTAATCACCATAGCCTACTAAGTAAAGCATCAATGTTATTGTAATTGTTGATATTGTAATGTGTAATATGTCTAACACAGACACTAATAATAGTTTCAGTTTGAGGCATCATGGAAAACATTATAGCACACCTGATTCAATATATAACTCAGGACGACGTCATGCATAATGATATGCATGACTAACATATAAAACTTAAGGTAAGAGAAGCATCTCCTTGCCTTTGTTCTTGTGGAGGTTAATAGGATAATGATTCATATTTTTGTCTCTGTATTTCATCTTTCCAGTGCAGCTGTAACTTCAAGCTGCAACCCACAGGGTGATTTTAATTTGCCAGTGTTCATGACTAGTGGAGACTTCACAATAGGAGGAATTTTTCCTTTACATTATAGAGTAGAGCTTCCTCCAACAAACTACATAAAGAGACCTTTAGCAGCACAGTGTCGAGGGTAAGGACATATACGTTTTTTAACGTCTTTCCTAAACCACCGATTGTTTTACAAGATAGTATTTTCGTAAAAAAAAAAAAAAAAATTTTTGTTTTTTCTTAAATGCAGGTTTGATCCAAGGGCTTTCCGCTGGGCTCTCACAATGGCCCTCGCTGTGGAGGAAATAAACAACAGAAAAGATCTCTTACCAAACTATACTCTGGCTTATAGTATTTTTGACTCTTGTGGTACTCCTGTAACAGCACAAAAAGCTGTCCTGGCAGTGCTGAATGGGCAGGATGTTGTTCAGAGTTCTATATGTTCTGGAGCTAGCCCTTTATTAGGATTAATAGGGGAATCTGGATCTTCACAATCCATCGTTGTCTCCAGAACTCTAGAGCCTTTCAGAATACCCATGGTAAAATTTTATTAAATTACATTTTTATATATATTCTTATACATTATTCATTCATGATGTACCAGTAATTTACGCAATGTGTGATGTCTTATTATGAAAATATTGTAACTATTTGTAATGATGTCTATACAATTGCTGTTATATATGTGTAAAAAGTTGGCTAAGTTGCTGTTCTTTCTTTCTTTCTTTCTTTCTTTTACTGTTGTTATTATTATTGCTATTATTATTTAATTTATAGATAAGCTATTTCTCAACCTGCGCTTGTTTAAGTGATCGAAAGCAGTTCCCAACATTTTTCAGAGTGGTTCCCAGTGATGATTACCAGGTCAAAGCTGTTGCACAACTCTTAAAGAGATTTGACTGGACATGGATTGGTGTGGTGACTGAAGACGATGACTATGGCAGGTTTGCTTTGCAAGGCTTAAAGCGAGAAATTGAGAATACTAACATTTGTCTGGCCTATCATGAAATGATCCCTAAAGACCATACCCAGGAACAGGTCCTGAAGATTCTTAAAGTAATGAAGGAATCCACAGCTAAGGTGGTGGTTGTTGTTTCAGGGGAGGGGGAATTTTACCCCTTTTTAAGAGAGTTTGTGACTCAAAACATCACAGGAATTCAATGGATTGCAAGTGAGGCTTGGGTTACAGCTTCAATATTAGCAGAAACATATCCTTTCTTAGATGGCACAATTGGGTTTGCAGTACGTCAAGGACACATCCCAGGTCTTCAGGATTACCTCAAAAAAGTGACCCCAGAAAGGTATCCTTCTAACCCTCAAGTTCAGGAGTTGTGGGAGGCTCTCTATGGTTGCTCCCCTTCCACATCCAGCTTGAACAGTCATTTGCCATCCTGCACAGGGAAAGAAACTCTCAGAGAAGAACACTCTGCCTACATGAACACATCCAGTCCTCGTGTGGCCTACAATGTATATAAAGCAGTGTATGCATTTGCTCATTCGCTACATAATCTCATTCACTGTATACCTGGAGATGGACCGTTTGAGAATTTCTCATGTGCAAATCTCAACAATGTGTTTGCATGGCAGGTAAAAGTACCTCAGAGTTTAATGAGAATATAGTATATTTTTCTTCCTGAAATTAGTTTTAATCAGAAATATCCATTTTTTCCTACTTCAAAGCTTCAGCATTATTTACAGGAAATCTCTTTCTCTGTTTCTGGAGAAGAAGTCAATTTTGATGTTAAGGGAGATTCAATCCCATCATATGATTTGATAAACTGGCAAAGACACACAAGTGGAGATATTCAGTTTGTTAAAGTGGGCCTCTATGATGGTGCTCAGCAAACTGGGAGAGAACTGGTGATTGAGGAGCAGGCCATTATGTGGTCTAACCAACAGAACAAGGCAAGGTGTTGACTGTGCACTGCACTGCCATCTATTGTTCTTTTAAAACACTGTCACTATATGATCTTTGCGCCTATATTAGCAGCATAACATTGTGAATGATGTTTGGACTCATAGATACTTATAAGAATTTTATAATAAAAATATTTTTTATTTAGGTACCCGTGTCTGTATGCAGTAACAGTTGCACTCCAGGATTCAGGAAGGCTGTCCGTCGTGGGCAACCTCTGTGCTGCTTTGATTGTGTTCCATGTGATATTGGCAAGATCAGTAATCAGACAGGTGAGATCATCCTACTGTATGTTTTCCTATCCATGGTCTTATTAAATTTGGCTTCTGGTCTTCCAAATTTGCCTAAATTGATCTGATTTTATCATTTCACTTTTCCTGTTTTTTTTATAGATTCAATAGATTGTCTGTTATGCCCTGAAGATTATTGGTCCAATGTGAATGGAACAATATGTGTCCCAAAAGTCGTTGAGTTTCTCTCCCATGATGCAATGGGAATCACCCTGACTGTGATAGCTGTAGTGGGAGCCTTTCTGACTCTCACAGTGCTGGTGATATTTCTTTACAACAAAGGAACCCCTATAGTCCGTGTGAATAACTCAGAGCTCAGTTTTTTCATCTTGTTATCATTGACTCTTTGTTTTCTGTGTGCTTTGGTGTTTATTGGGGAACCTACATCCTCGTCCTGCATGCTGCGACACACTGCTTTCAGCATCACTTTCTGCCTCTGCATTTCCTGCATCCTTGGCAAGACTTTAGTGGTGTTGGCAGCTTTTACAGCTACCCGACCTGGAAACAATATAATGAAGTGGTTGGGCCCCACACAGCAGAGAATAATCATCTTCTGCTGCACTCTGGTCCAGGTGGTCATATGTACTGCTTGGCTTACTGTATCTCCTCCTTTTCCATATAGAAACACTACATATCAACAGTCCAAGATCATCCTGGATTGCAGTGTGGGCTCTGATCTGGCCTTCTGGTGTGTGTTGGGATATATAGGCCTTTTGGCCTGTGTCTGCTTTTTTCTGGCTTTTCTGGCCCGAAAGTTGCCAGGCAATTTTAATGAAGCCAAATACATCACCTTCAGCATGCTTATATTTTGTGCGGTGTGGCTGGCATTTGTACCTGCATATGTGAGTTCACCTGGTAAATTTACAACTGCTGTGGAGATTTTTGCTATTTTAGCTTCTAGTTTTGGTTTGCTCTTCTGCTTGTTCACCCCCAAATGCTACATTATTTTATTAAAGCCTGAGAAGAACACAAAGCAACATTTAATGGGAAAAGTGACAAAATAAAATAATATTATCTAATTGCATGGATGAAATGTTTGAGATTAAATGTGAAAAGAACTTTACAACCAGTTCTAACAAGCTATACACAAGTGTGGAAACCCAGTAACCAAATTATATCTGTAATATTCTATATTCTTTAAGATTAATATTGAAGAACATTCTATATTTATTAAAATTTTAAATATATGACATTTGTTATATGTCAGTAACTGATATGTGACCATGGACCACAAAACCAGTCATAAGGGTAACTTTTTTGATACTGAGATTTATACATCATCTAAAAGCTAAATAAATAAGCTTTCCATTGATGTAGGGGAGTGCGGGGCACAACCTAACATTTTTTTGAATTTCTCAGTTTGTGTAAATCCACGTGGGGTTCAGAGTATGATTTTTTTATCCATGTTAATTTCACACTTGTCTAGTACAAATATGTCACTTTGTTTCATAATTAGAGAATAGAAGTTTTTCGTTATTTACCTCGAAAGAAAGAAAGTGAAATGTGACAACATGCCCCATAGGTGGGGTACATCATAGCATGTGAGGGGCACATTGTAACATGACCATATGACAGCTTAAAATGTTGTCTGATCAAATGAAAAAAATATACATGACAAACTAAACTATTTTGTCAATAAAATAAAATTATTAACTTTTTCAAATAAAATAATGGCGTTTTTTTTAAGAATTAAAAATAATCAAATTTTTGAAATTCACAAAGAACACATCGCAACCATGCGTGAGACGGCAAAACAATGTGCCCAAATGAAGAAACACATTCAGAAAAACAGAAGTACAATATAACATTTAGGAGCAAATATACACAGCAACAGACCGAAGGCAGAAACTAGAATAGCAAAGACATGGACAGCAACTGTATACTTTCCACGAGAGCTCACATAAACTGGAATGAAAGTTATCCACACAGCAAAAAATATAAGCATGATGAATGTGATGAATTTAGCCTCATTAAAGTTATCTGGTAATTTTCTGGCCAAAAATGCCATTAAGAAACACAAGCAAGCTAGGAGTCCAGTATATCCCAGCACACACCAGAACCCAACTTCAGATCCTACAGCACATTCAACAATTATGGTTGCACTCATGAACTTAGTGTTATATGATGCAAAAGGAGGCTTAGTTGTTAACCATATGATACAAATAAGTGCTTGCACAAAAGTACACAAGATTACACTTGATCTTTGTTTAGCTGGGCCAAACCACTTCATGACATTACTGCCAGGAAGGGTGGCTCTGAAAGCCATTAAAACTACTACAGTTTTTGCCAAGATGCATGAAATACAGAGAGTAAAGCTGATTCCAAAGGCCGGATACCGAATCCAACATAACCGGTTAGTGGGCTTCCCTATAAATGTTAGGCCAATCAGAAAACATGCACAGAGGAACAGGAGGAGAAGGAAACTTAACTCCATATTGTTTCCTCGTATGACTGGTGTCTTCCTGTATATTATAAATACAACAAGCACTGCTAATGCTGCACAGGCTCCAAATGCTGAAAATGCCCACAGAACTATTCCCAAGGGCTCCTGAAAGGACAAGAACTCTAACATTTTGGGAATACACTGGTTTTGGGCTTGGTTTGGCCATGTTTCCTTTGAACATGTCAGGTAATCATGTGAATCTGTTGAAAAATTGTTGAAAATGGGTAGCATAAAATTTATTTATATTTCAATTGTTATATTTACACTTTTACCCCCTCAAAATGCTGTTAAGTGGAAACTGTGAAGAAATTCACACCTGTTTGATTACTGATTTCTCCTTCAGCACATGGTATACAGTCAAAGCAGCAGGCTGGCTTTCCTTTTTGCCTGGCCTTCCTGGAGCCTGGCAGACAGCTTTGACTGCACAATGATTTTGGTGCCTAATGACCACAGCAGAACAAGCAATAGAAAAAGCACTGCATAGTCTGAACTTAATGAGAGTACATATGACTATGTACTTCCATAAAGAAATAAGCGACTTAAAAATCTAAAATATTTAGTATGAAATAAAATCAATAGTGCATTGCCATTTAAAGTAAAAAAAAAAAAGGATTTTATCTAGTTCCACTATAATTATTGGGTAGAATTCGAGGAAAAACAGACATAGCAAACAGTATCTGGTGATAAGTGGGATGGCACACACCTTCTCTCCTCTGTGCCACATAATTACTGCTTCATCTATTACTAGGTCCTTGTCGTCTTCAAGGGAGGCATCATAGAATCCCACCTTCACTAGCTGAAGGGAGTCATCATACTCTTTTTGCCAGTTCATCAGGTCACAGGATGCAATGGGATCACCATTGTCATCAAATCTGACCTCTTCCGCTAGTGTTGTAAAATGTGTTTGTTTCATGTAGTACAGGAGCTTAGATGAAGGTTGGGAGATGGGATGATGCAATACAAAAAATATGGATATGCATAGATGTTATATTTAACCATTATTTTAAAACTTGTATGATGTTTGATAATTTCTTATTAGAACAATATAGGCAGAGAATGTAAAATGGTGAGTAACACACACCTGCCATGGCAGAATTTAAGATAGACTCTCACATGTCCCATTCTGAAAGGGGCCCTTTCCTGGTTCACATGTGCCCATGTCATGTAATGCATGTGCTATGAGATACACAGCCTTATAAACATTGTAGGAGACTCTGAGTTGTGACACATCTGAATAAGGAGTGTATACATCGTCCAAACTCTCACTGCCATTGCAAGGTGGCCAGTTCTGTGCATCTTCTTTATATACATGAGTATTTAAGGATCCATTCAGCCAGCAATGGAAAGTCTCCTCCCAAAACTCAGAAAGAAAATGTGACGTCTAAGCAGCAGAAACACTTATTCTTCTAAGGTAATTGCCAAGATGTGGCATTTCAGCTCTCCGTATGGCAAACCCTAATGTTTCCTTTAACAAATCACCAAAATCATCCCAGAGGGCTTTTGATGTGGCCCAGGCCTCACTGGCAATCCACTGAAGATGAGTAACATTTTGCCGTCTGCACTCTTTTAGGATACTATGCAGTTCTGATTCCCCAGAGAAGTTTACTATGACTGTGGCAGAGGAGGCTTTTAAAATGTTCACAAGCTCCTCTGCTGCATCTTGCATCAGTACAACAGGATAAAAGTGAACATAAGCAGGACAAATATTAAATCTTTCTGACTCTTTCAAGAAAAGCTGGATAGCAAAGCGAGCATAATCTGATTCCACACCGATCACCCCGACCCATGTCCATTGAAAATAATGAACAAGTTTTACCAAAGCTTTAATCTGAAATAGATCACTTGGCATTGTCCGCATGAATGCTGGAAACTCTCTCTTGTTACTGAGACATGAACAGGATGCAAAGTAGCTCACCTAAAACATGAAAACACATTTTCTCAGTAAGATTAAAAGTACTGTAACTAATGAGCAAAATCATAAAGTATAACCAACTAAATGCTAATACTGACAATTGACAATGTGTGTGTGTGTGTGTGTGTGTGTGTGTGTGTGTGTACTTGTTTTGCTACATTGTGGGGACCAAATGTCCCCACAAGGATAGTAAAACCTGAAATTTTTGACATTGTGGGGACCGTTAAAAAATTATTAAAAATAGTAAATGATGTTTATCTGAAAGTGTAACGATGCAAATATGTTTTCTGTGAGGGCTAGGTTTAGGGTTAGGGTTGGGCTAGGGGATAGACAATATCATTTGGTCAGTATAAAATCTATAGAAGTCTATGGAAAGTCCCCACAATTCACAAAAACAAACATGTGTGTGTGTGTGTGTGTGTGTGTGTGTGTTTATTCTTTTTAAATATATTTCACAATAAGGAAAATAAACAAAACACCAACTCAATACAAAATCACAGCTTTCATAGCCAAAACAACAGAAATGCAATTGCAAGAGAATCAGTCAATCTAATGTTAAATACGTTGTTTTACCAGGGGTATTTTGAAGAAGCCTAGAGTTCTCAGAACACCCATGGACACTCCTGATGCAGCATCTCCCGCAATTACAGGGCTTGGCTGCTTTTGTATGTCCTCACAGCTTTGTCCATTGCCCTTCGCAGGCTGTCCATTGACTAGAAGAAGAGACCTCTTCACAGATACAGGTATGTCATCACCGCTATCCCTGATGTGATAGCCCAGTGATAGGTTTGGTAAAAGGTCTTGCCGCTGGTTTATTTCTTTCACGGCAAAGATCATCATCTGCATTCACCTCAGGGCTCTAGGAGTGAAGCTGCATTATATTTCACACACACATTAATATTAAATACATTACGTTATTGGAATACAAAAAAAATCTTTCTTTTTTAAGAGAAATTGATCAATGCAATTAAACATTTATATTGTTTTACAACACATTTATCAAATGATGAAAGCATGACACACAATTTGCACTTGGTTGGCTCAGGTTTGGTCTTGAAGGAAGAAAAAGATGATATAGGGCTGGAATGCAAAGGAAATATTCCTCCCAAAACCACATGTCCCCCCTGGTAAAAGCTGTGGGTACCTTCATCTCCCTAAAAGACACAATTCATCTTGCTTTTATACTGACTTTGCAAACCAATACACAGCAGAGGCCAAAATGTGTAATGCAAAAGCAAAATCGCATTAAGCTGTGCCATAACTGACACAGACAATTAATCTAATGGGTACAGCATATATAGATAATGATTGAGGGATGGCCTTAATTTTTCTTTACCTGAAAACAAACAAAGCAATTGCACATTCCCCTCCTGCTGTCAATCTTTAACATATTACGTTTTTTGAGCCAATGATAATGCACACCTGATACACATTCAACCATGAGGAAACCATTAAAATTTTAATTTAATTAAAAGGATGACAGTGATTGTAATCTGTAATGCTGTAAAAAGCCATTCTGGCTAAAACAAGCAAATGAACAAACAATGCATAGATACATCTATACATGGTCACATTAGAACTTATTTTCTGTGTTAGTTAATTTTTCCATATCTTTTCTAGTGCTCATTTCACTGTGGACTGTAAAAAACTGTACATAAAACGTTTTATGGGGCTTAGACCTGTAGCACTGGCAGTGTTGTCTACTCATTTTACAATTGTTGTAACGAAGGCGCTGAGGCGGCGTTAGAATCCATATGCAGAGGTTTATTGTACAAAGCAGCAAACATACACGTAAAACCAGGCAATGGGTCGTTAACCAGAAAGCAGTCCACTCTTTCGACAGTCCAAGGGTAATCCGTAAATCGTAGTGAGAAAGCCAGGCAATAAGGTCAAACCTTGATATCAGTCCACACAGTTCAACAATCCAGAAAGGGTAATCCAAGAAATCGGTAGTCAGAAAACAAGGCAGAATCATACACGTGCAAACAAATCAGAGTAATCAGAAAACGCTTGGTAAGGCAGGTAAACTTGCAATACTTCGCAATGTGTGAGCACATGGTGAGTCCTTAAATACTGCCAAACAGGAAGTAGCAGTAGAAGCAGCAGAGGGAGCGCGCAGTCAGTATTCGGGTGATGGCTCCCTCTGCTGGCTTGGCATTACAATTGTACATTTACATGCAGTAATTATATACCATCAGTTATAAAAATAAGCATCCCTCTAAGCCTACCTCAGATGGACTGAACAATAAATAAATAACTTGAGGAGTGTAGGAAAGTGAACTAATAATAATAAAATAAAATAAAAATAAAAAAAAAATTATATATATATATATATATATATATATATTTTTTTTTTTCAGTTCGTACATTTCCCAGAAGTCATTTTCTCTTACTTACTTTCTTTTATTCCTTATTTTGGGGGCTTTAAATGCAACTAATTATGGTTAATTTGCTTAATTAATCACCATATGAATTTAATTGTTCTCCATATTAATCACCATAGCCTACTAAGTAAAGCATTAATGTTATTGTAATTGTTGATATTGTAATGTGTAATATGTCTAACACAGACACTAATAATAGTTTGAGGCATCGTGGGAAACATTATAGCACACCTGATTCGATATATAACTCAGGACGACGTCATGCATAATGATATGCATGACTAACATATAAAACCTAAGGTAAGAGAAGCATCTCCTTGCCTTTGTTCTTGTGGAGGTTAATAGGATAATGATTCATATTTTTGTCTCTGTATTTCATCTTTCCAGTGCAGCTGTAACTTCAAGCTGCAACCCACAGGGTGACTTTAATTTGCCAGTGTTCATGACTAGTGGAGATTTCACAATAGGAGGAATTTTTCCTTTACATTATAGAGTAGAGCTTCCTCCAACAAACTACATAAAGAGACCTTTAGCAGCACAGTGTCGAGGGTAAGGACATATACGTTTTTTAACGTCTTTCCTAAACCACCGATTGTTTTACAAGATAGTATTTTCGTAAAAAAAAAAAAAAAAATTTTTGTTTTTTCTTAAATGCAGGTTTGATCCAAGGGCTTTCCGCTGGGCTCTCACAATGGCCCTCGCTGTGGAGGAAATAAACAACAGAAAAGATCTCTTACCAAACTATACTCTGGCTTATAGTATTTTTGACTCTTGTGCTACTCCTGTAACAGCACAAAAAGCTGTCCTGGCAGTGCTGAATGGGCAGGATGTTGTTCAGAATTTTATATGTTCTGGAGCTAGCCCTTTATTAGGATTAATAGGGGAATCTGGATCTTCACAATCCATCGTTGTCTCCAGAACTCTAGAGCCTTTCAGAATACCCATGGTAAAATATTATTAAATTACATTTTTATATATATTCTTATACATTATTCATTCCTAACTTCAGGTGAGGTACCAGTAATTTACGTAGTGTGTGATGTCTTATTATGAAAATATGGTAACTATTCTTGAGCCATTTTTGTAATGATGTCTATACAATTGCTGTTATATATGTGTAAAAAGTTGGCTAAGTTGCCGTTCTTTCTTTCTTTCTTTCTTTCTTTTACTGTTGTTATTATTATTGCTATTATTATTTAATTTATAGATAAGCTATTTCTCAACCTGCGCTTGTTTAAGTGATCGAAAGCAGTTCCCAACATTTTTCAGAGTGGTTCCCAGTGATGATTACCAGGTCAAAGCTGTTGCACAACTCTTAAAGAGATTTGACTGGACATGGATTGGTGTGGTGACTGAAGACCATGACTATGGCAGGTTTGCTTTGCAAGGCTTAAAGCGAGAAATTGAGAATACTAACATTTGTCTGGCCTATCATGAAATGATCCCTAAAGACTACACCCAGGAACAGGTCCTGAAGATTCTTAAAGTAATGAAGGAATCCACAGCTAAGGTGGTGGTTGTTTTTTCAGGGGAGGGGGAATTTTACCCCTTTTTAAGAGAGTTTGTGACTCAAAACATCACAGGAATTCAATGGATTGCAAGTGAGGCTTGGGTTACAGCTTCAATATTAGCAGAAACATATCCTTTCTTAGATGGCACAATTGGGTTTGCAGTACGTCAAGGACACATCCCAGGTCTTCAGGATTACCTCAAAAAAGTGACCCCAGAAAGGTATCCTTCTAACCCTCAAGTTCAGGAGTTGTGGGAGGCTCTTTATGGTTGCTCCCCTTCCACATCCAGCTTGAACAGTCATTTGCCCTCCTGCACAGGGAAAGAAACTCTCAGAAAAGAACACTCTGCCTACATGAACACATCCAGTCCTCGTGTGGCCTACAATGTATATAAAGCAGTGTATGCATTTGCTCATTCACTACATAATCTCATTCACTGTATACCTGGTGATGGACCGTTTGAGAATTTCTCATGTGCAAATCTCAACAATGTGTTTCCATGGCAGGTAAAAGTACCTCAGAGTTTAATGAGAATATAGTATATTGTTCTTCCTGAAATTAGTTTTAATCAGAAATATCCATTTTTTCCTACTTCAAAGCTTCAGCATTATTTACAGGAAATCTCTTTCTCTGTTTCTGGAGAAGAAGTCAATTTTGATGTTAAGGGAGATTCAATCCCATCATATGATTTGATAAACTGGCAAAGACACACAAGTGGAGATATTCAGTTTGTTAAAGTGGGCCTCTATGATGGTGCTCAGCAAACTGGGAGAGAACTGGTGATTGAGGAGCAGGCCATTATGTGGTCTAACCAACAGAACAAGGCAAGGTGTTGACTGTGCACTGCACTGCCATCTATTGTTCTTTTAAAAACACTGTCACTATATGATCTTTGTGCCTATATTAGCAGCATAACATTGTGAATGTTGTTTGGACTCATAGATACTTATAAGAATTTTATAATAAAAATATTTTTTATTTAGGTACCCGTGTCTGTATGCAGTAACAGTTGCACTCCAGGATTCAGGAAGGCTGTCCGTCATGGGCAACCTCTGTGCTGCTTTGATTGTGTTCCATGTGATATTGGCAAGATCAGTAATCAGACAGGTGGGATCATCCTACTGTATGTTTTCCTATCCATGGTCTTATTAAATTTGGCTTCTGGTCTTCCAAATTTGCTTAAATTGATCTGATTTTATCATTTCACTTTTCCTGTTTTTTTATAGATTCGATAGATTGTCTGTCATGCCCTGAAGATTATTGGTCCAATGTGAATGGAACAATATGTGTCCCAAAAGTCGTTGAGTTTCTCTCCCATGATGCAATGGGAATCACCCTGACTGTGATAGCTGTAGCGGGAGCCTTTCTGACTCTCACAGTGCTGGTGATATTTCTTTACAACAAAGGAACCCCTATAGTCCGTGTGAATAACTCAGAGCTCAGTTTTTTCATCTTGTTATCATTGACTCTTTGTTTTCTATGTGCTTTGGTGTTTATTGGGGAACCTACATCATGGTCCTGCATGCTGCGACACACTGCTTTTAGTATCACTTTCTCCCTCTGCATTTCCTGCATCCTTGGCAAGACATTAGTGGTGTTGGCAGCTTTTACAGCTACCCGACCTGGAAACAATATAATGAAGTGGTTGGGCCCCACACAGCAGAGAATAATCATCTTCTGCTGCACTCTGGTCCAGGTGGTCATATGTACTGCCTGGCTTACTGTATCCCCTCCTTTTCCATATAGAAACACTACATATCAACAGTCCAAGATCATCCTGGATTGCAGTGTGGGCTCTGATCTGGCCTTCTGGTGTGTGTTGGGATATATAGGCCTTTTGGCCTGTGTCTGCTTTTTTCTGGCTTTTCTGGCTCGGAAGTTGCCAGGCAATTTTAATGAAGCCAAATACATCACATTCAGCATGCTTATATTTTGTGCGGTGTGGCTGGCATTTGTACCTGCATATGTCAGTTCACCTGGTAAATTTACAACTGCTGTGGAGATTTTTGCTATTTTAGCTTCTAGTTTTGGTTTGCTCTTCTGCTTGTTCACCCCCAAATGCTACATTATTTTATTAAAGCCTGAGAAGAACACAAAGCAACATTTAATGGGAAAAGTGACAAAATAAAATAATATTATCTGATTGCATGGATGAAATGTTTGAGATTGAATGTGAAAAGAACTTTACAACCAGTTCTAACAAGCTATACACAAGTGTGGAAACCCAGTAACCAAATTATATCTGTAATAATCTATATTCTTTAAGATTAATATTGAAGAACATTCTATATTTATTAAAATTTTAAATATATGACATTTGTTATATGTCAGTAATTGATATATGTGACCATGGACCACAAAACCAGTCATAAGTGTAACTTTTTTGATACTGAGATTTATACGTCATCTAAAAGCTGAATAAATAAGCTTTCCATTGATGTAGGGGAGTGCGGGGCACAACCTAACATTTTTTTGAATTTCTCCGTTTGTGTAAATCCACATGGGGTTCAGAGTATGATTTTTTATCCATGTTAATTTCACATTGTACAAACATAGTATATTTGTCTAGTACAAATATGTCACTTTGTTTCATAATTAGAGAATATAAGTTTTTCGTTATTTACCTCAAAAGAAAGAAGGTGAAATGTGACAACATGCCCCATAGGTGGGGTACATCATAGCATGTGAGGGGCACGTTGTAACATGACCATATGACAGCTTAAAATGTTGTCTGATCAAATGAAAAAAATATACATGACAAACTAAACTATTTTGTCAATAAAATAAAATTATTAACTTTTTCAAATCAAATAATGGCGTTTTTTTAAGAATTAAAAGTAATCTAATTTTTGAAATTCACAAAGAACACATCGCAACCATGCATGAGATGGCAAAACAATGTGCACAAATGAAGAAACACATTCAGACATTCAGAAAAACACTACCCTCCCTCCACACACAACTCTCATAGAACACGAGACACATAAACGAGCCAAAATGCTTTACATTTCTTGAAATAATAATTTCTGAACATTAAACATCGATTGTCAGTCTTTATTCACCTTCTTGTGGTTTCTTATTAAATAGTGTAAATAGTAAAATTTACATCGCTAATGTCATAGCATAGCATAGTTTACAGTTTTTCACATTTGCTAAAATACTATACCCCATTCTCACCAAAAAAACAAATTCTCAATAACCTAAACCAATTTGTCAAATAAATCACTTTTTCTGCAAAACCTTAAACAAGTTTAGGCAGTTTAGATGCTGTTTTCAGATCTCATGCATTCTCTCTGCAAAACACTAAACACATTCTCACTCATTAAGACACTCTGTGACACGATCTGTGATGAACTTGTGATGCAAAACCCTAAGCACAAGAAAGCAAAAGTTACGCACAACTGCAGCACAGCATTCATTGTTTACACACAATAATTCAAAATTTTTCACACTTGTTTCTAAATATTTAAATATACAAAATATAAGCCAGTTCAAAGTGCACAGAAGGCATTCGTCAATCTGAGAGGTACAGAAGAGTTTGAATACATATACATACAATACATTGAATACACAATACATATATATATATATATATATATATATATATATATAGATTGTGATGCAGTCCCTAAACACAAGAAGCAAGATTAAACACACCTATATATATATATATATATATAGGTGTGCTTAATCTTTGCTTTCTTGTGTTTAGGGTTTTGCATCACAAGTTCATCACAGAGCAAATTGTGTATTAGTAAGTGAGAATGTGTTTTGCAAAAATTGTGCATGAGATCTGCAAACAGTGTCTAAACTGCCTAAACTTGGTTAAGGTTTTGCTGAAATGGTTTAGGTAATTGAGAATTTGGTTCAGAGAACCATTGTTTTGGTGCTCTTTTACAACACATCATAGAACAATCACATGCTAGGTGAGTGGATGGTGAGAAGATGCTTCTTCACTGTGGTCCTTAACACATTTAAGATGCATGAGCTTTTACATGCAGTGTGGTAACATGCATTTGTCATCTATTAATCTATTCATCTATTAATGTAGTGTCAGTGATCTGATCACAAAATGTTTTGACTGTGTTTGCACTGCATTTAGTGCATGTAGTGCTGACCTCTCCAATCACACTAACACAGACTAATGCACTATTAACATTCCAGTAACTACTATTAACTAACAAGAAACTCTGATTAACAAATCAAAAAGTAGCACTCATTCAAAAGTGGTAGTTCACTATTAGCTAATCAGTAACTACTAAACAATCATGGTAACCGACTAGTAATGACTCAGGTATTACCAATCCGTCAGAAGGAATTACTAATTATCAGTATTCTAAAGTGAAGATCATGATGATTCCCAAGTTATTACTAAAGTTATTAAAAAATGTTGAGGTTTTTGTAAGGTTCTGAATAGTAATACTTCAGATGGATTTGGTAACACTTGAGTTGTTATTAGTGGCTTAGCCTGATATACACTTTAGAATACTGATTCAAATAATTAGTAATTCCTTTAAAAGGATGTGACCTTACATATACCTCAAAAGCTTACAATGATTTTAGTCATTACTAGAATTACTTTAGATTACTTTAGAATAGTGATCCAAATAATTAGCAATCTCTTCTGAAGGATTTGGTAATTATTGAGTCATTACTAGTGTGTTACAATGATGCTCACTTCAGAAGTAAGTATATATTTTGCATTATTCACATTAATTATGAACATGTATATAGTAGTGCTTAGTAGTTATCTGAGAGATATGGAAAAAAAAAAGGTTACTGATTAGCTAATAATGAACTGCCACTTTTTTTTTATTTTCACGATTCATTAATTAGAGTTTATTGTTAGTTAATAGTAGTTACTATAATGTTAATAGTGCATTAGTCATTTGTTCCTATGTAGTTATTCATTAATGATGGAACAGTATTCTAAAGTGTTACCAGGTGTAAATGTGGTCATAGTAATAACAGGCATAAAAACATTTATGGCCTAGCTCTTTCTAAAAATGTATTTTTCAATGAAAGAAACCAATAATATGTGAAAAGTGGTATTGACATGACATGCGTCATTCTGTACTTCAGGAAACTTCAAAGATGGAAATGTTGATGAAAATCTAGTTCTGAAGTATGACCTTGAACATTGTCAACAGATACAACATATTTTCTAAAAACAGACTGGCTCTATGTTCATGAGTGCAGACTTACTGTGGAAACTGCTTAATTTACTGAAGTACAGTTTGTCATAAAAGGAAAAGAAAAAAAAAGATTTAGATTAAAGATAGACTATGTAACGATCTACTGGCTGAAGCAAGAAAAGTCGTGCTTCGTCTCTGCTATTCTGCACCGATGAACCCGATGGCTTGAGGCAAACTTCTGTGCCCATGGTTACAAAATATCTCCCTATTAATGCAAATCTCGCTAATAAATTGTTTAAAAAAAAAAATGTTGCAAAAGTTTGGCAATGCTGAGAGTAGATTTAAAAAATGCTAATCATATTATATAATGGTGGAAACTATAACTTGGCAAAGCTATATATAGGCAAATACTGTAGATTACAGTTACTGGTTTAGACACTGCCATCCTTACTAACATAAACATTTCTTTGTCTTATTCTAGTCAATGCATAGCAAATGTGTTTCTATTATTTTCTTTATATTATTTTTGCTTTTCAGTAATTTCATAATTTTAGGCTTATCATTGTATTTTGGTGTTAAATAAAACACTTTTTTTAGAAAATGGTTTTATGTACATCACTCAGTACTTAAATTTGTTTAATTTAGAAGAAAAAAAGTTATACTGTTACGCGGAGTGAGAGACGTGAGGCGAGCGGATCCACTTGCAAGCTTTTATTACATGGACGAGACAGATACATGGTCGTGCAGGCAGGGTCAAACAACAGTAAACAGGAATGTAGGAGGCGAGACGAGAGAATAGTCCAGGAAGACGAGCGATAGTCCGAAAAGGCAGGCGGCTAGACAAACGATAACGAGATAACCAGGCGGGAGAACAAAAACTAGGAATTAGGAACAAGAAACTAGGCAAACGCTAACAATACAACAATTCAACAATCCGTGAAGTGCACTGGGAAGGACCGGGCCTTTTATAGAACGCCTGATTGGTCATGGGGGCTGACGCAATCAGTGCGGTGGAGGATGGGAGATGCAGTCCGGGGTGTGGTGCAACAGTCAGAGTGTGTAGGTGAGGTGAGAGTGACATCTGGTGGTGAGCGGACAACGGGACACCGACCAGATTCGTGACATATACTGAGTAACTTTAATGTTTGATGAGGGATAGTATTCAAATGAGGTTTTACATATTCATTTCTTTGCTGCATCATTGGTGCTATTACACTTAATATGACCCATGGAGACATAATACATAATAACATGCAATGTAAGTAACTATATAAAACCTTGGTAAACAGAAACGTCTCTAGAACAATGAACATTGATAGAACAATGATTTACATTTTTGTGTCTTTATTTCACCTTTCCAGTGCAGCTGTTAATTTAAACTGCTCTCCACAGGATGACTTTGATCTGCCAGTGTTCATGACTAGTGGAGATTTCACAATAGGAGGAATTTTTCCTTTACATTATAGAGTTGAGCTTCCTCTAACAGACTACATAAAGAGACCTTTGGCAGCACAGTGTCGAGGGTAAGGACGTTTGTTATTTTCAAATAATTTCTGAGCATTTTTTATAAACTGTTTATTTGTTATTCCATTTGCCAGATTATAAGATGCCCAACTAATGTTCTAAAATCAGTTTTACAAAGTTATTTTTTTGTGAATTTAAATGCAGGTTTGATCCAAGAGCTTTTCGTTGGGCTCTCTCTATGAAGCTTGCAGTTGAGGAGATTAACAACAGAAAAGACCTCCTGTCAAATCATACACTGGCTTACAGAATTTTTGACTCTTGCTCCACTCCTGTAACAGCTCAGAAAGCAGTCCTGGCAGTACTGAATGGGCAAGATGTTGCTCAACATTCTATGTGCTCTGGGGCTGGCCCCTTATTAGGATTAATAGGGGAATCTGGATCCTCTCAGTCCATTGTTCTCTCCAGAACTGTGCAACCCTTCCAAATACCCATGGTAATAAGATGCAAGTGTTATTCATTCTCTGCTTCTGCTTCTATTCCTCTTCTTCTACTTCGACTGTATATATTCTGTATCACATAAGACTAAGCGTGTAATACTTTTTATGAAAATTTAAATAAATTATTTTTGATGCATTTCATCTTTTTCCTTCTTCTGTTTTATAGATAAGCTATTTTTCCACATGCTCTTGCCTAAGTAATCGGAAGCAGTTCCCAACATTTTTCAGAGTGCTTCCAAATGATGACTACCAGGTCAAAGCTATAGCACAACTCTTAAAGAGGTTTGGCTGGACTTGGATTGGTGTGGTGACTGAAGACCATGACTATGGCAGGTTTGCTTTACAAGGCTTAAAGCGGGAAATTGAAAATACTAACATTTGTTTGGCCTATCATGAAATGATCCCTAAAGACTATACCCAGGAACGAGTCCTAAAAATTCTTAAAGTAATGAAGGAATCCACAGCTAAGGTGGTTGTTGTTTTTTCCGTAGAAGGGGAATTTTACCCTTTTTTAAGAGAGTTTGTGACTCAAAACATCACAGGAATTCAGTGGATTGCAAGTGAGGCTTGGGTTACTGCTTCAATGTTAGCAGAAACATATCCATTCTTATATGGCACAATTGGGTTTGCAATACGTCAAGGACACATCCCAGGTCTTCAGGATTACCTCAAAACGGTGACCCCACAAATGTACCCATCTAACCCTCAAGTTCAGGAGTTGTGGGAGGCTCTCTATGGTTGTTCCCCCTCTACGTCCAGCTTAAACAGTCATTTGCCTTCCTGCACAGGGAAAGAAACTCTCAGAAAAGAACACTCTGCCTACATGAACACATCCAGTCCACGTGTGGCCTACAATGTATATAAAGCAGTGTATGCATTTGCTCATTCTCTACATAATCTCATTCACTGTAAACCTGGATATGGACCGTTTGAGAATTTCTCATGTGCAAACCTCAACAATGTGTTTCCATGGCAGGTAAAAAAAAAAATAATAATAAAAAAAGGTCTGATTGAAACTAGTTAATTAAAAATATGTTCAATTGTCACATTTTCTTCTAGGAAATGTTAACTTTTTTTCATTGCAAATGTAATTGCGTTCCTTGTTTCCCTTTTTTACTCTTTCTTTATTTGAAAACATATTCCAAAGCTTCAAAATTACCTTCAGGATGTTTCCTTCTTGATAGCTGAAGAAAATGTTAAATTTGATAATAATGGTGACTCAGTTCCATATTATGATTTGATAAACTGGCAAAGACACACAAGTGGAGATATTCAGTTCGTTAAAGTGGGCCTCTATGATGGTGCTCAGCAAACTGGGAGAGAACTGGTGATTGAGGAGCAGGACATTATGTGGTCTAACCAACAGTACAAGGCAAGGTGTTGACTGTGCACAGCACTGCCATCTGTTGTTCTATTAAAAACACTGTCACTATATGATCTTTGAGGCTATATTAGCAGCATAGCATTGTATATGATTTAAAAGAATGACTTGCTTATGTTTGAATACTCCTTGTTCTGTTGTTTGGACTTTTATAATAAAAATGTTTTAATGTTTTTTTTTTTTGTTTTTTTTTTCCTAGGTACCTGTCTCTGTGTGCAGTAACAGCTGTACCCCAGGATTCAGGACGGCTGCCCGTCGTGGGCAACCTCTGTGCTGCTTTGACTGTGTTCCATGTGAAAGTGGCAAGATCAGTAATCAGACAGGTTTGTTTATACTGTCATCAGTGTAACTGTTTAAATGCATTGACATGCACTGTCAATGTTATTATTATTATTATTATTATTATTATTATTATCATTATTTTTAGATTCAATAGATTGTCTGTCATGCCCTGAAGACTACTGGTCCAATGCAAATGGAACAGCGTGTGTCCCAAAAGTTGTTGAGTTTCTCTCCCATGATGCAATGGGTATCACCCTGACTATGATAGCTGTTGTGGGAGCCTTTCTGACTATCACAGTACTGGTGATATTTTTGTACAACAGAGGAACTCCTATAGTTCGTGTGAATAACTCAGAGCTCAGTTTCTTCATCCTGCTGTCACTGACTCTGTGTTTTCTATGTGCTTTGGTATTTATTGGAGAACCCACATCCTGGTCCTGCATGCTGCGACACACTGCCTTCAGCATTACTTTCTCTCTCTGCATCTCCTGCATCCTTGGCAAGACTTTAGTGGTGTTGGCAGCTTTTACAGCTACGCAGCCTGGAAACAATATAATGAAGTGGTTGGGCCCCACACAGCAGAGAATAATCATCTTCTGTTGCACTCTGGTCCAGGTGGTCATATGTACTGCTTGGCTTACAATATCCCCTCCTTTTCCATATAGGAACACTAAATATCAACAGTCCAAGATCATTCTGGACTGCAGCGTGGGCTCTGATCTGGCCTTCTGGTGTGTGCTGGGATATATAGGCCTTTTGGCCTGTGTCTGCTTTTTTCTGGCTTTTCTGGCTCGGAAGTTGCCAGGCAATTTTAATGAAGCCAAATACATCACCTTCAGCATGCTTATATTTTGTGCGGTGTGGCTGGCATTTGTACCTGCATATGTCAGCCAACCTGGTAAATTTACAACTGCTGTGGAGATTTTTGCTATTTTAGCTTCTAGTTTTGGCCTCCTTCTCTGCTTATTTGCCCCCAAATGTTACATTATTTTACTGAAGCCTGAGAAGAACACCAAGCAACATCTCATGGGAAAAGTTATTAAATGATGTATAAGGTGTTTGGGATGCGGAATGAAAGAAAAAAAAAAACATTAATAAATAAATAAATAAATAAACAAAATAAATAAAAAATAGAATATGTTTACTCTAATGTGATATCTTCATATAGGAATATAGGGAAAACTATCAGTCTGTAGAAATTCTTATATGCTAAAACTGACATGAGATTTTATACACTGCATTGCACTAAAACAAATTATTGTCTTTTTAATGAATACAATATGTATGACCGTGGGTTGTGCTACTGTTGTAAAAAAAGAAGCATGTTAATAAAGCATATTTATAAATATGAATATTTTAAATCCTACTGATGACATGACCGTGACGCATAATGAGATGCATTGAGACCTGTGTCTGGTATATATAACAGGGTGTCCTGCCCACTGTAGTCATGCTGAGGGATGCAGGCATCAGAGAGCATGACTGTCCTGCTCACATGGCTTCTTCTAGTTCACCATCTCGGCGTACTCACTCCTGTACATGCTTCGAAATGTGTCCTGCAAAATGACTTTGAACCAGGCCTCATGGCAAATGGAGATTTTATAATAGGTGGTATTTTTCCCTTGCACTATAATCAGGAAATGCCAGACCTCAACTGTACTTACAAACCGGGGCCAGTTAAATGTAATGGGTAAGTAACAATTTTATTATTCTTTTTTTTTTAAACTCCATAGAGAAGATTGTGTTCACAGATCTTGAATGCATATTTTGCTAGTAATATGTAACCCTGCATGTTAAAGATCAGTTTGTTAAAGTTCAAATGCCTTTTATGTTCTTACTTCTGTTTGCTTCATCTGCAGATTTGATCCAAGAGCTTTCCGCTGGGCCCTTACTATGAAACTTGCTGTAGAAGAAATAAACAGTCGAGCCGATCTCCTACCTAACTTCAATCTGGGTTACAGAATCTTTGACTCGTGTGCATATCCTCTGACAGGGCAGAGATCAGCAGTTGCTGTTCTAAATGGGGCAACTGAGCAAGAAAGTCCTATGTGTGAAGGTGCTGGTCCACTGCTTGCTATCATTGGAGAATCTGGATCAGCTCAGACTATTGTAGTTTCAAGAATATTGAGGCCTTTCAGAATCCCAATGGTGAGTCTGAAGCAAAATGTTTTCATTTATATAAGTATGTATATACTCTGTAATGGACGGGCTTATCAGTCTTACATTCTTACCAGTTGACAGTGAAACCTATGCACTATAGCCTAAAATCAAATAATATTCTTGTTACAGAATTATCTTTCTTTTTCTTGACAGATCAGTTATTTTTCATCCTGTGCCTGTTTGAGTGACAGGAGAGAATTCCCCACTTTCTTCAGAGTCATCCCTAGTGATGCTTATCAAGTAAGGGCCATTGCAAAACTCCTGCTACATTTTAAGTGGACCTGGGTGGGAGTGGTACGTGGAGATCACGAGTATGGTCGTTTTGCTCTTCAGGGCTTGCTGAAAGAGCTGGAGGGTACAGGAGTATGTGTTGCTTATCAGGAGATGATTCCTCTGTTATACGAGCGTCAAAGGGCACTGGAAATCATTAGTGTCATGAGCCACTCCACTGCTCGGGTGGTAGTGGTGTTCTCAGCTGAAGGGGAGCTCACGCCCTTCTTGAGAGACTACATGGAACAGAATGTCACTGGGATACAGTGGATTGCTAGTGAGGCATGGGTTACAGCCTCTGTGTTCACAGGAAGTGAATATTACCCTTTCTTGGGAGGGACCATTGGATTTGGCATACGACAGGGCCAAATCCCTGGGTTAAGAGAGTATCTTACAACAGTGAACCCAGAAAGTTACCCCTCAAATTCTCTGGTTCACGAGCTGTGGGGGGCTTTATATGGCTGTTCCCTCTCCAGTTCCAGCTTGGATAGTCATCTGCCCACCTGTACAGGGCAGGAAACTCTAAGGGTGCAGCACTCTGCCTATTTTAACACTTCCAGCCCCCGCATTTCCTATAATGTTTATAAAGGAGTGTATGCCATTGCTCATTCCCTGCATAATCTTATTCACTGTACACCTGGAAAAGGGCCATTCAGTAACTCCACATGTGCAAACGTGCATAATGTCTACCCATGGCAGGTACTCAAAATAAGGAGTGCATAAATCTTTAATGTTAAAGTAACTCTGTACCAGGTTATGACAAACCATTTTGTTTTTATCACTTCAACACAATATTTCACAGTTACAGCAGTATCTCCAAGAGGTGTCATTCACTATTTCAGGAGAGACTGTGAACTTTGACATGAAAGGCGATTCTATTCCATCTTATGACCTCATAAACTGGCAGAGGGGCTCAGCTGGAAATATTGAGTTTGTTAATGTGGGCATGTTTGATGGTGCACAAGAATCTGGCCAAGAACTGGTCATCCAGGAGAAGGCTATCATGTGGCCCGGCCATCAGACTGAGGCAAGCCGTTCTCACAGTGTATTTCAGTACATGAGATTCCATGTTCTGAAGTTCTGTAGGGTCAAATGGAGGTAAGTGTCTTCAATAAAGAATTGTTCATCTGAAGATGGCAGTTCTATCCATGGGAAGGAAACACAAAAGGCAATAGTAATCCTTGTTTGTCAAACAGTGTCGAAGTATGTCCCGTACTTATTATTGGCTAGTTTCACACTAGCTAATTAGTTTCTTGTTAAGTAATTATTTATGCTTTATGCACACATTGCTAATGTATGCGGATCTGTCGGTTAAGCAGGTGCTGGTGTCTTTGTGCAGCAACAACTGTGCTCCAGGATTCAGGAAAGCTGTCCGGCATGGCCAGCCTCTGTGCTGCTTTGATTGTGTACCATGTGACAGTGGCAAAATCAGTAATAAGACAGGTTGGAGAAGTACTTCAATAATGCATCGATAAATATCAAGAAAAGTGAACTTTATCCTCATTTTAACAGTCTTTCCCTTTCTTTAGATTCAGTAGAGTGTATGGCCTGTTCTGAAGATTACTGGTCAAATGCTGACGGAACAGTGTGTATTCCAAAAATGGTTGAATACCTGTCCCATGATGCAATGGGATTGACCCTATCAGTAATAGCTGTAGTGGGAGCGTGCCTCACGTTAGCTGTGTTTGCTGTATTTCTCTATTACAGAAACACTCCTGTAGTACGCATAAATAATTCAGAACTCAGTTTTTTCATCTTGTTATCACTGACTCTGTGCTTTCTCTGTGCTTTGGTGTTTATTGGGGAACCTACATACTGGTCCTGCATGCTGCGACACACTGCTTTCAGCATCACTTTCTCCCTCTGTATCTCCTGCATCCTGGGAAAGACTTTAGTGGTTTTGGCAGCTTTCACAGCTACCCGACCTGGAAACAATATAATGAAGTGGTTGGGCCCCACACAGCAGAGAATAATCATCTTCTGTTGCACTCTGGTCCAGGTGGTCATATGTACTGCCTGGCTTGTAGCATCCCCTCCTTTCCCCTTTAGAAACACTAAATATCAACAGTCCAAGATTATCCTGGATTGCAGTGTGGGCTCTGATCTAGCCTTCTGGTGTGTGTTGGGATATATTGGCCTCTTGGCTTGTGTTTGTTTTTTTCTGGCTTTTCTGGCCCGGAAGTTGCCAGGCAATTTTAATGAAGCCAAGTACATCACCTTCAGCATGCTTATATTTTGTGCGGTGTGGCTGGCATTTGTACCTGCATATGTCAGTTCACCTGGTAAATTTACAACTGCTGTGGAGATTTTTGCAATTTTAGCGTCTAGTTTTGGTCTCCTCTTCTGCTTGTTCACCCCCAAGGTTTATATAATTTTAATAAAGCCTGAGAAAAACACCAAGCAACATCTAATGGGAAAAGACAAATAATACAATCTACCATATTGTGAGCCCAGTACAAATGGAATGAAAAAGAAATTCTTAAATGCAAAATAATATTTATCTAATTAATCTAAATAACCAAAATAGCAAGAGTTATTAAATCATCTTTTTTTTTTTTTCCTTTCAGTTTTTTTTTATTATAAATACAGTTGGAGTCAACTGTCATACTCTCTTCATTCACACTTAACACGTACAGAGCGACTGAATAAAAAATATTTATTTTTAATAATACAAATTTTTTTAGGCCTATTTACTTCTCAACTATATGCTTATGTTGTGTTTTGGTGGATAAGTACTACTTTTTAATTTATTTATTACTATTATTTTTCTTTATTATTATGATTATTATTATTACTGCAAAATTACTCATCTACACCATTAGCTTCCATTTGAAATATTGCTTTGCACTGCATTGCAAAGAAAAAAAAAAAAAAAGAAAAAGAAAAAACTTTTAGTGATGATCTAAATTAAATATAGTTTGTTTCTGGATATTGAGACAGGTGTTAGAGACAGAATTATGCCATGTGCTGATTAGGGGAAACTAATAATAATTAAAATAATAATATAAAAATAAAATAAAACGTTTTAACTATATATATATAACAACCTGGAGCTCAACACAGTGGAGATGATCATAGACTTCAGGAGAAACCCCCCTGCACTCCCCCCTCTCAGCATCATGGACAGCACTGTGGCTGCAGTGGAGACATTCAAGTTCCTAGGGTCCATCATCTCCCGGGACCTGAAGTGGGACACTCACATCGACTCCATTGCAAAAAAGGCCCAACAAAGGTTGTACTTCCTTCGACAGCTGAAGAAGTTCAACCTGCCGCAGGAGCTGCTGAAGCAGTTCTACTCAGCCATCATCGAATCTGTTCTTTGCACATCAATAACTGTCTGGTTTGGCTCAGCCACAAAATCAGACACCAGAAGATTACAGAGAACGGTTCGGACCGCCGAGAGGATTATTGGTGCTCCCCTGCCCACCCTTCAAGAACTGTATACATCCAGAGTGAGGAAAAGGGCTCAGAAAATCACTCTAGATCCCTCACACCCATGTCATCCCCTTTTCGAACTTTTGCCATCTGGTCGGCGCTACAGAGCCACAAATACCAGGACAGCCAGACATAAGAACAGTTTCTTCCCTCGGGCAATATACCTAATGAACAGTTAAATGTTCCAGACCCCCCCCACACACACACACAATTGTGCAATAAAAATATGTGCAATAACCTTTATTTGTTACCACCTACATCTCAGTACATCCCGACATCTCATTCTATTCTATTCTATTCTACTCTACTCTACTCTACTCTATTCTATTCTATTCTATTCTATTCTGTTCTTTTTCTATCATCTGTAGCACACCTGTATATACAATTTATTTATTTTCTTAAATCTTATATTGCAATTTTTGTCTATTTATATTTACATATGTGTATTTTTTTATTCTCAACTTATATTATTTTCTCTGTTGTTGTTGTCGTCTCTGTGCACTGGAAGCCTGTGACACCAAAACAAATTCCTTGTATGCGTAAGCATACTTGGCAATAAAGCTGTTCTGATTCTGATTCTGATATAGTTCAGATGCAAAACCAACTAAAAGCCATCTCGGTCAAAAATGAGATAATGATACTGAGTGAATGCTCCTGACACATAGTATACGTCCATCAAATACTTTTTACTTCAAACTCGCTAAATTCCAGCCTCAGGCCAATCAGAAGATCAGAAGTACCAGTACTTACACAGAAACCTATACAAAGTAGCCAGAAAGAAATGCTAATTTTAAAGAAAAACGTCAGATGGATTTACAGACTTTTGCATCTGAACTCTTATATATCCAGCACAGCAGAGGCCCATAGAGACCGATTCATTTTTTAATGGATGTGGCCAATGCTCCTATCACAAAAAAAAAAAAAAAATTGTGAATAATTAACATGATAAAATTAATTAAAAACAGTATTTTTGTCAAAGGTTACAATTGTTTGTTGTTGTTTGATATTGTTTTTGCAATAATGCCACATAAATTATAGAAAATGTCAGATTGTTTTCACAAATCATTTATTTCAATAAACCAAATGTAAAAATTGACTATCATTATTATTTATTTTAAAACTAAAATTAGAAGAAATGAAGAGGAGTTGTGGGAGTGTGCACACGTATGAGAAATAGATAATGTGTAAAACAAACAAACAAACAAACAAACAAAACAATATATTTTCTGGACACTACAATGATAATCTTTTTTTCTTGCAGAAGTTTTGGAGAGACTGTATTGAACAACACAGGCCAAAATCAAGCCTATGTCTCTACTGGGACAGTACCTCCATGCTCTTTATAAATAATAATAATAATAATAATAATAATAATAATCATAACGAGGACAAGATATGCAGAGTACAGAAAATGACATATTTTGTCAGTTTAATAAGATTGTAAACTTGGCAAAATAAGCAGTACAGTAGCAGAAAGAAGTATAAAAACACATTTCTCCGGGGGCTAAAAGAGGGTGGAGTGACTTTGAAGAAAGCAGGTTGTGTTTTATGATATATTGTCATTACGATTGAGTATTAAAAATGTATGAACCACACCCTCTTTTGTCCACCCCACCCACCAATCCTGCAAAATCATTGCCACAGAAAACAATAGTGGCTATTTAAACATGGTGTAATGCTCATCTGATATTTGGGGAGTTTGCTATTCTAGCAGGAGACATGCATGTTTCACTCATAGTAACAGTACTTTGCATTGCCAGTCTTTGTCCTGCCGTGTGTGGAGATAATTTGGGCACCTGCATCCTGCAAGGCAATGCCCAGGCCCCTGCTCTCTTCAAGAATGGAGACTTGGTTGTTGGAGGGGTTTTCTCTATTCATGACTATCTGAGGACAGAGAAGCATACATACACTAGACAGCCACAACCACTAGAGTGCAGTGGGAGGTTAGCATATGCATGTATGATGGGATATCACTTTTTCAGCATGATATTGCATAATATTGAATAATAATTGTTAACATATTCAAACCTATTCAAAGTTTTTCTTGTTTGTAATCTTATGAAACGATTATGAGAAATGGTATAAGCAATAGCTTTCATGTTTTTTTTTGTTTTGTTTTGTTTTGTTTTGTTTTTGTTTTTTGTTTTTTTTTTTTGTTTGTTTTTTTTTGTCTATTTTTCAACAGCGTGGGTTTCAGAGAGATGCGCTTTGTTCGTGCCTTTGAATTCGCCATCGAGGAGATCAACAACAGCTCTGATCTCCTACCGGGCGTCACTTTAGGGTATCACATATATGACTCTTGTGCCTCTGTGCCAATGGCAATCAAAGTGGCATTTCAGCTTGCCAACGGACTAGATCTAATATTTAACGACACTGATTCCTGTGCAAAATCTGCAGCTGTTACAGCAGTAGTCGCAGAATCTGGCTCCACGCCGTCTATAAGCATTTCAAGAATTCTCGGTCCATTTGGAATTCCACAGGTGCGGGTTCAGTATGAGTAATTCCTTCATGCTAGCTAGCTAGCTAGATAGATAGATAGATAGATAGATAGATAGATATACAGATAATTGTTATATATCAATATATACACAACGAAACCCGATATAAGTCCCAGTATTGGTTAAAACAGGGTTTGAAGAACAGTTTGTTAAGCGCACCTTTACAAATAACATTTAAACATTTAAGAGAACGCAAATAACGCGTCATATGTGGACCGTCTCTTAATGTAGCGTATGTAATTAACTTTGTGATGGATTGCTTACTTTTTCCCCTTCCTTTCACTGTGCATAATAGGTGAGTCATTACGCAACATGTGCGTGCCTCAGTGACAAACGGCAGTATCCTACTTTCTTCAGGACCATCCCAAGTGATCACCATCAAGCGGCAGCACTGGCACGGATGGTCAAACACTTCGGATGGACGTGGATCGGAGCTGTGCGCAGTGATTCAGACTACGGGAACAATGGCATGGCATCATTCCTGAAAGCTGCGGAGGAGGAGGGAATTTGTGTGGAATATTCTGAGGCCTACTACAGGACCCAGCCGCGCAGCAAACTGAAAAGAGTGGCTGAAGTCATTCGCAGATCAATGGCTCGTGTAATAGTTGCCTTCCTGGCCTCAGGTGACATGAGAATTCTTTTAGAAGAATTGAGCCAGCAGCCTCCTCCTCCCATGCAGTGGATTGGCAGCGAGGCGTGGGTTACAGACCCAGAAATGCTGCGTTTTAATTTGTGTATTGGTGCCGTCGGCTTTGGAATCCCGCGGTCTGTTATCCCCGGTTTTCGTACTTTTCTACTTGACCTGCCTCCACAGCAAGCGCTGAAATTTCCCCTGCTGACCGATTTGTATGAAAATTTATTCAGCTGTAATCTTAAACCGCAGACAGGATCTGTGGCTGGTATGCCAGCATGTGATGGCACAGAGGACCTGCGCGCATTACAGAACCCGTATACAGACACGTCCCAGTTGCGGATCACCAACATGGTGTACAAAGCCACATATGCTATAGCTCATGCCCTCGATGCCATTGTCTGTAACAAAAAACACTGTGACAAAAACGTCAATGTTGAACCACGGCAGGTAAATTTTCTCGTTGAGGAATACATTTTTAAATGACAATCAACAAAAAGAAAATAAAATTTTAATATAATTAAATGTTTCTTTACATATGTGTGTATGTATATATACATACGCACACATACACACATTTATACATACTCAAAACACATCTGAATTTAGTTTGTTCCTCTTGCAGGTTTTTGATAAGCTTAAGCAAGTAAACTTCACTAAAAACAATTATCCTGTTTCATTTGACACCAATGGAGACCCTGTGGCAACCTATGAACTTGTGAATTGGCAGCCTCAGGGAGATGGCTCAATTGATTTTGTGACAGTGGGCTATTATGATGCATCCCAACCTAAAGGCCAAGAATTCAGTCTGAGCAGATCTATCATTTGGAACAATGGCAAAGAAACGGTATACAATGTTTTGTTATGTTTCTATGCAACTGCGAATATCTGTGAGTGCTGTGTGTACTTGTCACCTGCAGGTGCCTGTGTCTGTGTGCAGTGAGAGCTGTCCTCCAGGTACTAGAAAGGCTGTGCAAAAAGGAAAACCTGTCTGCTGTTACGACTGCATTAACTGTGCTGAAGGAGAGATCAGCAATGAGACAGGTGCTTTATATATATATATATATATATATATACAATTTTCACAATCCATTAAAGGACTAAAACATCTGTGTGTAATTTAACTAATAATTCAATTTTCCAGATTCTGTAGATTGTTATCCGTGCCATCCTGAGTTCTGGCCCAACAAAGAGAAGGATAAGTGTCTTCCGAAACCAGTGGAGTTTCTCTCCTGGGATGAGATCCTCGGTATCATCCTCACTGTTTTCTCTGTAGTCGGAGCATTAGTGGCTTTAAGCATGGCCTTAGTGTTCTACAAAAACAGAACCTCTCCAATAGTAAAGGCCAACAACTCAGAGCTGAGCTTCCTACTGCTTTTCTCACTGGCTCTGTGTTTCCTCTGTTCACTTACTTTCATTGGTCGGCCCACCGAGTGGTCCTGTATGTTGCGTCACACAGCATTTGGGATCACTTTTGTCCTCTGTATCTCCTGTGTTCTGGGGAAAACAATAGTGGTGTTAATGGCTTTCAGGGCCACACTTCCAGGAAGTAATGTCATGAAATGGTTTGGGCCTCCTCAACAGAGACTCAGTGTTTTTGGTTTTACTCTTGTGCAGGTACTTATATGTGTGCTTTGGTTAACAATAACCCCACCATTTCCTTACAACAATATGCAACACTATAAAGAAAAGATCATTCTAGAATGCAATTTAGGATCAGCTATAGGTTTCTGGGCTGTACTAGGTTATATTGGTCTCCTAGCATTCCTTTGCTTTGTTTTAGCTTTTCTTGCCCGTAAGCTGCCTGATAACTTCAATGAAGCAAAATTCATCACATTCAGTATGCTTATATTCTGTGCTGTATGGATCACATTTGTTCCAGCATATGTCAGCTCTCCAGGGAAATTTACTGTAGCTGTGGAGATATTTGCCATTTTAGCTTCAAGCTTTGGTCTGATTCTCTGTATTTTCGCTCCTAAGTGTTTTATTATAGTTTTTAGACCAGAACAAAATACCAAAAAACATTTAATGGGTAAAGAAGCATCAAAAGCCCTCTGAGATGCAACATATGCCAACTGTTTAACTTATAATTTATTTTAATGTGTCAACATAAACTGATATAACTGTTTTACATATTTGTGCTATATGCACAAACGTACTGTATATCGTAAAACTCCATTGATTTGGTTTTATAATGACACATAATTATATATATTTAAGAGTTTAAGATATGCAAATAAAATAAGATTTTATATAAAATATATGTGTATGTGTGTGTGTGTAATAGTCTAATATGTGTGATGTTTTACAAATTTATGTAAACTATTTGTACCATTTATCTTCCTTGGTAGTTCTTCCATTAACAAATGAGTTTTGCAAAGTTTGATTATTTAGAGATCAAAAGAAATGAATCCATGATCACAACAAACTAGACATTATTATTATGATGATTATTATTATTATTATTTATTTATTTATTTTATTTTTTAATTATTATTATTATTATAGTTGTGAAATCACAGAAAGTGGACTGTGGGTGAGCGCTGCATAAAGAGCACTGCCACTGTAGCCTAACCACATAACATGAACGCGAAACAAAACTTTATAAATTTCAACGCGAACATCTTCACTCATTTACAGCAGAAGTCTTTAATTCCTCTTGCCGGTTTCACACTGGAAGCAGAAGAGGCAGTGGTGTGATGCAGAATCACGTCGTTTTGGTCAAAATACACGTGGTGACATTAAAAATGAACAAATTTACCATAAAAGAATACAAGTGATGTCTCATGTGTTTCACATATATGACTTTCAGCACTGTAGGGTAAAACAGAATACAAATGTAATTTGAACAGATGCACTGAATTATGTTAACATTAAACAATAACTTAAAAAACTGTTGGTGTTTGTGTTTATGTTACAGGCACACTAAATATGGTTCTTTCTTTGATTTGGCCACTCATGTAAAGCTATGGTTAATCTTCATAATGGGCTTGTAGTTCTGATGACAGATATTTGGCTACAATTGTTCTACAAAGACAAAACTAACGGTGCTATACAGTCAGTAGCTGTCATATTTAAAACATACAAATCACCTTAAGATATAAAGATATAAACCAAGAGGAAACTGTTTTTCCTTTGCTAAAGTAAGGAAACTTTGCTTCCTTTGCTCCTGTAAGCAAACATTGGTTTGTGCGAGACTCATCTTCTCTCTGTGGTGTGCAATGCCAACGTCTTACGCCATGCACCCGGAGATACTTTGGTGTACCAGTCAGCGCTAGCTAGATTATAGTGATTCTTACGTTTTAAATATCGATATTTTTCTTACAAAAATGCATCGATTCTCTACAGGAGGTCTTTATTCACCCCCGGAGCTGTGTGAGGCACTTTTTATTATGGATGAATGCACTTTATTGGACTTGTTTTGGACATGGATGAAGAGAAATACCTGTCTATGCCATTCTAAAGTTTGGAAGTGCCACGATCATTTTTATTATAACTCCAGTTGGATTTGTTTGAAAGAACAAAGTCATATACACCTTGGACGCCTCAGGGTGAGTAAATAATGGGCTAATTTTCAATTTTGGGTGAACTATCCCTTTAAGAACAACATCAAACAAAGAACCAGGCAAACACAGGGTATGAAATACACAGGTTAACAAGATAGCAAGAGAGGTAGTGAGTAAATGAATCACTGTGACAACTAACAAGGGTAACCAATGGAAGTAACAAGCCAGGTAAAGGAACAAGAGAAAATATGGAAACAAAGGGAACAGAAAATGCATGTCATCCCTAAGAAACTGTTCAGTCCTCAAATTTGCTGTTGTGGTGACATTTGTTACATTCTCAAGTGTTTCTGTCAGGCTCCTTCTCAATGTGCCGGACTAGTTTCTTTCTGCATATGACTGATTTGCCTCCACAGTTTTTTTTTTTGTTTGTTTTTTTTTGTTAATGAAGACTGGTGAGAATGGCTGAACATAACAAATTACAAATTCAAACATTAGTTTGTTAACTGTGCTGTGGGTTGTGCTGTGTCCAAGTTCAAGCTTTGCCTATTTTAATGGAGGATTCAAGGTCCAGAATCCAATGTGCTAGGCTGTTTAATCATCCCAGGCCAGCTAGGGTCTTCTTTGGTCCTCTGAAGAACAAAAAAGCAAATTAAAAGTAGTTGTAGGCTTTTGAATTTTTATGCGCTTGAAGCACTAAACTGAATAAATTACATTTTCAATGTATGTTTAATTATTCCTAATTTCTGTGAGTTTTTAAATGTTACATGTCACCTGTTTTTGAATGGCTCTCAAAAATATTATTATTATTTATTATTATTATTATTATTTTTAATCTGATAAATTATCTATTGCATAATTTCTATTAGTAGTAGCCGTAGTAGTAGTGGTAAAAACATAAAATCAGATTATAATCATATGGAACATGCCCAGATCGCTTTCATTATCGAATTGTAATGTTTTGATTATGGGTAGCAAAATGTTTATGTTTATTTATATATATATATATATATATATATATATACACTGCCCTCCAAAAGTTTGGAAACACCCCTGGCAAAGTGTGGTTTTGGACGATATCGTCTCAGGTTACGTATGTAACCCTGGTTCCCCGAGGGAACGAGACGCCGCGTCGAAACGCTAGGGGAACGCCTTCAGCGTGACCGCGCTCTGAATCACATGTGCAATCAGTCCAACGAAAGAGCGAGACGTCATCGGCGGGTGACGTCACCAACCAGGAAGCTAAAAATACACGTGCGTTGGAAACCGGCGTCAGCTTCAGGAGAGAAGCAGCGCTCGCAGGGATGCAGGATGAGGGCCTCGAGACGCGGCGTCTCGTTCCCTCGGGGAACCAGGGTTACATACGTAACCTGAGACGTTCCCCTTCAGGAACTCGAGCCGCGTCGAAACGCTAGGGGAACGAGATGCCCACGCCGCCAGAAGCCAAGTCCCTGCCTAGGAAGAGCTAGGACAAAGGAAGGAAGAGCCAGGAGCGACTCGCAAGTCCAGGTCATAAAACCTGACAAAGGTAAGGGGCGTGGACCATCCCGCACCATTACAGATGTCCTGAATAGAGACACCTTCGAGGAAGGCCTTGGAGGCCGAAACACTCCGGGTTGAGTGAGCCTTGACCCCTAAAGGAGGAGGGAGACCAGAGGACTCATATGCAGTAGAGATAGCATCCACAATCCAACGACTTAAAGTTTGTTTGGTAGCCGGAAAGCCTCGCTTAGCCGGACCATAGCAAACGAAAAGCTGATCAGATTTTCTCCACATGGCGGCTCTGTGGACGTACGTGTCCAGCGCTCGAACTGGACACATACAGTTTAGCTTCTGCTGGTCGGGCTCCCAGAAGGGAGGAGGACAAAAGGCCTGAAGTACTACTGGCCGTGGTGCTGAGGAGGGGACTTTAGGGATATAACCCGGACGAGGGTGCAAAAAAAAGCTTTTGCCAAACCTGGCGCAAAGTCCAGAAAAGAAGGGGCCACTGAAAGGGCCTGGAGATCCCCAACTCTCTTAAGAGAAGTAATCGCAATGAGCAAAACTGTCTTAATCGTAAGGTGACGATTAAGAAATCTCTTCAATAGGCTCGAAAGGAGACCTACAGAGAGCCTCTAGCACCAGCGACAAGTCCCATGAGGGAACACGAGAACGTACAGGAGGCCTCAGCCTCAGTGCACCGCGGAGGAAACGTGAGACAAGGGGGTCTTTACCCACCGAGAGACCACCGAGAGGGGCGTGGTAGGCCGCAATGGCCACCACGTAGACCTTCAGGGTGGAGTGGGATAACCCTGCGGAAAGCCTATCCTGCAGGAACTCCAGCACTGTACCAACTGGGCAGTTAACTGGGTCCTGCTGGTGGCGTCCGCACCAAGAAGTGAAAAGCTTCCACTTCAAGGCATAAAGTTTCCTCGTAGAGGGAGCTCTAGATTGGAGGATGGTCTCAACAACCTCGGTTGAGAGACCGGAAGCTAAGAGGTGTGCCCCCTCAGGGGCCACACCCAAAGTTTCCACAGCTCCGGGCGAGGGTGGAACACAGTGCCCCCCGCCTGTGAGACGAGATCCCTCCTGACGGGAATCTCCCATGGAGAGCCGTCGAGGAGAGAAATCAGGTCCGAGAACCAAACTCGGCCCGGCCAGTACGGGGCTACTAGAAGGAGGGACACCCCGTCCCGGCGCACTCTCTCTAGAACTCCCGGGAGCAGAGCGATCGGGGGAAAAGCGTACAGACGAAGCCTCGGCCACGTCTGTACCATGGCATCCAGCCCCAGGGGAGCTGGATGAGCTAGAGAGTACCAGAGGGGACATTGCGTGTTCTCCCTCGTGGCAAAAAGGTCCACTTGGGCTGGACCAAACACTCTCCAGATCTGCTTCACCACCTCGGGGTGAAGCATCCATTCCCCGGGCCTCGGCCCCTGTCTCGACAGGATGTCTGCTCCCACATTGAGATACCCGGCAAGTAAACCGCTCTCAGCGAGAGGAGTTTGCCCCGGGACCACACAAGGATCTGGTGCGCCAGCTTGTACAAGGGGCGCGAACGCAGACCTCCCTGGTGGTTGATGTAAGAGACCACCGCTGTGTTGTCGGTGCGGACCAACACATGACGGTCTCTTAGGTCCGGGAGAAAGTGCTTCAGCGCTTGGAACACGGCCAGCATCTCCAGGCAATTTATGTGCCAAGTGAGTTGGTGACCTCTCCACAGACCGCGGGCGGTGTGGCCACTCATGACCGCACCCCAACCGGTGAGGGAAGCATCTGTTGCTAGCGTTACGCGGCGACAAGGAGCTCCCAGCACCGGGCCCTGAGACAGGAACCAGGGATTCCTCCACATGTCCAAGGCACGTAGGCATCGCCGCGTGACCTTGATCATGCGAAGCGGGTTTCCCCTCGGGGAAAACCCCCTGGTTTTGAGCCACCACTGTAGGGGTCTCATGTACAGCAGGCCAAAAGGTATCACGTTGGACGCAGCTGCCATCAGACCGAGCAGTTGTTGAAACTGCTTGACAGTGAGTGACCGGCCTACTTTGACTCTCCTGACTGCAGCGAGGATCGACTCTATCCGAGCAGGAGACAACCGTGCCTGCATCGTGGTTGAATCCCAAACCACACCTAGATAAGTGGTTCTCTGTAATGGAGACAACACACTTTTCTTGGCGTTCAGTCTCAGCCCCAACTCTTTCATGTGAGCGAGCACAACATCTCGATGCTGAGCCGCTAACTGTTCCGACTGTGATAGAATTAACCAGTCGTCGATATAGTTTAGTATGCGGATGCCCTGGAGTCGCAACGGAGCCAGAGCTGCATCCACACACTTGGTAAAAGTGCGGGGGGAGAGTGCTAGGCTGAACGGAAGAACCCGATATTGGTATGCTTCGCCCCTGAAAGCAAACCTCAGGAACTTCCTGTGTTGAGGAAGGATGGAGACATGGAAGTACGCGTCTTTCAGATCTATCGTCACAAACCAGTCCTCGGACCTGATTTGTGACACTACTTGCTTGAGAGTAAGCATCCTGAACTTCAGCTTCATGACTGAGAGGTTTAGAACACGAAGATCTAAAATGGGACGCAGGCCCCCATCCTTCTTCGGAACAATGAAATACCGGCTGTAGAACCCGGACTCCCTGTCGTGAGGAGGGACCACCTCGATGGCCTCCTTCCTCAGAAGAGAAACTACTTCTTGTTCCATTACCAGACCCTGCTCGGGGCCCACCAAGGTGGGGGAGACCCCGACAAATGGCGGCGGAGGAGCGCCGAACTGTATTCGATACCCTCTTTCTACAGTACGCAGGACCCAAGCAGACACATTGGGCAGTAGTTTCCACGCTGCCAAATGATCTACTAAGGGAACCAGTCTTTCGAGACTGGTCTCTGGTGTTTGTTGAGCCACTAGAACAGTGTCCTGTAACGGTTCCCCGGCAGGAAGCACCTGAACTAGCGGCCCCCGAGACCCCCTCGGGGGTGGCGAGCTCCCCGGCCCCGCTATGTTGCCGGGCGGGAGAAACCGAGGTGTATGCTCGCTGGAGGCCGCTGCGCCCTGAAGCACCGGCAGGGTTAGCAGAACGGTCTCCTGAGGGCACAGGGGGGAGGCGGACACCGAAGAATGCGGTGCACCCCGCCTTCCCCCCCCTGGGGCTGCCCTGAGCGGTCCTGAACTGTCAGGACCGCTTAGTTGAGGACTTCTTCGACTGCAGCACGACCCTCAGGTCGGGCCTCGCCTTAGAAGTCCCCGACTTAGAGCGTACGACCACTCGCTCTCGATGGGGCGGAGTGCGAGTGGCCACACTCTGCTTCTGTGCGTCGCGGTATGAGGAGCTGGTAGACGGCCGAGGCTGCTCCCGCCCAGCAGCCTCGCGAGCTGGATGGCGGAGGGGGAGGAACCGCTGGAACGCCGCCGCTTGTTTACGAGCCTCCTGGTACCTGTCGACGACCGAGTTAACAGAGTCGCCGAACAGGCCAGAAGGCGAAAGCGGGGCGTCCAGAAGGAAGACCCTGTCCTTTTCCTTCATATCGGACAGGGTCAACCAAAGGTGTCTCTCCGCGGCCACTAGGGCTGCCATAGACCGCCCAATAGCACGAGTGGTCTCCTTAGTGGCGCGGAGAGCAAGATCCTCCGCGATGTCAGCGTCTTTGATCTCTTCCCCTTCATCCAGCTCTTTCAACAGGTCAGCCTGGTATGCCTGCAACACGGACATCGTGTGCAGACACGCACCAGCCTGACCTGCCGCCGTGTACCCCTTGCCGATCAACGCTGAGGTGACTCGCAGCGGTTTGGTCGGCAATGCCGGAGCCTTAAGAGACGATGCCAAACCGGGGGACAGATAGCTGGCGAGTGTCTGTTCCACCCGTGGCATCGCTCTATAGCCACGCTCGTCCAACCCCGCAACGCTGCCATAATTGTAGGAAGCAGGAATGAACAAGCGGGCTGAAAACGGGGAATTCCACGATCTCGACACCTCGGTGTGGAGATCGGGAAAGAAAGGAAGGCTCTGGCGGGCTGAAGGTGGCCGAGACCGCAGAAATCTCTCATCTAATCTACTTTTCTGCGGCTCGGCCTGTGACTCGGCGGGCCAATCTATTTTTAATTTCTCCACCGCACGAGTCACAACCTCCAGCAGCTCCTCATACTGCACAGACTGGGGGGTTTCTTCGACGGTCTCGACATCACCCCCCTCAGAGGATGATAATCGGACCGTCGAGCCCGTTCCCCGGGGGGAAGAAACCGCAGTGCGGGCTTCCGAACCCGCGGAACGGGCTGCGGATCTGCTGGGTGAGGCATGAGATAGGGGGTCACCCGTCTCAATACCCTCCAGCAGATCCAACTGCGATCCCCACGAGTGCAGTAACCGCTCCGCCTCGGCGGAAGCGGGACCAGACCCGCGGGGAACGCTGGTGAAGGCTCCCTCCTCAAAGAGAGCCTTCCGGGAGCGGAGCGTGCGCATCGGAAGACGATCGCAATGCGGGCAATCGGCCCCCTCGAGGGCCGATGCCGCATGCCCCGCTCCCAGACAAACCACGCATAGAGCGTGTGTATCCCTGCTCGTGATGTAACGAGGGCAGGGAGGAACACACGCTCTAAAACATGGTTTGTCTACATGCTTAATCTTTTCTTTCCTCTTTTCAAAAGACATTGTGCTCAAAATAAAAGTGGTGCGAACTAGCAACCAAAAACGAGCACAAAAACACAGACACAGAGCGCTGCTGAAAGACAGAAGCTGACGCCGGTTTCCAACGCACGTGTATTTATAGCTTCCTGGTTGGTGACGTCACCCGCCGATGACGTCTCGCTCTTTCATTGGACTGATTGCACATGTGATTCAGAGCGCGGTCACGCTGAAGGCGTTCCCCTAGCGTTTCGACGCGGCTCGAGTTCCTGAAGGGGAACAGCATAAATCCTTATCATTTTTTGGTGCAAATACATTAAAGTAACTTGACATTATCATTGAAGACCAGCAATAATAATTTTCATTTTGATTACATAATAATGGCAATATATACATGTCAAAGTCAGACATGCCCCTTTGCCAGCTGTGATGCCTGGTTATTGGTTTAAACTTGGCCCAGGTTTTTAAAAGATTTTAGGGTCAGCACACCTTAATAGTTTCAACAATTGACTGCCAATTAAGTTTAGAATACAATAAATTTAGGCCCAGATTATGCAAAGCTGTAACAGCTGCTAACGTTGGATATTTTGATGAATTGAAAATGTAAGTTTTTTCTATGTATAAACTATATAATATGTTTTCGTAGTTTGTGTTGTATATATATATCTGTCTAGCAAGTCTCAATCTTGTCTTGTTTCACCTGTCTCAAGATCTTTCACTGTTTACATTCTGACTGAATGCTTTGTTCAAACCATTCAGCATAACCGTCTGTGAGTGCAGATGTGGTAATTAATATTGCTAGTTAAATAAGGCAGTCCATAACTCGTAAGAATTGATCATACTTAATTTCAGTATGCCATTACCCTGTCAATACATGCATATTTTGCGCAGCGAAAATACACTTGGTGCCAAAATAATCGTGGCACTGCCGCTTCTGATCTGCTACTGCTACTCACTACTGCTCACACTTCACCACCTCAGCATCCAGCTTGAATGCTATAATCTGTTAACATGGACACCAAAAAATATGTGCTACCTATACATCGAGTGTGAAATAGGCCTTATCTCTATTCCACGACAGTTTTCTAGCATTTAACCTCACCAAATTGCAACTATGTCCGAAATTGAACTTTACTGGACAAATGATATCTCCTCATGGATCCTCTGCCACAATCAGCTGGCCCTAGGATCCCCTCTTCCCCAGGTACTGTTGCCGAGCCCCCAGCTACATTGTGTGGATGTTGGTTAGTTTAAACCTCTCACACACCAAGACAGCAAGGCCTCCCCTCACCCCTAAAGGCAAGAGATCCATCTTCCATTCCGGCATACTCTTACACTTTAGCCCAGGAGTGGCCAAATTTGGTCCTGGAGGGCCCGCGTCCTGCAGAGTTTAGCTCCAACTTGCCTCGACACACCTGCCAGAATATTTCTAGTATGCCTAGTAAAAGCTTTATTAGCTGGTTCAGGTGTGTCTAATTGGGGTTGGAGCTAAATTCTGCATGACACCGGCTCTCCAGGACTGAGTTTGGGCACCCCTGCTCTAGCGCATACAACAATTTCTGTCATAGAGAAATGGACAGTTCTAGAATTAAAGGGTTACTCCACCCCAAAATGAAAATTTTGTCATTAATCACTTACCCCATGTCGTTCCAAACCCATGAAAGGTTTGTTCATCTTCAGAACACAATATAAGATATTTTGGATGAAAACCAGGAGGCTTGTGACTGTCTCATTGACTGCCAGGTAGTGTTGGGTTCGAGTCCACCTAAGTCGAGTCCAAGTCGAGTCCGAGTCTTTAACCAATCGAGTCCGAGACGAGTCCGAGTCCAAAATGGGCCGAGTTCGAGTCGAGTCTGAGTCCAAGGAAACACTACTGCTTGTCAAAATCTTAACATTGTTTTAACCCAGGGGTGCCAAAACTCTGTCCTGGAGGGCCGGTGTCCTACAGAGTTTAGCTCCAGCCCCAGTTAGACACACCTGAACCAGCTAATCAAGCTCTTACTAGGCATACTAGAAACCCCCTGGCAGGTGTGTTGAGGCAAGTTAGAGCTAAACCAAGGACCAGGACTGAGTTTGGGTGCCCCTGTTTTTAAACTTTGCAACTAGAAAAACGCAATGCCAATTGAAATGTAAGAAAAGCAAACCTCTAGTGGATCTTGCCATTTTGATTTTTGATTTCACAACATCTCATAAGTGTCCATGCTCTGCTTAGTAAACTTAAAGGGATCATCGGATGCCCATTTTCCACAAGTTGATATTATTCTTTAGGGTCTTAATGAAAAGTCTATAATATACTTTGGTTAAAAATTCTCAATGGTAGTGTAAAACAACACCCTTTTACCTTGCCAAAATCAGCTCTGCAAAAATCATCTCATTCTGGTCGAGGCTGCTTTAAATGCAAATGAGCTCTGCTCACCCCGCCCCTCTCTTCTCTCTGTGGATTGATGAGCCTGTTTACTTTAGCCGCATTTAGCCGCTAAACTTGCTAACTAGCACATTATTAGGAAAGGTGATCGCAAAAATTCATTAAAAAAAACCTTATACTCACTTCTGCTGTAAGTGAAACTGGATCACGAATGATTCGTGCGAACATAGACGGATATATGTAGATCGGGAGGCGCATTTCCTTCACAAACAAACATAATCCACTGCATCTTCAGCGGCTCAGATGTCGGGAGTAAATGACGACCACTACGTTCATTATTACATGCAGCAACACAACACCTCAATCCCTCAATCTGAGATATTCTTGTCTAACTTACATCACTGCTCCGGCACTGAAACAAAGAGGTCAGACTGTTACAGCTGATCTGAGGTAAGACGCTCATGTCAATCAACTATCGTGGGAGCGGCCTCAGTCGGTGTGACGCCACAACGACAGGCATCTGAGAATGGCTCGATTTGAAAAAGGGGATATTATTTTTACAGATTAATTAAAAACCACTGCATGGATTTTTATCATTATAGGGTAGATGTGTACATACACTGCCAACACACATTAATGTTCAAACATGAGTGTGAACTTGTGAACAAAAGTGAACTTGTGAACTTAGCATCCGATGACCCCTTTCATGGAACTGAAGTTATGGCTGACTTATGTATTGTGACATATTTCAGAGTGAAACAGGTTTTAGAATGTGATAAATTATAGGGCGGGACTTAACTTTATTCACTGATATAGTAAATGTGAAGAGTTCAGATGCAAAACCAGCTAAAAGCCATCTTGGTCAAAAATGAGATAATGATACTGAGTGAATGCTCCTGACACGTACATGTCAATCAAATACTTTTTCTTCAAACTCGCTAAAATACCAGGCTCAGCCCAATCAGAAGTACCAGTACTTACATAGAAACCTATACATCTGAGCCTGATAAAAATGCATTTTTTAAAGAAAGACGTCAGATGGATTTAGCTGGTTTTGCATCTGAACTCTTCATGTATAAATTCAAGGGTGGGGGTAAAGGAGTAGGTATCTTGGTGAATGGGACCTTAAGAGCAGAAAATGCACCTCTTTTATTTCTGATTGTGGCTGTGTGTGTTTGTGAGGGATAAACCTAGTCTTTACAATAGTACACACTGTGTATAAAGCCCTACATATACTTTCCATAAGTCACAGCAAACTCACACGTTTTATTTTTGAATGCCTTCATAGTTACATTAATTACAATAAATTACATTATATAAAGAAAAATTGCTGATGTGTCATTGAATTATTAGAAAAGCATGTACACCCAAGGTAGTTTTGGACCCATAAAAACTATTGTTGCAAAGATGTTAGCAAAAACTAATCAACAAATGTAAGTAAAACATTCTCAAGCTTACTGAAGGCAAGTAAACACTCCAAGTAGGCCTATTACTTACAAACAAAAGGAAAAATTAATATATTAATCAAAAATACAAAATAATATTTTTAAAAAATAGATTCTTTTAAAAAATAGATTTTTTTAGGTAGGTCTATCGTTCTGTTACAGTGATTGTCTAAGTCAACAATAATTAAGGAATAAATGTTTAGGTTGTAGTTTGTATCCCCCTACTGGCTGCTCTGAGAATAACACTGTCATTATCATGTGACTGATCCAATGACTAACAAGGAAATTAGTGCCTTCCATGCTGCTGTTCTATTGCAGAGGCAGAAAGCAGTGAATCAGTATGTATCTGCATTCATCCTTGGCCTTTGGTAGCTTCGTCGGTATGTTTTATTGTTATTGTTCATAGTACGAACTATAATAGATTATTTAGAACTTTATTCTGTGATTTGTATTATTTGAGTACATCTTAAATGTAATTCTCACTGGACCATACGAGAATCATAGTCACTGTGTGGTGATTACCTTTATTGCCTGATATTTTATTTTCATGTTATTTGATAAGCAGGAAAGTCAGATCTAGATTACAAGACATTTGTAAGAAGCATTTCTGTTAGGTCCACATTGTGTATGTCAATTTATATTGTTTATTTTCTTCTTATTTCATAGTTTTACTCTGCCTTTATTAAAATTTGGAAAAGGACATTCCGTGTCCGTGAAGTTAATGAGGAGAGTTTAACTTGCTGTTGAAGTATATTCAAGACATATATGGAGAACAGTATATCTATCTAAAGGCTATTACAGAAATAGACTACAGACATTTCTTGAAGTAATAAATGTTAAAATAAAACAATGCGAAATCTTCACTGTATACGTTAAACATGATTCTTATTAAAATTAATAAGTCATTCAGTCAGGAAAAGTGAGTGATTTTCTCTTTTTCTTTTGTTGTTTGATTAATATTTATGATGCGGTCAGCGGCTGCAGATTCACGCTGCTGTCGCTTTAAGATCTGACGCACAGATCAAATATTTTGACGCATCAGTGTTTCTCCCAAATGTTCAGGTTTACTTAAGACAAAACCGACTTTATTTACATGAATAGTCTCTAAGACGAGCATATGTGTAGCAATAACAGACCCTTGTAGAAGCGAAAGAGAACTCTGCATTCGTACACTGACTGAGAGGCGTGTTCTGCGAGCGCGCTTTGAGTGTGGGTGCGCAAATAAACCCCTCGGCTTTCAAGTAGCCTACTGGACAAGACTTAAAACACATGCAAATACTGAATATCACTTTCGTGATAATGCATCGAGTCAACTGTTTGTAATTGTAATGCATCGAGAAACTGTACATTTCCGTCAACTGTCTCTGGACTCGGATGGACTCGGCATATTTTCCGAGTCCGAAAGGCTCGAGTCCGAGTCAAGTCCCAGTAAAAATGCATCCGAGTCCGTGACAAGTCCGAGTCGCCTAAAAATTGTTATCGAGACCGGACTCGAGTCCGAGTACCCCAACTCTACTGCCAGGTAAATACCACTGTCAAGACCCAGAAAAGTATGAAAGATATTGTCAAAACAGTGAACGCTGTTCTGTGTCAGTCGCACCACACGGATATGTTTTCTACATATATTCATGCTTTGATTTGACCGAAAAACAGCATATCTGATGTACCCAGCAGATATTCTCCAAAATAATATTCTCCAAAATGGCGCTATGTTATGTTTTTCTTTGCTTACAAAAAGTATTCTTGTCACTTCATAAAATGCAGATTGAACCACTAATGGCAGGTGGACTATTTTGACGATGTCTTTCATACTTTTCTGGGTCTTGACAGTGGTATTTACCTGGCAGTCAATGGGACAGTCACAAACCTCTTGGTTTTCATCCAGCCAAGCACTGATTAACTGATGTAATTTTTTAAGAATGAATAAAGCACAACTGTATGTCTCCCTGCAGTCAGCCAACCCTTCTCCTAGCTCCACTCCAGCATTCAGGGCGACCAATTAAGCAAGCAAAATCTGTAGTGCCTTGAACTCATGTCTTGTAGTGACCACTTTCTCTTGTGTAAGTCCAGGCCCTTCTGCCTCCACTCAACCCTACTCCTTTCACTGCTGAACCACATATTGCAATGCCCACCTCCCTTGATCTCTATCCTTCTTTCACTTCTGTTGTCTCAAACCATCTCCCTTATCTATGGCCTCCAACTCCAGCTGTAGACCCTAGTGCAAGGATGCATCTGTTAGCGGGGCAGGGTCAAATGTCACTGCCTTCTGCTGTTTCTAACCCTCCGCCCTATTCAGGGCCATTAGCTCCAGCAGTAGCCTCTAGCCTCCAGAAAAATGCACCTTGCACATCGCCCAGTGGATTCAGTATCCCTACATGAGAAAGTATATCAATAATTGTGGACATGGAATGTTTTGTCCAAAAAAAAAAAAATAATAATAATGTCATACTTTCTTTTGTCACCTTTTTGTGTAATTTTCAGCCAGACAATTCCTATTTGTCAAATAAAAATGTTTATCATTAAAAATTTGGCCTGGGTATAAATAATTTTGGGCTTAACCATATATAAGTGTATAATAAGTTTATTATTATGATTATTATTAAGATTATATAAGATTTAGTTCAGTTATGTGCTACCTAGATGGCGTTCATTAAAACACATTCAGTCATCTTTCCTCATTTTTGCTCAGTTTATTTCAACAGTAAGAATAGATTTAACATAGATGCAAAGTGATCGTAATTATTAAAAAAAAATTGCAGTGGCAAATCATGTGTCCTCACAAAGGTGATTTAAAACTTGCAAATGTCTTGGTGGAGTAACACAAGATACTTCCTTTATTCAGGGACTCATTATTCTATTTATGTTCTGTCAAATGCCTTTGAAACTTGTTCAGTTTATGTCTCATCTAACAAACAAGGAATATGCTGAAAATAAAAGCAACTGAATGTTTTTTTTTTTATATGTATACCTATACTTGTTGTTTGGAAACATTATGATACATAATGTTTTTTTTGGGTAATACAGATACAACATACCCTACAGCAGTAGTGTGGTGGGTATATATGACAAGGCAGAATTTTCACCTCACATTTAGAGTGGTTTCTTACCTAGCAAGAGAAATGCATGTTGATCTTTTATTGACCTTGACACTACTATGCATTACCTGGTTCCCTTTCGAGGAACTCGAACTGCGTCCTCTTGAGGTCGCTATGGGGAACGTCTCCTACGTGACCCATGTCTGAACCTATATACAAAAACTACACAGAACTGGTCGGCGACAGCCTATGACGTCACCACTGGTGCGACTTGTCGCTGCCGCATCATACCAGCGCGACCACATAGTACAAAAAGGTCCACAACGACCTCATCGGATAAATCGGGCACTTGTTGCCACCCGATGTGTTCCTCCTCCCATCACATTATGTGTGTATGGAAGATGCACTACCCTATTTGGGTACTTGAGGCCTTTGCCTCCTGGAGCTTCATGGAATCAGCATCCTAGGTCATTAGACCTCTTCTCTACCCTTCTGATGTCTCTCCTGACATGAGATGAGCAGGGCTGTACTCCCCTCGCTAATGCAGGGTCATTAAAGCAAGCCGTTTTTTGGGCAGAAGGGGTAGGTCGTCCTCTCTATAGTAGGTTAGGTACCTACCCTACAGCTGCTGTGCATTCCGTTGCTGTCACATTGGATAAGTCGGCCGCTTGTTGCCGCCTGAAAGGGTGCCTTGATCTCCTTGTGAAGCTAGAACTCAAGGAGTTCTCACAACACATGCCATGCAACAAAACAATAAACTTTCTAATCTGACAGGAAGATCTGGAAGAAAGACCATTTGTTCATCTGTCCTTTCACCCATCCCTAAGCCCCTCCTTGCCCCCTGGGCATATGGTCCAGGTCACTAAAAGGTGACTTAGAAGTGTTGGGAGACACTTGCATAATGCATTTACTCTTTCTTCAAAATCCATGATCATAACCTTTTCATGTTTGGTACCATTTTTATTGTCTCATTGCGGTTGGAAATATGATCTCAGTCCCATGTCAGTAGAACAGACCAAAAATAAAGATCTCAAATCTGAGGAGACCTCTATTCCACTGGTGTGGGTTGTGCCTCTGATAAGGTCTTTGCCAGATGTTACTCTTTTACCCCAGGTTAGATTGTTTTTTTATGATTTGGGTATTTAAAGAGGATTAACAGTCAGGGAAGCATCTGTAAGCAGAACTTCCCACACGATTGCTGTGTGTCTCTCTATTTGCCAGGTATGCTGACTCTTTGAAATTATTTCTTATTTTATGTTTTATGCTGATCAGCTGTGTAACTAAATGTTAATCAATTTCTTTAATTGATGTGTTTGCTCCATTGATTGATTGAATTTACTATTTTTGATTGATGTTTTTCTATGCCTGGCAAAATAAAATGTTATTTCTTGATTAATTTTAGACTCTTCTGAAATCATTATTTCTAGTAGATTGTGAGGAGGCTTTTGCTACCGCAAATTACGACCAGGATAGAGCAAACTGCAGGCTCAGGATTGAATGGAGCAGTAGGCACATCATATGAGACATCATCTGATTTCTGTCTATCACTGACGGTAGTAAGTTGTACGGGAGAAGACTAAAGTGAACTACACTTTTTGTGAAGGCAAGCAGTAGGCAGCTGTCAAAAAGGGTATTAGTCACCTACATACCTCTTACTCAGCATCAGACTGGCGTTTTTGTGATCGTGAGATCGGCGTAATCGGACTCAAAAGACTCAAAAGAGGCATTAGGTCCCCAATGAACGAATAATTGAAAGTATAGTCCGAAGAGTCCGAAATAATCAGATATCTAAATTATAACACAACTAATATTATGATCAGCACCAAAAATTACTAGCGCAATTTGTAAACACTTAAAATTGGAGTCAGATTTAAATGAGGAAGGAGTCAGAGTTAAAATAGAACTAAAAGATTTAATAAATCAAGTTACTTTTTACAGAAGCGTCAGAAAAGACATACACGCAGAACACCTTCACCCAGGCTGCTAGACTTCGCTTTTTGGGCCAGTGGGTGGGACCTTACACGCCCCAATGTGTCTCTGCTTCTGTCACAGTGTGTACAGAAGTTGTACTACCCCATTTGGGTATTAAAGGCCTCTGGCCTCCTGGAGCTTCATAGAATCAGCAGCCTAGGTCACTTGACCTCGTTTCTGCCCTTGTATCTCTCCTGTCAGGAGATGAGTGTGGCAGTGCTCCCCTCACTAAGTAGGGTCATTTAAGCACACCATTCTTGGGCAGAACGAACAGGTCCTCCCACTGTTGGTGAGGTATCTACCCTATGGCTGATCACCTTGGTTATTAGGACTGAGCTATTGTTACAATCTCATCGGATAAATCGGCCACTTGCTGCCGCCCGATGTGTTTTGCCTTTTGCCACTTTGACTGCGGCGGCTGCACTGACCCATTAGGGCCTTATAGGCCTTGGTCTCCTGGAAGCTCCATAGACAGCAGCATAGGTCTTTAGGCCTCTTTCTCTGCCCCTGTGATGTTCCTCATGCTCCCCTCACTGAGGGTCTTCTGTGAGCATGTCACTCCTAATTAGAGCTCATAGGTACCTCTCTATCAAGAGAAGGGCCTTCGCTCCCCATGGCTCTGGCTATTCCAGGTGGAAGCCCCTGGTGGGATGTTAAACCAGCCTTCTTTCGCTCCTCTCAAAGCATGAGGGTCTCCTGTGAGCATGATGTTCCCTGTTGAGCAACTAAGATTCCTCTTGTCCTAAGATAGTTTACTTCCTTTGCTCCGGGGCATCCCATTCAGGCCGCTCAATATTGAGCTTTGCAGTGCTCCCCTCTTACAGGAGGGTCACTTTGAGCATGATTCTACTCCCTGAGAGCTTAGAACCTCCCTAATTTGGGATTTGTGTTCTCTGCTTCCCAGAGCCTCTTTTTGTGAACGGTATTTCAGTGTCCAGGCTAGCCGGGCACATTCTAGAAAGAACGCACACTAGCTTCTTGTGTTCTTTCTAAAATCCTGTATGGTGGGGATCACGCGTTTAGCCTCGTACCCTTTCTTGAGATGTTCAGCCCTGGGAACCTTGGGCCACACTCGACTTGTGTCTTATCGATACCTCTGAACGGGGTGCCGATGACCTGCCCGACCAGCTCCTCGAGCGAGGTCACGCAGAGCGGTAGGTAAACCCCTTGTTGACAAGCCGAGATCTAGGCTACTGTCCTAGACTATAGGCTATATCCCTTAAAGGAATCTCTTTTCTGATTCCAAGTCTGAGCTCTGCCCTATGGTCAGGCATCTTTAGCCCGGTCCTTACAGGTAAGTTCTTGGGTATGCAGCTCAGGCCTTTGGCCGAAGGGATTAAGTCACTGACAGCCGCCTGGACGTCTTTTGGGGCAGCTCCCTCTACTTGGGTGGAGCTGGTACTTAGTACTCGCCTTAGGTGTCTGGCTTGCACTCCCTTCAGCAAGGCAGCGTAGTTATAACCGTTCCCCATAGCGACCTCTAGAGGATGCAGTTCAAGTTCCTCGAAAGGGTCTCAGGTTACGTATGTAACCCTGGTTACGAGACACTGCTTCCTCTAGTCTCGTCGCCATGCTTCGGACACGAGCTTCAGACGAAGTAGCGGAAGATGTGTTCGACCAGCACCTTTTTGTACTATGTGGTCGCGCTGGTATGATGCGTGACGTCATAGGCTGTCTAGTTTTTGTATATAGGCTTCACACACGGGTCAGGAGACGTCAGGACGCAGTGTCTCGTTCCCTTCTCAGGGAACCAGGGTTACATACGTAACCTGAGACGTTTTATCCTGCTGTGTGTGGAGTGAATTTAGACAGCTGCATCCTCCAAGGTGACCCTCAACCCCCTGCTCTTTTTGAGGATGGAGACTTTGTCATTGGAGGGGCTTTCAACATTCATTACTATGTGAGAACAGAGAAGCAAAACTACACTCAAAGGCCAAAACCACTTGTGTGCATTGGCAGGTTGGAGTTTGATATACATTTGAGTAAAATCCTTAACAGAGCATTCTTGAATGAACTGAACTGATTCTGCTGAAATTATCGCAATTGTCTTTTTTTTAGTATGTAAAATGAAGTAATGAATCATTCTAATTCATATTATTATTTTATCTGTTAATAATAATATTAATAATACAGTTTTTACATGTGTGCAATTCAACAGCATGAACTTCAGAGAGCTGCACTTTGCTCGTACCTTACAGTTCGCCATCCAAGAGATCAACAACAGCTCCGATCTTCTACCAGGCATCACTTTAGGGTACCATATATATGATGCTTCTGCCTCTCTGGCAATGGCAATCAAAACAGCATTACAGCTCGCCAACAGACTAGATCCCATATTTAACGACACTGGTACCTGTGCAAAATCTAAAGAAGTTCCCGCATTAATCGGAAATTCAGCTTCCACTGCAGCTATAAGTATTTCAAGATTTTTTGGTCCTCTTAGAATCTCACAGGTGTGTGCTGACTATTGCAAACATGTCTATTTCCTAGTCTTCGTTAAGGAACAAAAATATTTAAATCACTGTTTATTTTAATCAGTATTGTAAATGTCACAGAATGTTGCTGCTAATTGGTGGAAAAAAATGTTTATTTACATTTTAAGAAAAAATAAATAAATAAATAAAAATATATACATATATACGTTTTCTTTATGGTACACTGGGTGAGTCATTACACAACATGCGTGTGTCTCTGTGACAATCGGCAGCATCCTACTTTCTTCAGGACCATCCCCAGCGATCGCCATCAAGCAGCTGCACTGGCATGGATGGTCAAGCACTTCGGATGGACGTGGATCGGGCTGTGTGCAGTGATTCAGACTACGGGAACAATGGTATGGCATCATTCCTGAAAGCTGCGGAGGAGGGAATCTGTGTGAAATATTCTGAGGCCTATAGGACTCGCGGATGTCATTCGCGAGTCAACGGCACGTGTAGTAGTTGTCTTCATGGCTGAAGGTGATACGAGAATCTTTTTAGAAGAGCTGAGCCAGCAGCCTCCTCCCCCGATGCAGTGGATTGGCAGCGAGACGTGGGTTACAGACCCACAAATGCTACTGTCAACGGAAGATTGACATCAAATAAAATGACAAAAACTTTGACCGACTACGCCACCTAGAGTATAACTGAGACCCCAGGAACTCACTATTAAATTTGGTTCGTTGTAAACTTTTACAGCCGCACATCCAACCAGCTCACGTGCTGCTCGCTCAACAGTGCTCCGCGAACCACTAACTCCGTCTGTATTCAATCACGGGGCGTATACAGGTGCTGGTCATATAATTAGAATATCTTCAAAAAGTTGATTTATTTCACTAATTCCATTCAAGAAGTGAAACTTGTATAATGTATACATTCATTCCACACAGACTGATATATTTCAAGTGTTTATTTCTTTTAATTTTGATGATTATAACTGACAACTAAAGAAAACCCCAAATTCAGTATCTCAGAAAATTAGAATATTGTGAAAAGGTTCAGTATTGAAGACACCTGGTGCCACACTCTAATCAGCTAATTAACTCAAAACACCTGCAAAGGCCTTTAAATGGTCTCTCAGTCTGGTTCTGTAGGCTACACAATCATGGGGAAGACTGCTGATTTGACAGTTGTCCAAAAGACGACCATTGACACCTTGCACAAGGAGGGCAAGACACAAAAGGTCATTACAAAAGAGGCTGGCTGTTCACAGAGCTCTGTGACCAAGCACATTAATAGAGAGGCGAAGGGAAGGAAAAGATGTGGTAGAAAAAAAAAAGTGTACAAGCAGTAGGGATAACTGCACCCTTGAGAGAACTGTGAAACAAAACCCATTCAAAAATATGGGGGAGATTCACAAAGAGTGGACTGCAGCTGGAGTCAGTGCTTCAAAAACCACTACGCACAGACGTATGTAAGACATGGGTTTCAGCTGTCGCATTCCTTGTGTCAAGCCACTCTTGAACAACAGACAGCGTCAGAAGCGTCTCGCCTGGGCTAAAGACAAAAATGACTGGACTGCTGCTGAGTGGTCCAAAGTTATGTTCTCTGATGAAAGTAAATTTTGCATTTCCTTTGGAAATCAGGGTCCCAGAGTCTGGAGGAAGAGAGGAGAGGCACAGAATCCACGTTGCTTGAGGTCCAGTGTAAAGTTTCCACAGTCAGTGATGGTTTGAGGTGCCATGTCATCTGCTGGTGTTGGTCCACTGTGTTTTCTGAGGTCCAAGGTCAACGCAAGGTCAACCAGGACGTTTTAGAGCACTTCATGCTTCCTGCTGCTGACCAACTTTATGGAGATGCAGATTTCATTTTCCAACAGGACTTGGCACCTGCACACAGTGCCAAAGCTACCAGTACCTGGTTTAAGGACCATGGTATCCCTGTTCTTAATTGGCCAGCAAACTCGCCTGACCTTAACCCCATAGAAAATCTATGGGGTATTGTGAAGAGGAAGATGCGATATGCCAGACCCAACAATGCAGAAGAGCTGAAGGCCACTATCAGAGCAACCTGGGCTCTCATAACACCTGAGCAGTGCCACAGACTGATCGACTCCATGCCACGCCGCATTGCTGCAGTAATTCAGGCAAAAGGAGCCCCAACTAAGTATTGAGTGCTGTACATGCTCATACTTTTCATGTTCATACTTTTCAGTTGGCCAAGATTTCTAAAAATCCTTTCTTTGTATTGGTCTTAAGTAATATTCAAATTTTCTGAGATACTGAATTTGGGGTTTTCATTAGTTGTCAGTTATAATCATCAAAATTAAAAGAAAGAAACACTTGAAATATATCAGTCTGTGTGGAATGAATGTATACAAGTTTCACTTCTTGAATGGAACTAGTGAAATAAATCAACTTTTTGAAGATATTCTAATTATATGACCAGCACCTGTATACTTGCACAGCCATAAGTCGTCTCGCTACCTGCGAATCACCCACAGTCAAAGACGCAGGCGCAACAGGTCTCTTTTCTTACTCGTCCTCTCCTGAAGCCGATTCCAATTTCAGTCACGCAGTGCTGCCACACGTGTCCTAGTCGCAGCTACTCTTTTATAGGGGAACAAATCCAACTCTAATCCACCATCCAGCTTTCGTCATTAGTTCAATTGGAAATAGAGGTGTGGCTTGAGATACTGCTTACAAACAAAAGAAAAAATACACAGCAATCCACAGCAACACAAATCACAACAATCCAATGTGAACATGCATAAATGCAAATGTATAAAATTCATCGTGCAACACCATTAATTCTCTCCTTATCACACTACGGTTTAATTTGTGTATCGGTGCTGTTGGCTTTGCAATCACGCAGTCTGTTATCTCGGGTTTTCACAACTTTCTACTTAACCTGTCTCCAGAGCAGGTGCTGAAATTTCCCCTCCTGACAGAATTCTGGGAAAGCTTATTTAGCTGTAGTTTAAAACGGCAAACGGGTTCTTCTGCTATGCCAGCATGTGATGGCACAGAGGACCTGGGTGCTTTACAGAACCCGTATACAGACACGTCCCATTTGGTGTGCAAAGCCGCATATGCTGTAGCTTATGCCCTCCATAGCATCATCTGTAATGAAACGCGATGTGATAAAAACATCAGAGTTCAGCCTCAGCAGGTACGTATTGTGTTATTGTGAAATAACTGAACTAAATTTTAAAGATACATTTACAAATCTAATTTAAAAATCTATAATAAAATATTCCATCACCCTACTGCATATCTATACGACCTTACCCAGATTTTCTGTGCTGACTATTCAGCAAATAATTGTAATAACAATCCATCATGCAGGTTTTTGATCAACTCAAGCAAGTGAACTTCACTAAAAATACTTATTCTGTTTCATTTGATGCCAACAGAGATCCTGTGGCTACCTATGAATTTGTGAATTGGCAGCTTCAGGGAGATGGTTCAATTGATTTTGTGACAGTGGGTCAGTATGATGCATCCCAGCCTAAGGGCCAAGAATTCAGTCTGAGCAGAGCTATCATTTGGTATGATGGCAGTAAAAAGGTATAAAAGATTGTATGGTAATATGTAAAACACATGTATTGTTCATGGCATATAATTCAATTAAATAAACTAAAGTAAACCATAAGCTATTTTTGCCCCGAGCCTTGGTTAATTTCTGACCTTGATGCTGTGTGTACTTGTCACCTGCAGGTGCCTGTGTCTGTGTGCAGTGAGAGCTGTCCTCCAGTTACTAGAAAGGCTGCGCAGAAAGGAAGACCCGTCTGCTGTTATGACTGCATTGACTGTGGAGAAGGAGAAATCAGTAACGAGACAGGTACTTTTTCTGAACATATTCTTGTCATATTATTGTGAATTAATCAAACATTTATTATTATTGAATTAGTGATGTATAAGATTGCCCATGTTACATAAAAGAAAAAGGGGTTCCCTAGGACCACTGGTATAAAACATCATTAACGTGATTATTCAGTGTACACGTGAAATCATGAGTGACAACAATTTGTCAATAATAATAAAAAGATCTAATGTCAAAACTGTAAATCTATGGTATTCAGCTTTTAATGTTGTGTCATCTTTTCTAAAATCATTGTAAAATTATTTTATTATATCTTATTTATCTATTTGTTTATTATTATTATTTTTATTATTATTATTAAGGTCGACATTGTATTTTACTTTATCTCTATTTTTTGTTGTTGTTGTGGTTGTTGTTGTTGTTTGTTTTGTTTTGTTTTGTTTAAAGTCTACCAGGGGTGGGATGGGTTCGGGGTGGGTTCTTAATTTGCACAAGTGATTTTTGCTTTATATTACTGTTATTTGAAGAAAATTCAATAAACAGTTGTTAACAAAAAAAAGCCTTTAAAACTTTGAAAAAAAATCAGTGATGAAGATAATCAACAATGAGTTTTGTTATTGTTACTTGGATCTGTGCTCTGCCCAAAAAACTTTTCAAAGGCTGACTACTGTAAAATACAGTAGTAGTAAAATAATGGATAATGTACATCCAGCTGGTTGTTATCACTGCGCAAACCTGACAGGGTGATCAGGACTGAACAGTGTAATGGTGAAAAGCAAGACATTTTCTCAGATGGTGTTAAAATGTTGTGATTAACCAGCCATATTCAAGCATTTTAGAGAGACAAGTGTAACAGGACTCTTGAGAAGCGTGATAGATCCAGATGCGAGCTTTATTGAACACAACGTAGTCAAGATAGGCAGGGTCGATCTCCAAACAAACAGTAATATGTAGGCAAGGCAAACAAGCGTAATCCAGTAAAACAGGCAATAGGTCACAAAATACTGGTGAGCAGTCCAAAGTAACAAATGAACAAGGCTATGAAACTAGACAAAAACTATGGCAATGAAACAAGACAAAACCATGGCAGAAAACAAGGTAAAACTATGACAAAGAAACAAAACTGTGGAGATAACAAAACAAGGCAATGAAACAGGATAAACGCTTGGTAGAGTCCGCACAGGCAAAACAATACTTCACAATGGCTGTTTGGTATAGGCCTCCTTAAATGGCCACCAAACAGGAAGTAACCCAAGAAGCAGCAGAGGGAGCGGTCAGTCAATGGGTGTATCAGATCTGTATGGCGTGGCATACAGAATCCCCCCCCTCTAGGAGCGACTCCAGGCGCTCAAAACTACAACAGTCCAGGAGGGTGGGGGAACAGAGGCAAAACAGGGGGTGGGATGGGGGGCCAGGTCCGTGCAGAGGAGGTGGGCCTGGATCGTGGAGCAGGGACAGACAGTGAAGCACTGGAGGACCTGGGCCATGGAGCAGTGGCAGACAGTGAAGCACTGGAGGACCTGGGCCATGGAACAGCGGCAGACAGTGAAGCACTGGAGAACCTGGGCCATGGAGCAGTGGCAGACAGTGAAGCACTGGAGGACCTGGGCCGTGGAGCTGTGGCAGACAGTGGAACCTTGGAGGACCTGGACGTGGAGCTGTGGCCCAGACAGTGGAACCTGGAGGGACCTGGGCAGTGGGACAGTGGCAGACGAGTGACGCACTGGAGGACCTGGACCATGGAGCAGTAGCAGACAGTGAAGCACTAGAGGACCTGGGCCATGGAGCAGTGGCAGACAGTGGAAGACACTGGAGGACCTGGACCGTGGAGCTGTGGCAGACAGTGGAACCTTGGAGGACCAGGGCCGTGGAGCTGTGGCAGACAGTGGAACCTTGGAGGGACCTGGGCCATGGAACAGTAGCAGACCATGAAACACTGGAGGGCCTGGGCCGTGGAGCAGTAGCAGACAGTGGAACCTTGGAGGACCTGGGCCGTGGAGCTTTGGCAGACAGTGGAACCTTGGAGGATCTGGGCCGTGGAGAAATGGCAGACAGTGTAACACTGGAGCAGAAGTCCACCATGCTTGATTCGGAGGAGCCTGGAGCCATGGTGGAGCAGGGAGAGCAGGCAGCCATGGCGGGGCAGGCAGAGCAGGCAGCCATGGTGGGGCAGGCAGAGCAGGAAGCCATGGTGGGGCAGGCAGAGCAGGGAGCCATGGCGAGGCAGGCAGAGCAGGCAGAACAGGAAGCCATTGCAGGGCAGACAGAGCAAGCAGAGCAGACAGGAGCAAAGATATCCACAGTGGAACTAATGACATCCATAGCAGCACATAGGGCTCATGATTGGCCTCCTTGGCCGTGACATGATGGGCAGAGAGTTCATGATTGGACGCTGCCCCCATAGGAGGTTCTGCAGCCGGAGCCACCACCTCCGGGGGCACTGGCGCAGACTCGTGGTCAGATGTGGCAGTGAGTTCATGGGTGGACGCCGCCTCCTTTGGAGGATCTACAGCAGAAACTGACACCCTCTGGGAGGCATAGAAGCAGAATTCTTATACAAGGCTGAGAGGCCTCTGGAACGGAGCCTGATGGACAGAAAACTGAGGCCTCTAGGTGAACTTGTGGTCAGACGAGGCCTCTGGAGCAGACTCGTGGTCAGACGAGGCTTCTGGAGCGCAGTGTGTGGCCCACACGCTCAAAATGGCAACAGCCACTACAGGCAACACAGTAGATAGTGGGATGCCTGCCGGCCTTGAGGGTGTGGACGCTGTGGACATGTGGCTTGGGAGCGTGGGCTCTGCGTGGCTTGGGATGTCAGCAGATATGTGACGAGGCTCTGGTGGGTCAGCTGATACGTGATGAGGCCCTGGGGGGTCAGCTGATACGTGACGAGGCTCTAGGATGTCAGCTGAGACGTGACGAGGCTCTAGGAGGTCAGCTGAGACACAACGAGGCTCTGAAGGATCAGCTGAGACATGACGAGACCCTAGAGGATCAGCTGAGATGTGACGTGGCTTTGGAAGGTCAGAGGGGACTTGGTGAGGTTCTGGCAGGATGGCCGTGGCTTGGCGAGGCCCTGTACTAGCAGCCATGTCGTGAAGAGGTTCTGTTAGGAGCATAGTTGTTTCTTGACTTGATTCAGAAAGGTCTGTTGTGACTGGACTTGACTCGGGAAGGTCTGCCGTGACTTGACTTGACTCAGGGAGGTCTGCCGTGACTTGACTTGACTCAGGGAGGTCTGCCGTGACTTGACTTGGCTCATGAAGGTCAACTGTGGCTTGACTTGACTCGGGAACAACAGCAGTAACTTGACTTAGCTCATGAAGATCTGCTGTAACTTGGCTTGGCTCATGAGGATCAGCTGTGGTTTGGCTTAACATAGACAACCCAGCTGTGACTTGACTTGACTCAGAAACAACAGCTGTAACTTGGCTTGACTCAGGAACAACAGCTGCAACTTGGCTCGATTCAGGAACAACAGCTGTGACTTGGCTTGACTCATGGAGAACATCTGTGACTTGGCTTGACTCATGGAGAACAGCTGTGACTTGGCTTGACTCAGGATACACAGCTGTAACTTGACTTGGTTTGGGTATGGCAGATATGATGGGATGAGATTCGGATGAGATGATTTTGGCATGATGAGGCTCAGGCGTGGCAGCCATCTTGGCCGGGGACTCAGATAGGGCGGCCATCTTGTGTACTGGCTCTGGGATGGCGGCCATGGCGTGAGCAGGCCCTGGAGCGGCAGGCATGGCGTGAGCAGGCCCTGGAGCGGCAGACGTGACGTGAGCAGGCCTTGGAGCGGCATCTGCAATTCCCACAGTAAAAGGTGAACCAGCTAGCAACAGTGCAAAGTCAATGTATTGTTCTAGTGTAGCCGAGCATCTATTGTCTGGCATGAGGTTGTACAAATTGTCTTTAAGTCCATTGCAAGAAATTCCTTTCAGGGCCACATCATTGAATTTTACCAAATGACACAAGTTACAGAAGTCCGCCACATATTCCTCTATAGCCCGATTACCTTGATGCAGGCAGAGGAGGTGTGATGCTGGGTTCATGGTTGATCTGTGTTCTGAAGCTGCTGAATCTGTGGTAGGCAAGTATTCTGAAACAAGACTCTTGAGAAGCGTGATAGATCCAGATGCGAGCTTTACTGAACACAACGTAGTCAAGACAGGCAGGGTCGATCTCCAAACAAACAGTAATATGTAGGTAAGGCAAAAGTGTAAAAATATGGCAAAAAACAAGGTAAAACTATGACAAAGAAACAAAACTGTGGAGATAACAAAACAAGGCAATAAAACAGGATAAACGCTTGGTAGAGTCCGCACAGGCAAAACAATACTTCGCAATGGCCGTTTGGTATAGGCCTCCTTAAATGGCCACCAAACAGGAAGTAACCCAAGAAGCAGCAGAGGGAGCGGTAACAGTCAGTCAATGGGTGAGGGCTCCCTCTACTGGCGTGGCATACACAAGTAATAAAGTGCTTTAAATAAAGACATTTTAAATATTATAGAAAAGCATCTGCAAAGAGCTTGACCAAGTATTTTGGTGGTTTTTAATACTGGTCCTGGAAACCCACTGCTTTGCACATTTTGTGTCTCTCTTATTTAACACATGATTCAGATCACCAGCTCATTAGGTGACAGCTCCATGAATTCAGCTGAGTGTGTCAGATAAAGGAGACATACAAAATTTTGTTTTGTATAAAACACTTTCTTAGAAATTTATAGTCATATGTGTTTTGCTTTGAGAGTTTCTTGTTCCACAACACTTACGTGTAATCTCAGTCAGCACTTACAAATCTGTCTTAGACTTTGCTTTTAGATTTGTTATAAAAAGCTTCTACTTTTATATGAGTATAAGAGTAGTCATACTTTTTACTGAAGTCATACATTTTGATGTATATGGTCCCTGATCATCATAGAAGAGAAGTAATGGAACTGCATTTTAATGTATTTTTTTAATGTAAAATGAGCATTGTGTCATTAAAGGAGAAGTCCACTTCCAGAAGAAAAATTTACAGATAATGTACTCACCCCCTTGTCATTCAAGATGTAAAGATTTCTTCAGTCGTAAAGGAATTCTGTTTTTAAGGAAAGCATTTCGGCATTTTTCTCCATATAATGGAGTTCTATGGTGCCCCAAGTTTGAACTTTGAAAACGAAACGATCAGTTATTTTCATAAAAATAATACAGTTTGTATACTTTTCTTTAATGTAAAACGCTTGTCTTGTCTTACTCTGCCTGAACTCTGTTTCTTCCAGTTCATGACAGTTAGGGTATGTTGAAAAAACTCCTATCTCATGTTCTCCCTCAACTTCAAAATCGTCCTTTATCACCCTTTTACCTTTTTGTTAAGAGTGTGTGATCTTTTTCTCTTTGCATGTTCACTTTGCAAAGACTGGGTCGGTACTTCTGCAGCGACATAGGCTGATTTTGAAATCATTTTTGAAGTTTAGGGAGAAAATCTAATTTGTCCGACATACCCTCACTGTCTTGAACCAGAATACACAGAGTTCAGGCAGCGCAAGACAAGACGAGCGTTTGAGATTAAAAAGTATTTAAACTGTATTTTTTTTTAAATGAAAGGAAACAATTGTTTCGCTAGATAAGATGGTTCTTCCTGTGCTGGGATCGTTTACAACCGCATTTAGGATTGTTTGAAGCTGCATTTAAACTGCATTTTGGAAGTTCAAACTCTGGGCACCATAGCAGTCCATTATATGGAGAAAAAAAACATAATTTCTTTACAACTGAAGAAAGAAAGACATGAATATCTTGAATGACAAAGGGGTGAGTACATTATCTTTAAATTTTAGTTCTGGACATGGACTTCTCCTTTAAGACTTTTTTTCCTGATTTGTCATTCTAAAACAGTATAGTCCGTTCACCGGTATGTCTCTGTTTTGTTCCTGTGGTTCATACATGGCTGTTAAGCACTGATTTCTTCTTCTTCCAGATTCTTTAGATTGTCATGAATGCTTACCTGAGTATTGGCCCAATAATGAGAAGGACAAGTGTCTTCCTAAACCAGTGGAATTTCTCTCCTGGGGTGAGATCCTTGGAATTATACTGGCTTCTTTCTCTATTGCTGGCTCTTTAGTGGCTTTAAGCATAACTTTAGTGTTTTACAAAAACAGGGCCTTTCCGATAGTAAGAGCCAACAATTCAGAGCTAAGCTTCCTGTTGCTTTTCTCATTGACTCTGTGTTTCCTTTGTTCACTTACTTTCATTGGTCAACCCACTGAGTGGTCCTGTATATTGTATCACACAGCGTTTGGGATCACCTTTGTCCTCTATATCCCCTGTGTTCTGGGGAAAACAATAGTAGTATTAATGGCTTTCAAAGCTATACTTCCAGGAAGTAATATCATGAAATGGTTTGGGCCTCATCAACAGAGACCCAGTGTTTCGGGTTTCACTCTTATACAGGTACTTATATGTGTGCTTTGGTTAACCATATCCCCCCCATTTCCTTACAAGAATATCCAACACTACAAAGAAAAGATCATTCTGGAATGCAGTTTAGGATCAGCTGTTGGCTTCTGGGCTGTACTGGGTTATATTGGCCTCCTAGCTTTGCTTTTCTTTGTTTTAGCTTTTCTAGCCCGAAAGCTGCCTGATAACTCTAATGTGGCTAAATTTATCACATTCAGTATGTTTATATTCTGTGCTGTGCAGATCACCTTTATCCCAGCTTATGTCAGCTCCCCAGGGAAATGTATTGTAGCTGTGGAGATTTTTGCTATTTTAGCATCAAGTGTTGGTCTGATTCTCTGCATTTTTGCTCCTAAGTGTTTTATTATTGTCTTTAGGCCAGAGCAGAATACTAAAAAACATTTAATGGGCAAAGTACAATCGGCCATCTAAAGCCATCTAAGACAAACACAACTCTCATTTTCATTAAATGTTTTCACATGTTGTAAAAGTTTAGAACAGAAAATGTATCAAAAAAAAAAAAAAACCCTGATATTGTTTAATAGTTAGGTTACACATGGTAATGTATGAAGTATAAATAAATAAAAACATTTCACATGGGAAGAAAATATTGTGTCACTTTCACTCATTTCTTATCTCTCAAACTTTACCCTGTGATAATGCACACATCTCAGGCCTCAAAATTGTCTGCCTGTAAAATGTAGCAAATGTTCATAATCATTATAATCAGTGTTGGGTAAAGTTACTTTTAAAAGTAATGCATTACAATATTGAGTTACTCCCTAAAAAAGTAACTAATTACGTTACTTTGTTACTTTTTATGGAAAGTAATGTGTTATTTTACGTTTGTGTTACTTTTTAAATATGGGCAGGGCTTGCTTGTTTGTTTTTAATATAAAAAGGTATATTTTTGGCAAATGTAAAAGCCTTTTCACACCAAAAGCCTCAGGCTTTGACAAAAGTAAACTCACGTCTGTACAGTAGACTGCAGAAGACAAAAAATGTCAACTCTTTAGCAATAAAAAAAGGAAAACAAATGTTAGATTAACTTGAGTAAGTTGTGCTTATTAGTAAGGTTGAATTGGATCATCGAAGGTCAGCAGCAAAGACATTGGTTAATAAAATGGGATTAAATGCATAAAGGATATTTGTATTATTTAACATATTTAATTATTGCAGGTTTGCGTCATATTCTGAGTTTAATTTCACTGTTTTTATTCATTTTGAGGAATACTGAATCTGTTTTTTGTGAGTGAGATGGATTAATGCACGTTCACATTTAGTCTAGAACTAACATCTTTGTTACGTAGTTGCTGGTGCTGGATAGAAGACAGGATACAACGTACGACACAAATCTTATTTTAATTACTTCCAAGAGGAACAGGCAGGAACACAGAGCGATATCCACACACACTGAAGACACTAATCAACAATAAAGACCGACAAGGGGAGTGAGGCACAAAGAACACTATATACACAGAAACAGGGGAGTGGCTACAAACGAGATAACGAGGGGAAGTCCAAATATGGTTAAGACTAAACCAAACTAATACAAAACCAAAGGGGGGAAACAAGGACTAAACCAAATGAGCTAGACTTGACTTGACTTGACTCAGGAACTATAGCCGTGGCTTGACTTGGCTCAGGAAGGCTGGGCAGAACCAGCGGAGGCTCAGGAAGGCTGGGCGGAACCAGCGGAGGCTCAGGAGAATCAGGGGAGATAATAGGAGCCGTGAACTCCATTGGGATTGCGCTGTCCATAATGTTCATTCCAGTTATCATGACTGGGGACTCAGGCTTGGCGGCCATCTTGGCTGGGGACTCAGGCTTGGCGGCCATCTTGGCCGGGGGCTCAGGAACGGAGGCCATCTTGGCCGGGGCTCAGGAACGGAGGCCATCTTGGGGGGCTCAGGAACGGAGGCCATCTTGGCCGGGGGATTCTGGGTGGCGGCCATCTTGCAGCAGACTCTGGCGTGGCCCATCTTGCTGGTTCTGGCGTGGAAAGCGTGCAGGCTCTGGCGTGGAGGACCATCGTGGAACTAAGGGACACGCAGGAGAGGAGGAGGGTGTGAGGTCGCTGAGTGATATGCGGAGGGCTCTGGCTGTTGGTGAGGTGGGGCGACTGCATGTTTCCAGATGGGAGGAGGATTACCATCCTCCACCATGACTTGGAACGAGGAACCACATAAATCAAGAACAAAATTTATAAAGTCTGCTACAGGACGGTAGCAATCATTAGGACTAATCAATTGAAACAAACTATCATCTTTGAGTCCCATCTGGAAACATGCGTTAACCATCTTGTCACTCCATCTCACCAGATGGTAAACACTCAAAAACTCCTCCACATATTCCTCCAGCGAACGCTCACCTTGTTGCAGGTTTAGGAGGAGGTCATCAGCCCAGGTCATCCTTTGTTTTTGGTCGGTCTTTTCTGTTACGTAGTTGCTGGTGCTGGATGGAAGACAGGATACAACGTACGACACAAATATTATTTTAATTACTTCCAAGAGAAACAGGCAGGAACACAGAGCGATATCCACACACCCACACCCCCACCCACCACACACACACACACACACACACACACACACACATGTTGGGTTTACATGTTTTATGGGGACATTCCATAGGCGTAATGGTTTTTATACTGTACAAACCGTATTTTCTATCGCCCTACACCTACCCTACACCTAAACCTAGCCCTCACAGGAGACTGTGCACACTTTTACTTTCTCAAAAAAACTAATTCTGCATGATTTATAAGCCTGTTTCCTCATGGGGACCTCACAAATGTCCCCACAAGGTCAAAATTTACTGGTATTACTATCCTTGTGGGGACATTTGGTCCCCATAACGTGATGAATACCAGGTGCACCCACACACCCACACACACACACACACACACACACACAGGCATATGTGGTTTATGAGGACAATGTGTCATTTTGGTGGTTTACGGGGACACACCTTTCCCAACATCCTATCGACATGAAAGTCATGTCAAAAATTTTCATTTGATCTATTAAAGACAAACCATGCTTAAAAAAAGCAATTTCACTTTTGCAACATACAAATATTAATTTTGTGACATTTCACAGGCTTATGGGGTCGGACAAAATTGTGGTTTATGAGGACACCAGGTTTATGAGGTCACTTTACACACAACACACAAACCTAGCCTCATCCTGGTATATGGGGACTGACAAACATTACGAGGTCTACATAACATCAGTTTGCTCTGCTATTGAAAGAAGGGTCTTCATGACAATAGCACAGCTTCTGGCTTTCCCTCATCTAAACTCCTGCTTAACCTAGTTCAGTTTCTCAACTTCTGCCCATGACTTGAGGTTTCTTAAATTCCCGAAACATATTTAGATTACAACTGACTTTTGTTTATGCTTCTGGGTGTCCTGAATTTACATTAACTAAAAAAGGTAATATTAATTTAAATAATATTTCACAGTATTACCTTTTTCTTTTTTTTTTTTTGTATTTTTGATCAAATAAATGCAGCCTTGGTAAGCATAAGACTTTTTTCAAAAAAATTAAACTTCTCATACTTTTGACTGGTTATTTGGTTTTATATGGTCCCTCAATGACACAATGACAATAATCTTACATATGTGAGAATATTTACATAATTTAAATAACTATCACTTTGAACTGAATTTGACATGGATCAGCAGATAGTTTAAAATGTCAAAATACATTTGCTAATTTTTTAAAAATAGATCTAAAGTACCAACAGATGTTAAATGCTAGACATACTGAAAAATCAGGCCATGGCCAGAAAAAGCTCAGAGTTTTAAATCATTTGTAACATACAAATATTAAAGGTTGGGGGGAAAAATGCAATAATAGTTTTAAATGGGAGTGTAAACCACCAGGAGAGGAAAGGAAAGGAAATGAAAGGATGTGATGTGTGGCCAAGTATGGTGTCCCATACTTGGAATTTGTGCTCTGAAATTAACCCATCAAACTGCACACACAGCAGTGAGTAGTGAATAAATAAAAAATAATCCATTAACGCTTTTCAATGCCCCGCGGAAACCCTGATAACCTTTCTTTTTTTAATGTTTACCTTCATTTTATTCAATAATCACTGTATAAATTACTGAGGCAGCTCACGTTTGTTCGTTTTTTTTTGTTTTTTTTTTTTTTTTTTTTTTGTAATTGCAGATTTTTTTTTTCTTGAAGTTTAACAAAACCTTAGTTTATTCAGTAGATTCAGTAGAAATAATTCAGTAGAAATATCAGCAGAAGAGTAAAAAACTTTTAATAAAAAATTTCATTTTTGAAATGGGTAAAATAAAAAACCATTACTTCTAAAAACAACAACATTACATTCAGAAGAATTAAAGTGAGAATGACAAACAGATAATTAGTCCCTTGGACTAAAACAGAAACAAGTTCAAGTTCAATTTAGAATTTACTTACTTTTAAAATACTTCTGTCATTAATTTCGCTCAAAGCACTTAAAGGGGTCATGACCTGAGAAACCAAAATTGCCTTGACTTTTAGCCCCGCCCACCGATTCACGCATGTCTACACAGAAACCAAATGATAAACATGCTCTGAAGACAAGACGACGCTGTTCCGGGCCAAATTGTGGAAAAACCTTTCATCGCCTTCCTTCTGATCCCAACGTTAGGACAGTGTTACGGATCTGGTCGGTGAGCTGCGGACCGCTCACCACCAGATGTCACTCGCACCTTCCTTACACACATTGACTGTTGCACAACACCCCAGACTCCATTTCCCATCAGCCACTGCTCTCACCATTTGCACCAATCACGGACTGTATAAAAGCCCCGGTCTTCCAGTCACTCACCGCCGAGTATTGATTCTTTTGCAGTCATACAAAGCGTTTCCCTCTGTGTTCCTTTGTCTTAGTTTGTTTGTTAGTTGTCTCGGTTTTGATCTCTCGCCTGTCTGACCATTCTCCTGCCTAGCCCTCGTTTGGATTACGTACGCCGCTGATTGACCCTCGCTCGTTTTAAGGACTACTCTTTGTTGACTGTCTGTGCACCTGTCTGCCGTTGTTCGACCCTGCCTGCCTGACCATGTCTATGTCTCGTCCCATTAATAAAAGTTTGCACTTGGATCCGCTCGTCTCCCGTCCCTCTGTAACAGAATACTCGGCCAATACAGGATCCAGCAACTTCTCATCCGGACGCTACGCAGGTATGGACACTACAAAACTGTTGTTAGCCCTCGAGCAGGGCACACGATCGCTCGAGGGCTACACACAGGAGTTTCTGGACATTGCTCAACATTCAGATCTGCCGGACTGTGCTTTGATAGATCTTTTTCTCGACGGAATAAACCAACCACTCAAGTCAAAACTACGACGCGAGGCTCCGCGTTCATCACTAGAGCGATTTATGGACTATGCTTTGTGGTGTGTGGGCTCGTCGTTCACTGTGGGGGTCGCGGAGGAGGAGCGCGACGGCGCGGTAATGGCGGCCGCGCCGGAGCGCGATGCTACAGACACGTTTGCCGCCTGGCTCGTTTGTGAAATGGCGGCCACGCTTGAGCGCGCTCAGACTATGGCGGCCGCGTCGGAGTGCGTGCACAAAATGGCGGCGACGGAGGAGCCCGTTAACAAAATGGCGGCGATGACAGGGCTCCATCACGTCACAGCTGCCATACCAGAGCCAAGTCATGCTGCAGCTGTGTTTCCTGAGTCAAGTCAAGTTTCTAAGTCAAGTCAAGGTACAGCTGCGGTTCCTGAGTCAAGTCAAGCTTCTGAGTCAAGTCAAGTTGCAGCTGTACTTCCTGAGTCAAGTCAAGTTTCTGAGTCAAGCAAGATTTCAGCTACTGTTCCGATGTCAAGTCAAGCTGGAGCTGTGTTTCCTGCATCAAGTCAAGTCAGAGCTGCTCTTCCTAAGGCAAGTCAAGTTAAAGCTGTGTTTCCAGTGTCAAGTCCTGCTATTACTGTGGTTCCTGTGTCGAGTCAAATTACAGCTGTCGCTTCTGTTTCAAGTCAAGCTACAGCCATCATTCCTGAGCCCGAGTCTGCACGCAAGATGGCTGCCGCCACGCCCGAGTCTGCACGCAAGATGGCTGCCGCCACGCCCGAGTCTTCACGCAAGATGGCTGCCGCCACGCCAGAGCCACTGCACAAGATGGCTGCCACGCCCGAGCCACTCCACAAGATGGCCACCATCTCCAAGCCACTCCACAATAGGGCTGCCAGTCCAGAACCTGTGGTCAGTATCCGGACGCCACCTGTGGTTATGATGGCCCATGTGCTGGACACAACCCTAACGACCGTATGGGCAGCTAAAGTGGCGCTCCATGTCGCGGCGGCTACCCCTGAGTCAAGTCAAGATGCAGAGTCAAGCCAAGTCACAGTTGTTCCCCACGAGTCAGGTCACGCTACAGCTGTTGTTCCTGAGCCAAACCATGTTGTTCATGAGTCAAGTCCTGGTACAGCGGATCTCCATAAGCCAAGCCAGGTTATAGCAGTTTCTCATGAGCCAAGTCAAGCTGCTGCTGTTATTCCAGAGCCAAGTCAAGCTTCAGCCTCTGCTCCAGAGTCAAGTCAGGCTACAGCTGTAGCTTCCAAGTCCGGTCAAGCTTCCAAGTCCGGTCAAGCTTCCAAGTCCAGTCACGTCAAGGCCGTGGTTCTTGAGTCAAGCAAAGTTACAGTCGTGGTCCCTGAGTCAAGTCAAACCAAAGCTGCTGTTCTTCATGAGTCAAGCCAAGATACAGTTGTTGTTCTCCATGAGTCAAGCCGAGACACACATGCTGTTGTTCTCCATGAGTCAAGCCAAGACACAGCTGTTGTTCTTCATGAGTCAAGCCGAGACACAGCTGTTGTTCTCCACGAGTCAAGCCAAACCACAGCTGTGCCCCACGAGTCAAGCCAAGTCACAACTGTTCCTCACGAGTCAAGTCACGTTACCGCTGTTGTTCCTGAGTCAAGTCATGTTACTACTGGTCACCACAAATCAAGTCAACTCACTACTGGACTTCACAAACCAAGTCACGTCTCGTCTGTCCGTTCAGAGCCTAGTCACGTCTCGTTGGTCCGTCCTGAGCAACGTCATGTCTCGTCTGAAGTCCCGGAGCCTTGTCACGTCATGTCTGCCAGTGTGATGGCAATCACCATCCTCAGTATGTGGGCTGCACACTGTGCTCCCGAGGTCACACCTGTTCCCAAGTCAGCCTCTGAGATCACGCCTGATCACAAGCCTGCGCCAGAGCTCCCATCTGATCACAAGCCTGTGCCAGAGCTTCCGTCTGATCACAAGCCTGCCCCTGAGGTCAAGTCTGTTCACAAGTTTGCTCCAGAGGGCCCGTCTGTTCACAAGTTTGCTCCAGAAGGCCCGTCTGGTCTCAAGCCTGCTCCAGAGGTCCCGTCTGGTTTCAAGTCGGTTCCTGATGCCTCGTCTGACCACGAGACAGACCCAGAGGCCTCACCAGTTGGAGAAGCCGCGCCAATGCCTCCTGAGGTGTCAGCTTCGGCTGTAGATCCTCCTAGGGAGGCGGCGTTCTGCCTCAAACTCTTTGCTTCTCCTCTCATTCTGTCTGCCTCCTCTGTCACTGTTCTCCCCAGGTCCCAGTCCATGACGCAGCCTCCTGTTCCGCCCCGGAGGGCGGCTGCGCCTCCTGTTCCGCCCCGGAGGGCTGCGGCACCTCCTGTTCCGCCCCGGAGGGCTGCGGTACCTCCTGCTCCGCCTCCTGTTCCGCCCCGGAGGGCTGCTGCGCCTTCTCCCCCTATTCTGTCTGCCTCCTCTGTCCCTGCTTTCCCCAGGTCCCAGCCCGTGACGCAGATTCCTGTTTCGCCCTGGAGGGCTGCTCCGCCTCCTGTTCCGCCCCGGAGGCCTGCTGCACCTTCTTCCCCTATTCTGTCTGCCTCCTCTGTCCCTGCTCTCCCAAGGTCCCAGACCGTGACGCGGATTCCTGCTCCACCCCGGAGGGCCGCTCCGCCTACTGCGGCGCCTCCTGCTCCGCCTCCAGCTCCGCCCTGGAGGGCTCTAGCGTCGCCTGCTCAGCCTCCGGCTCCGCCTTGGAAGGCTCTAGCGTCGCCTGCTCCGCCTCCGGCTCCGCCCTGGAGGGCTCCTGGGCCTCCTGCTCTGCTTCCAGCTCCGCCCTGGAGGGCTCCTGGGTCTCCTGCTCCGCCTCCGGCTCCGCCCTGGAGGGCTCCTGCGCCTCCTCCTCCTCCGGCACCGCCCTGGAGGGCTCCTGTGCCTTCTGCTCCGCCTCCAGCTCCACCCTGGTGGGCCCCTGCTCTGCCGGTCCTGCCTCAGTCACCTGGTCCTCCGCACGGACCTGGCCCTCCAGCCCTTGCCCTGTCTCGCCCCCGCCCCACCGCTCCCCTGGACTGTGGTTCGTTTGTAGCGTCTGGAAGCCGCTCTTTGGGGGGGGCTATGTTACGGATCTGGTCGGTGAGCTGCGGACCGCTCACCACCAGATGTCACTCGCACCTTCCTTACACACATTGACTGTTGCACAACACCCCAGACTCCATTTCCCATCAGCCACTGCTCTCACCATTTGCACCAATCACGGACTGTATAAAAGCCCCGGTCTTCCAGTCACTCACCGCCGAGTATTGATTCTTTAGCAGTCATACAAAGCGTTTCCCTCTGTGTTCCTTTGTCTTAGTTTGTTTGTTAGTTGTCTCGGTTTTGATCTCTCGCCTGTCTGACCATTCTCCTGCCTAGCCCTCGTTTGGATTACGTACGCCGCTGATTGACCCTCGCTCGTTTTAAGGACTACTCTTTGTTGACTGTCTGTGCACCTGTCTGCCGTTGTTCGACCCTGCCTGCCTGACCATGTCTATGTCTCGTCCCATTAATAAAAGTTTGCACTTGGATCCGCTCGTCTCCCGTCCCTCTGTAACAGACAGAGTGAAAGAACTTTATTTTTAATGAAGTTCCAGACCGCGTCAGTGAGAATCTGGTCCTTTGTTCACTTCATTTTACCACAGACTGATTTACAAACACGACACAATTCAACGCAGGATTTTCAAAAATATTGAAACTAAAAGATGATGCTTTGCAACTATATTGGATCCAACAGTAATGTCGCAACACACAAGTGGGGGAACTGATTTAATTACATGATCACTGTTGCTTTGTCTGTTAAACATAGTTTGATATGTATGAGTATTTATGTGTCTATCTGTGAGGAATGTAGACTGTCAAACATAAACAACTATTAGCCAATTATAGCAGTGGTCATTTACTTTTGAGTAGTTTTGTAACAATACCAAAATTTTGCCTCGGATACAAGTAAATTTATTTCACAATAACAATTTAGATCATGATGTAGTAAATTGTTGTTATTTTATCTTTATTTTATGTTATTAATAATAAGAACATATATGCAAGTAACAAACCAAAGGACAAATACAATAAAACAAAGACAAAAATGAAATAAATGGGGCCCTAAGAAATTTGATTTATTCCCAAATTCCATTTTATTTTTTCTAAATTCATTTACATTTTTCTGGATTATGTTTTTTCCCCATTCTAAATTTTTCTAGACTCTATTTTAATAGTTACGTTAAAAATATTAATCAAAAATCATGTCTAATTAATTGAAATCATAAAACATACATGATTTAACAGCAATTTCTTTAAAGTTTGACAAAAATTACATTTTAAGGCCCTATAAAATAAGTTTTATTATTTTTCTTTTCAGTTTTATTTTGATCAAATTCTGTAAATCTGTTTTCTATTAATTGTCTGCATTCCATTTTAATATTTTCATTAAATTTTAATAATCAGAAGCATGTCTGATTAATTTATAAAGATTAATTAGATTTTATAAATAAATATTTATTATTTATTTTTTATTTTATTTTTTTTCCAGAAATACTGTCTTGTGTATTTACAATTTTCTTGTAAGTAAATTAATGGTAAATAGTTTTTTTCTGGTAAATATTCCTTAAATATTGTTTTAATAATATTTTTATTAGTAGTAATAGTACTATCATCACATTAAGTAGTATTTCTGTCAAGTTAAACTGAACTTTTATTTTGACGGGCTGCTGCCTTAACGTTTCTGTTTGTATATGATATGACAATGTTTTTTCTCAAAAGTAACAGTAAAATGCTCATGAACTGACTCTCACAGCAGTTCTAGAGATAATGTTTATGCATTCATGTAGTCATATACTGAGGCGGCAGAGGCTGAATACACTGCAAATGTGTAGGCTATGTGTGTAGTAAACTGTGCGTCGATTCATTCATACAGAATACAGGATTCCTATTTAAATAGGCAAAATCTGTGATATTCTGTGTTATACAGTAAATCCGGTAAATGCGGAATCGTACCGTTTTTTAAAGCAGGGCATCGCAATACCTTTTTAGTACCGGTATATCGTGCAACACTACTTCTAAGTAGCAAAACGAGCTGTTTTGTACAGATAAACATACCTGGATGCGGATGAGACCAAAAGCCAGACACATTAAATTTACAAACGGCCGCTCCCACTCTTACGGCAAAAATAAGGTGGATAGAAATAGGCTTTTTATCTCTGTATTAGCTAATGTGAGGATGCTGCATTCATTTTATAAATGACTAAAATGAGAAAAAAAAAATCAATATAATATTTTTAAGGAGAATAGAGCAAATGCAAAAGTCATCCTTACCATGAAAAAATTATGTTTTTACCAAAAGAATAAAACCCTGTTTAACCTGTGCATTTGGGTCTGTATTTTACAGCATTAATGTGCTTTAATAGAAATTTGAAGGAAATCAGAAAACTGCATCTGATTTTGCATCTGTCCCGAATGTAGACTTCTGAAGATTTATTTTAATTAGGGCTGCACGACTATGACCAAAATCATAATTGTCGATTATTCCCTTGAAATTGTAATTGCGATTATTAATTACGATTATCACAATTTACATGTAATGATGTTTTGAATAGCTTTATACCATTGTTTGAAGCACTGCACGCCACTTTTTTAAATATAGTTTCTTCTTTAAATATTAAAAAAGTAAAAATTAAAAATAAACAAAAAAAAAAACTTAAGATAACCTGTAAAAACACATCCCATCTTAGCAAACAGAATAATGTAAGTTTTTTTTTTTGTCTTTGTTTTGGTTTTTGTAATTGTGCCTTTGAGCAATTACGTAATTGTGGCATCTGTAATTGTAATTGCGATTAGAAATTTGATTAATTGTGCAGCCCTAATTTTAATGCAGCCTAAAATTTAAGTTTGCCACAAAGCAGCATAGGCAGAAGTAACCTAATAATTATTTATTAATAAACTAATGTTTTCTTGTCAGCTGCAAGATGAAATTCATGGTGCTGACTCTCATGTCCACAGTACTGGACGCGACCTAAGAGAGAAATGCAACCTTCATACAGATTACATCATCAGGGAGTATTTGCTTTCATTTTGCATTGGTTTGTTTAAAAGTAGACATTTCAAGCTTTCTGTAGATCTATTTCTCATGTATGTGAGGCACGCCAATTTTAAAAAGTTATTTAATTATCAGAAAAAAAATTCAAGTGATCATGCCGGCGCCTCCCTGTAAAATACAGACCCAAATGCACACGTTATTATTTTGGTAAAAAACAGTTTTTTCATGGTAAGGATGACTTTTATTGTCCTATTCTTCTTAAAAAAATAAATAAAAAAATAATAAATATATAAATATATAAATATATATATATATATATATATATATATATATATATACAGTAGTCAGCATTTGAAGTGGATCAGAAAATTCCATCAAAATTGTCCTAAAACCAAAACAATACCCGTTCTTGTTATAGGACAACTTTGATGAACTTTTGTTGATCCACTTCAAATGTTGACTACTATATCTATATATATATATATATATATATATATATATATATATATATATATATATATATAATAAATACAATTTATTTTTTTGTAATTTTAGTAATTTATATAACTAATGCAGCATCCTTACATTAATAGAGATAAACATATTTCTATAATCATTACATTTATTTAGCTGTTTGTGTTTTTTTATGTTTATGTTTCATATTTATATTGAAATTTTAGTTTGTTGACATGGTTATCACTGTCAAATTTCATGAGTGATCATTTAATGAATAGGCTACACTTCTGCCTTTAAATATGGCCGTAATTTTTTTTTTTTTTTTAATTTACCTTTTTTTTTAGTTTTTCTCAAATTGTATCAAAGCGAGTAAAGAAGACTCCCTCTAAAATCACTGAAGTTGTCAGTTAATGAAGCTCTTTTTTATATTGTGTGCACTTTGTTGATTATAATGAGAGAACTTGAGATTAAACATGAGGATGTTTTATTAATTTCTCCATTCTTTTTCATTTCAGCTAAATCGTGGCCAGGTTTAATTTATTAATTTCTTGTTTTACTTAAGCCTAAATAATGGGAACAAACTTATACAATGCCTCACGTTTTATTAAAACAAAGGAAAGAATTCATAAAAATGCAATCATTTTTTAATTAGTGAACAGTCTTTTCCCCACACAGTTCTCTGTCAAAATAAAGGACAGGTAGCGAATAATAAAGTAATAAATGTGCCTGACAAAAAAAGCATGCGGATTTATTAAAGGAATTTTAAAATATAAATGAAAATTGTATCTGTGACATTTTAAGTAATGTGAGAATACTGAAATTTTGCATATAAATCCATGTAATTCCATAGCCTACTGAAATAGGCTACCACTTTTAATGCTCTGATGCAAAGTAAACTTAAAGTAGCTTAGCGTAAACATAAGCACAGGCTCATAGGCATGACATTTATCCTGCTTGAATATGTTCTAAGAAATGCACATAACTTCATAGGTACTAAATTTGCATCTGTGAGTATGAAATATTTTAACTATAGTGTTTTTCTTTCATTTTCCGCTGACTACAGCCATCAAATGTAACACATCGGTGAGGCAAAGTTGACAGCTATTTGTGAAAATGTGCTTTGATGCATTGGCTTGATAACTTGTGGTTTAAGGACCACTCAGAGGTCAAAAGCTGCAAATGCACTTTGCAGACACGGCAGTGGCGGCGCCTAGGGCGGTAAAAAGCTCAGTCTGGTTGGCCACCTACTGTAATGCACACCTTCGTAAATGTAATCTAAACATTCAAAGTTAGTATCCTCCTTTTTGTAGGATTTTTAGACATTTTTCATTTGTAGTTTTAGCCTATTAATCTTGATTTCTCACAACTTATTTTGTTCAAGTTTTTTTTAATGAGAGTATAATTGTGACACAAATTGAGTCTCATGAATATGCAGCCTAGTACAGAGGACCAACGGCCAATGTCAACATTTTTCATTCAAAAATTGTCATTAGCTTGTATTAAAATGAAAACTTCTTAATACTACAATAATATTACAACAAGGAAACTGTGTAATTTTAATGGTTTTCATAATGACTGTTTAAGAACCATAACTTAACATGCTTAAGTTAACATTTTTTGATGCATAGGTAGCTTATCCACCTTTTTGAAATTAACCCTTAAATTGGCCCTGTGGCGGTGGTAGAAGTGGCGGTAAGGATCATTTGGTTGTCCACCTACTGTAACTGTTTTGAACCAAAGTGCACAGATTATGCATGTGCATCACAAAGCTAGACAAGATGAGCATTTGAGATTCAAAAGCAGGGGTGCCCAACCCTGTTCCTGGAGATCGACTTTCCTGCAGAGTTTAGTTCCAACCCTAATCAAACACACCTGTCTGTAATTATTAAGTGCTCCTTGAGATCCTAATTAGCTGGTTCAGGTGTGTTTGGTCAGGGTTGGAGCTGAACTCTGCAGGAAAGTTGATCTCCAGGACCAGGGTTGAGCACCCCTGTTCAAAAGTATATACTTTTTTTTTTTTCTTTTTTTTTTTCCCCTCAAAATACCTTAATTTCTTTGTGACTGAAGAAAGAAAGACACAAATATCTTGGATCACATGGGGGTGGGGGTGAGTAAATTATTAAGATTTTTTTTATTCTGGAAGTGAACTTTTCCTTTACTCTAGATGCTACATGAATTCAATTAAAATTAAAATAGAATTAAAACCCAACTTTACCGTACCATTGTTTTCAGAGACATATTAGTCAGCTTTTGGTCCATCAGATGTGTTTGGGCATGGTTTCTTCCTTTCCAAAGGCTCTGTGGACATGGAGAGGCAAATCATTGTTTTACAATGCTTTGTCTACATAGAAATAATATGCATAAACCACTGGGCAATTGTAAGATGGCTGAATGGCAACTCCACAAAGGTTAGCCTGTTATGGGTTTCTGTGTTTCAGGTCAGGGGTCAGCAATCTGCAGCCGTTTCATCCCATGGCGGTAGCTCCTTGTAGCATGTGTGTAATATATGTATAATATATGTAATATGAGGATTCACATGGACACTTCACGCACCTGCAGTGTTTCTGCGGAGAAACACATTATAAAGCTAGGCTATATGTATATAATGAATGAATAGGCTTATACGATAATGTTAAATATTTTTACTTAATTAACAAAACAACAGATAAAAAAAAAACTGTGCAACAAGTAGCTATTATGCAGAGTTTTGGTTCATTTTTGTGCTGTGCGAAAGAAAACAAAAAAGGCTAAAAGCCGCATCCTGTTTTTCTTTATTTTACAAAAGCACAAAGATTTGTTTTTTATTGTGTAGACAAATAAAAACAAACCATTTAGAGTTTCAATCATTTGTATGACTAGGAGTAGTTGTTTCCACTGTTAGAAGGAAAAAGCATTAAGTTAAGCATTGCTAACTTGACAATGCAGCCTTTTCGTAATCATAATAAAATACAGTCAGGCAAACATATGGAAAACACACACTGCTCAGCTTAAATAATATGTGCCGTTAATTGTTATAATTGTCTGCTGTGATATTATGCCAAACTATTTGCTTAATGTGGATATTGGAATGCGGGTGAAGTACAAAACATGTTTACGTAATAAATACTATTTTGGCATTCAAATACATCTTGAATATGGAAACATTTGGACTTGTGTCATATGAGAGACCCAACGTTAGTTTCAGTTTCACTTCAGCCTATATTAATTTGTTTTGGCTTGTCGTTTATAGCCTAGCTTCTTATATTTTTCATTCTTGTTCTTTTCTGAATGCTGTGAAATTGAAAGGATTTGATATGTAGTAAGGAGAACTAAAATGGCCTAGCCTAGCTATAGTGTTTGTAAACATTTCACGTTGCATTAGGCCTATTTCTGAACGTAATAATACAATGCAACTTTTTTTCTCTCTCTCTCAAAAAACACAATTAAATGACATTTTTAAACTGTTTAACTTATTGTATTAATCAGTCAAAATTCTTTGTCGGTTAACCGGTTAAAATGAGCATCCATATTTCAAAAATCACTGATATCCATTCAGGTAGGCATTCTTCAGATTTTGGTAGCCCAAAATTAATTTAACTAGCCCAAAGAAAAAAGACTGAAGATTGGCTGAAATTCACTCTGAACAAATAATCAGAACTTGATTGTATTAGATAGTGATTGTATTTTTTCTTCAGTTAAAAAGTCAACAAAATAGATGTGCAACCAATCACAAAACACAGAACACTTGACCTATTCTTTCGACTTGTTTTAATTTTTATTAAAAAAAGACCCTCTAACACTAGTGTTCCCTATTTTTCAATTCTATCTACTTTTTCTTATTACTTAATATTAAAAAAAAAAAAAAAAATGTTACGTGTGCTGTGTTAGACTTAGACGTGTGACATGTCACATAAAATCACTTTGGACAAAACCGGCTGCTAAATGATGATGTAAATGTAAATGTAAAACGTTCTCACAGTTTAGAATACATTATAAATTTTGAGTCACAGATCAGGTAATTTTTTGGATGAGCAAAAGAAAAAAAAAAATCATACTTTATTATTTAAAGAGCACTTGTAAGTACTTTTCAATATCTTTAGAACACTTGAATGTTCAAATAATCAAAAATGATGAATGAGTGAACCTTATTCTGGGTACATTTTAAACCAGCAATATAGAATTTTTTAAACAACAGTTGAGTTAAGTAAAACTACCTAGCAGGTTGATCAAACATTTAATCCAAACGATGGGTAGTTAATTAAGTAGTTTTACTTATTGTAAATTTTTACATATTGTTCAAACATTACTGTTTCCAGCTTAAAATTAACTCAAAATAGGTTTGAAATGAACATTTATTCATTTTAATAATTTAACTAAATACATCTATTAATTTGCTTACTAATAAACATTAACCTCTTGATTACTATTGATGCCTTGAGCAAGTGAGTGCCCGATTTCTAATTTCCAACCAATTTTGGGTTCATTTTAAGCTAGAAATATAGTAACAATTCAACAATAATTGACTAAAATAAAACTAGCCAGCAAGTTGATTAAACATTTAACCCAGCCACTGGGTTTGACCACATTTAACTAAACTTGGGTTGTTTTTAACCCAAATGTGACTCAAATGTGATTCATATGAATATTGTATATAATTCAGCAGTAGACTATTGTTTTATAATGTGTGTAGGTTACTCATGATTTATGAGGACATTATTTGGTTTATAAGGATTCATATGAATATTGTATGTAATTTAGCAGTAGACTATTGTTTTATAACGTGTGTATGTTTACTCATGGTTTATGAGGGCATTATTTGGTTTACGAGAATTCATTTGAATATTGTATGTAATTTAGCAGTAGACTATTGTTTTATTACGTGTGTGTGTTTACTCATGATTTATGAGGACAATTATTTGGTTTTGACGGATTCGCACTGAATATTGTATGTAATTTTAGCAGTAGACTATTGTTTTATAAGCGTGTGTAATGTTTACTCACTCATGATTTATGAGGACACATTTTGGTTTGACAAGGATTCATATGAAATTGTATGAATTTAATGTATGAGACTATTGTTTTACTAACGACAGTGTTATTAATTGTGTACTCGCTGATTTACCTTGAGGACACGATTTGGTATAAGGATTCATATAAATATTGTATGTAATTTAGCAGTAGACTGTTTTATAACGCGATATTATTGTGTTTACTCACTTGGTGATTTATGAGGGCACGAATTTTATAAGGATTCATATATTGTATGTAATTTGCAGTAGACTATTGGTTTATAACGCTTATTGTGTAATGATGCCTCCTTGATTTTACGGCGAGGACACTATTTGGTTTATGAGGATTCCATATGAATATTGTAATGTAATTTTAGCAGTAACAGACTATTGGTTTATAACTTGCGTGTGTGTTTAACTGAGGACACATGGTTTATGAGGACACTATTTGGTTATATCATTGAATATTGTTTAGCAGTGGCGATTATTGTGTTTACTCATGGTTTATATTTGGTTTTATGAGGATTCACCATGAATATTGTATGTAATTTAGCAGTAGACTATTGGTTTATAACGCAGTGTGTGTGTTTACTCATGGTTTATGAGTTTTAGCATTTTATTTGGTTTATGAGATTCTAATATGAATATTGTATGTAATTTAGCAGTAGACCAATTGTTTTATAAACGTGTGTATTTTACTCATGGTTTTATGAAGGACAATTTGGTTTAGCGAGGATTCATATGAATATTGTATGTAATTTAACACAGTAGACTATTGTTTTATAACATTATTATTATTGTTTACTCATGGTTTATCGAGATGGACTGGTTTTAACCGAGGATTCATATGAATATTGTATGTAATTTAGCAGTAGACTATTGGTTTTATACGTGTGTGTTTTACTCCATACGGAACGCGGCGGGACATTCGGCTGGTAGTTTATAGGGATTGTATGAATATGTATATAATTTAACATTGGAACTATTGTAACTTGTGCTATTATTATTTTAGTTTACAAAGGGATTATTGGTAATATGGACATGAACCGCTATGTAATTTAACTATTATTTTATTATGGTACCTCCCTCTGCCTTGGTTGCGCGAGGACATTATTTGGCGGTGTAGCGGGACGTATGAATATTGTATGTAATTTAGCGGTAACTATTGGTTTATAACGTGTGTGTTTACTCATGGTTTATGAGGGCATTATTTGGTTTACGAGGATTCATATGAATATTGTATGTAATTTAGCAGTAGACTATTGTTTTATAACGTTTGTGTGTTTACTCATGGTTTATGAGGACATTATTTGGTGTATAAGGATTCGTATGAATATTGTATGTAATTTAGCAGTAGACTATTGGTTTATAACGTGTGTGTGCTTAAGGACTCATAAATAGTCTACTGCTGAATCATATGTATTAGCAATAAGAGAATTTCAGTTCAGATCAAGTTATAATATGTGTGAAACTAAATTAACTAAAGCATTAACAAACCTCTGTAGGAGACGAAACTTGACTTCCTGTTATGGTTGAAGCGACGGATTCACGAACAAACTGAAAGACAGAAACACAAAGAAATGAGGAATAAAGTGAGCACTCTACACAGTGCTGGGTTGAAAACAATCCAAGCTGGGTTAAATGTGGACAAACACAGCAACTGGTTTATTTTGACCCAGCCGTTGGATTAAATGTTTAATTAATCAGCTGGGTAATTTTACTTAACTTAATTATTGATCAAATGTTAGTATATTTCTAGCCTAAAACGAACCTAAAACAGGTTTAAAATAAACATTAATTAATTTTAATAATTTAACAAAATACATATATTAACTTGTTTATTAATAAACATTAACCTCTTGTTTACTATTGATGCCTCTAATAACTGAGTGCCTGATTTTTAATTTCCAACCAATTTTGGGTTCAATTTAAGCTAGAAATATAGTAACATTTGAACCATAATTAATCAAAATAAAACTAGCCAGCAAGTTGATTAAACATTTAACCCAGCCACTGGGTTTGACCACATTTAACTCAACTTGGGTTGTTTTTAAACCAACTGTAAATAAGCAGTAGACTATTGTTTCATAACGTGTGTGTGTTTATTCATGGTTTATGAGGACATTATTTGGTTTATAATGATTCATATGAATATTGTATGTAATTTAGCAGTAGACTATTGGTTTATAACATGTGTGTGTTTACTCATGGTTTATGAGGACATTATTTGGTTTATAAGGATTCATATAAATATTGTATGTAATTTAGCAGTAGACTATTGTTTTATAACGTGTGTGTGTTTACTCATGGTTTATGAGGACATTATTTGGTTTATAAGGATTCATATGAATATTGTATGTAATTTAGCAGTAGACTATTGGTTTATAACGTGTGTGTGTTTATTCATGGTTTATGAGGACACGATTTGGTTTATAAGGATTCATATGGATATTGTATGTAATTTAGCAGTAGACTATTGGTTTATAACGTGTGTGTGTTTAAGGACTCATAAATAGTCTACTGCTGAATCATATGGATTAGTAATAAGAGAATTTCAGTTCAGATCAAGTTATGAGTGTGAAACTAAATTAAAAGTTTTAGCAAACCTCTGTAGGATTCAGCATTAAGAAATAAATTTCAAAAGATGCACAGGGGTTAACATACAGTAAAACACAGGCTACTCACCAGTAGTCATGCTCTCTGTGGTTCAAAAAGTATGTATAATCAAGTTCTGCTGTGTTTGAGAATGAAGGAACCTTTCAAGATAAGGGTTTTTGCAAACACACCCCGACCTAAATGAAATAAAAATCAAGAAGAAATTGTTAAACATAACGTGAACCACTTGACCAAAACACATTTAAACACATTTTTTTCCACACCATTTATTTATTTATTTTTTTTATGAAACCAACAACCACTCACAAAATTTAGTCGCGCTGGAAGAAAAATGGTCGTAGTCTGGAGCTCTTGATTTAGACAAAACTTAGGTCTCATCTTCATTGCTGTTAGATCTAGACATGTCATGATAATGAAAATGCACAATATTGTTATAATGGGCAGGTCAAAAATGCCATAAATAGTTATTTATTACCAATTATGCAGAGTTTTTTATTTAAAGAATACTGTTCCCATCAACTCGTTAAAAGTCTGTTTTTAAACAGTATTTGAATGATTTAAACAGCCATTCGGATTTTTGTATTCGCTATGGTGTTCATCACAGTGCCAAATACTTAAATACTTAGTATTAATAATTTCATCTAGAGTACAACATGGCATGACCTAGATATTGTCTGAAATTGTTTTGATTTTTTATTGTCTGGTCACACTTCACATTAATGCTCCTTTAGCTGTTAGCTCATTAGTTAACAAACTGCCAATGAAAAATTCTTCTGAAGTATTTATTACTGTTAATTTCAACATTTAATAACACATTATTAAAGTCAAATATTTAGCATTATTTAACGGACCTGAGCTAATAATAACTAATAGATGTATTTTTAACATTGAGTAATAACTTCTGAAACAAATGTAGCTTTAGGCACTTACTTTACTTTCCAATATGCACTCATCACATATTAGATTAAACTGGAGTTATTTAAATAAATGTATATTTTTAATCACAGAATTATTAAAAATAACCTTGAATGTGACATCCTCCATGTTTGAGCACAGTGATTATATAGCAGACTGTATTACATTTGTTTATACATTTTTTTTATTACTTTATTGTATTTAAATGCTCAGTTCTTGATTAGCTATTAAACCTATTACCCTGTATTGTGACAACAGGTTTTTGTGGCTTCAATTACTGTAGCCTAAAAAAAATTGATACCAGCACATTCCTAATTAGATCAAAAATTTTGGTTTATTTTGAAATGTATTATACTCTATTATTGGATGATCCAGTGCATGCATGTTAAACTGTACCTTTCACACACTGTATGGTGGAACATTGTGTATCTAATATAATGAAAGTTAACTACCTAATTAAGAAGGAAGGTCTATGAAAGAAAAAAAAAAACAAAAAAAAAAAAACTTACCTTTGGTGGGATTAATGTATCTGTGTCATCTCTTTGTCTCGCACCATTTATACATGGGTTTCAGCATCTTTGAGAGGATTGGGTCCTACTCCTCAAACTCACTACGAAATATCATGTCAAGTCAATCTTTACAGATAAACAGTGCAATACTACTAACTTATGTTGAGACAATTGGACAATTTGTTTTTTTTTTTTTTTTTGTTTTTGTTTTTTTTAAAGGACTGCTTTAGAAGGATTGTTTCTATTTGGCCTACTCTAATAAAAAATAAATCAAAGAAAATCAAAAACTAAAAATAACACTGCAAAAATAAACGTTAGTGTTAAATATCACACTCAATATAACACTAAAAATATTTATTATTAGCTAGCTCCAAACTGGAGAGCTGCTTAATAATTGAAAAACAAGTTGTAAATCTGAAAGCGTTACTGGCACCCTTTTTTTTTGTTTTTTTTTTGTTTTTTTTTTTTACCATTAATCAAATACTGTAAAGCCGCTTTTAATTAATTACACCTAACACTGCGCGTTGTGGGTTAACATTTCCCTTTACAAGCAAACATTAACAGCAACAGGCAGTGATTTTATTTTTTTCACGCTCCAGTCTCAAGGCCGTGGCCAGGGGAGCGAGAGCCAAGCGCCCCCGGGTTAGAGTGCACATCAGCCGGCTAAATGTGCGAGCTCTCCCGCTCAGATCGCGTGAACTCCCGCGACCGCACAGACAGCGACATTTGAGCAGTTTGTGCTTATTCAGATCTCAATATACTGCATTATTTGAAGTGTGATAAATGATAAAATGTGGAAAAAAATCGCGTAAGTGTTTTAGACGCAATGATTAGCAGTTTTGTACATTTATTAAAAGAATCGGAAGCAGATTTAATGTATATGTAAAAACATAAACCATATTAAGTACTTACTTTTCTCCATAGATTGTTCTGCTGCGTTGTTCACTCATGCGCGGCAAATCTTCTGTTATTTCCCGGCAATACGTGTATAATTTGGCGCCAATGTGTATACTTTGCAATACCATTTCCCACCTACAGGGGCACTGTTCCGACTTCACACAGACACATCATGGTTTAAGAGGACATATTTGTAAAGGTTATAAAAAAGGTAGGGGGTGTCATAACAGTAAAATAACAACATTAGTGACTAAAGGCAGTAATTAAGTAACCACTTAAGCATTAATAATTATTTCAATTATTATTAGTCAATAATTATAACAATTTAAAATTCCCGAATTACGAGACCACTAAAAGTGGTCTCATAAACCGATTGGTCTTGTAATGCTGGTGTGTAAACCTGAAAATTGGTCTCTCACACACTCACTCTCACACACACACACACACACGTTGGGTTTACATGTTTTATGGGGACATTCCATAGGCGTAATGGTTTTTATACTGTACAAACCGTATTTTCTATCACCCTACACCTACCCTACACCTAAACCTAGCCCTCACAGGAGACTGTGCACACTTTTACTTTCTCAAAAAAACTCATTGTGCATGATTTATAAGCCTGTTTCCTCATGGGGACCTCACAAATGTCCCCACAAGGTCAAAATTTACTGGTATTACTATCCTTGTGGGGACATTTGGTCCCCATAACGTGATGAATACCAGGTGCTGATATTTGGTTAAATTTGGGTTGCGACATCGGCTGACCAAAATTCAATGTAAATTCAACGTTTAATGTCAACGTTAAATTGATGTCCAATACCAATGTCAGCTGACGTTGATATTTTGTTGTTTTTAGGTTGTGTAACCAAAATCCAACATTAAGTCAGCGTCAAATTGACGTCAAATACTGACGTCAACATGATTTTCATTCTCAACCAAAATGCAACGTCTGTCCGACATCATGTCCAACGTCGACCTGACGTTATATAGACGTCCAGTGCCTGCTGGGTTTAATCAATAAACGGGGGGAAAAGTAACTCAGATATTTTCTTGTCAATTAAAAAGTAATGCGTTACTTTACTAGTTACTTGGAAAAAGTAATAATATTACGTAACTTGCGTTACTTGTAATGCGTTACCCCCAACACTGATTATAATATATAACACTATAGTGTGTGGAATGACGTTGTTCTGGCCTATGTCTGTGCCCACTGAGGACAAATTAAAATAAAAAAAATAAAGTAAAAAATAAATAAATAAAATAAAAAGTCTGAAATGGACAAGACATCTCTTAAAAAGAAGTAAAACCAAATTTAAATATTTAAAACAAACATGCTTTTGTGACTATTTTCTTGGGGTTGACAGGTGACCTTAAAGTCAAGTCCTGATTGTGATGTTTTGAAACCGATAAACTTATGAGACACATTCTCATGCTGTGACTGACTGGTGAAAAATATTAATCAATTAACCACACCCTCTTAGATTTTCCAGTACAGAGTTACAACATACAACAGCAGTGGCTGGTGGGTATATAAAACAAGGCATAATTCTCACCTTACATTTGGAGAGGTTGCTTGCCTAGCAGGAGAAATGCATGTTAGTCTTTTATTGACAGTGACATTACTGTATATTACAAGGCTTTCCCCTGCGTTTGGGGTTAATTTAGGCACCTGCATCCTCCAAGGTGACCCACAGCTCCCTGCTCTCTTCGAGAACGGAGACTTTGTAATTGGAGGGGCTTTTACCATTCATTATTATCTGAGAACAGAGACGCTTACCTACACTAGACGGCCACAACCATTAGTGTGCAGTGGCAGGTTAGAGTTTGATTCACAATTGAATACAATCCCTAACAAAGCATGGCTGAATATGTTATATTGTGTTTTAATTGTTATATTTATTGTGCTTAAATTATGTTCATAATTGTCTTTAGCTAATGAGATTCAGACAAAACGTTTAGGTGCTTGTATTTAATTTATAATTTGTTATAATAAAGTTTCTCATCATTGTGCTTTAACAGCATGGACTTCAGAGCGCTGCGCTTCGCTCGTGCCTTACAGTTCGCCATCCAAGAGATCAACAACAGCTCCGATCTTTTACCGGGTATCACATTAGGGTACCATATATATGACTCGTGTGCCTCTGTGCCAATGGTAATGAAAGTAGCGGTTCAACTTACCAACGGACTAGATCTCGTATTTAACGACACTGATTCTTGTGTAAAAGCTGCTGCAGTTCTCGCATTAGTCGGAGAATCTGGTTCCACTGCGGCTATAAGCACTTCAAGCCTTTTCGGTCGTTTTGGAATTCCACAGGTGCTTGCTTTATACAAATATTTCCTAATCTTCTTTAAAACGTCTATACAAAATTTTGGCGCTGTATCACAATGTAAATTCAAAAATAATTAATGGAATTTTGGACACATTTGACATTTGTGTCAGATATAATAAACATTTATTTATTTATTTTTTATTTATGCATTTTCTGTACTCTGTAGGTGAGTCATTACGCTACATGCGCGTGTCTCAGTGACAAACGGCAGCATCCTACTTTCTTCAGGACCATCCCCAGCGATCGCCATCAAGCGGCCGCACTGGCACGGATGGTCAAGCGTTTCGGATGGACGTGGATCGGGGCTGTGCGCAGTGATTCAGACTACGGGAACAATGGCATGGCATCATTCCTGAAAGCTGCGGAGGAGGAGGGAATCTGTGTGGAATATTCTGAGGCCTACTACAGGACCCAGCCGCGCAGTAAACTGAAAAGGGTGGCGGATGTCATTCGTAGGTCAACAGCTCGTGTAATAGTTGCCTTTATGTCAGCAGGTGATATGAGATTACTGCTACAAGAGCTGAGCCAGCAGCCTCCTCCCCCGATGCAGTGGATTGGCAGCGAGGCGTGGGTTACAGACCCACAAATGCTACGGTTTAATTTGTGTATCGGTGCTGTGGGCTTTGCAATCCCGCGGTCTGTTATCCCGGGTTTTCGCAAGTTTCTATTGGACCTGTCTCCAGAACAAGCGCTGACATTTCCTCTGCTGACAGAATTCTGGGAAAGCTCATTTAGTTGTAGTTTAAAACGCCAGACAGATTCTTCTACTAGTATGCCAGGATGTGATGGCACAGAGGACCTGCGCGCTTTACAGAATCCGTACACAGACACGTCCCAGCTGCGGATCACTAACATGGTGTATAAAGCCACATATGCTATAGCTCATGCTCTCCATGGCATCGTCTGTAATGAAAGGCAGTGTGAAAACAACATCAAAGTTGAACCCTGGCAGGTACATCTTCTCATCATGGAACAGCTGAACTAATCCCCCCCCCACCCCAATACATTTATAAAACAGACAACATTGTATTTCAGTACTGATTTTTCAGCAAATTAAACCAGTCTATATTTTCCATGCCAATTATGCAGGTTTTTGATCAACTGAAGCGAGTGAACTTTACCAAAAATAATTATTCTGTCTCATTTGATACCAATGGAGACCCTGTGGCCAAATATGAACTTGTGAATTGGCAGCTTCAGGGAGATGGTTCGGTTGATTTTGTGACAGTGGGTCAATATGATGCATCCAAGCCTAAAGACCAAGAATTCACTCTGAGTAAAGCTATAATTTGGTATCATGGCAGTAAAAAGGTATATAATTTGTTATGTAATCACTTAGAATTTTCTATGTGCTATCTTGGTTAATTTCTGATTCTGATGCTCTGTCTGCCTGTCACCTGCAGGTGCCTGTGTCTGTGTGTAGTGAAAGCTGTCTTCCAGGTACTAGGAAGGCTATGAAAAAAGGAAGACCTGTCTGCTGTTATGACTGCATTCACTGTGCAGATGGAGAGATCAGCAATGAGACAGGTACTTTTTTCTGGACATTCTTGTGAATGAATCATATATCCTTGTTGGTCAATGATATTTGAATATCTAAGATAAAAAAATATATATTTTAAAAAAGTTGAAAATAGAAATAGAAAGTCCATTTGATTTGCCAAAAGTTGTTTTTTTTTTTATTATTATTATTTCTGAAACGTATACTATATTTTGTATGTAATGACATCTTAAATTAGATTTCTCAATTCATGGCCCCTTTAATAATTTTTACTCATTTAAAAAAAAAAAACATTTTTAAAAACATACTCAAATGGTTAAGTCAAGTAATTGTATCAAGTCATTTTTTAAAACATAGGATAAAATTAGCATCATGTCATTGACACTATTTCTTAGTCTTTTCAAAACAAAGTAATCTGATAACCTGTATGTCTCTGTTTTATTTGTGTTGTTCATGAATGACTGCTGAGTGCTACTTTCTTCATTTCCCAGATTCTTTGGACTGTCACAAATGCCTACCTGAGTATTGGCCCAATAATGAGAAGGACAAGTGTCTTCCTAAACCAGTGGAATTTCTCTCCTGGGATGAGATCCTTGGGATTATACTGGCTGCTTTCTCTATTGCTGGCTCTTTAGCGGCTCTGAGCATAACTTTAGTGTTTTACAAAAACAGGGCCTCTCCGATAATAAGAGCCAACAACTCAGAGCTGAGCTTCCTGCTGCTCTTCTCATTGTCTCTGTGTTTCCTCTGTTCACTTACTTTCATTGGCCGGCCCACTGAGTGGTCCTGTATGTTGCGTCACACAGCATTTGGGATCACCTTTGTCCTCTGTATCTCCTGTGTTCTGGGGAAAACAATAGTTGTGTTAATGGCCTTCAAGGCTACACTTCCAGGAAGTAATGTCATGAAATGGTTTGGGCCTCATCAACAGAGACTCAGCGTTTTTGGTTTCACTCTAATACAGATACTTATATGTGTGCTTTGGTTAACTATATCCCCACCATTTCCTTACAATAATATGCAACACTACAAAGAAAAGATCATTCTAGAATGCAGTTTAGGTTCAGCTATTGGTTTCTGGGCTGTACTGGGTTACATCGGCCTCCTAGCTTTTCTTTGCTTTGTTTTAGCTTTTCTAGCTCGCAAGCTACCTGATAATTTCAATGAGGCTAAATTTATCACATTCAGTATGCTCATATTTTGTGCTGTATGGATCACATTTGTTCCAGCTTATATCAGCTCTCCTGGGAAATTAACAGTAGCCGTGGAGATATTTGCAATTTTAGCTTCAAGCTTTGCTCTGATTCTCTGTATTTTTGCTCCTAAGTGTTTCATTATTGTTTTTAGGCCAGAGCAGAATACCAAAAAACACTTAATGGGAAAAGCACCAACAAAATCCCTCTAAAACACACATACAACTTTCATTAGATATCTTGTGCCTTACTGTTTCAGGCCTCACACCACTTTTTTCAAATATTGTGCAAATGTTGACATGTTTGCTGTTTTAAAAAATGAATGCATTGATAGACTTTTATAATTACACATATTCGCTCAATAGATGTGTAATCAGGTGTTCATTCAGCATATTTCTATGTTCAAGATTATAAAAATAAAAAACTGTTTAATTTATTTATTGTTTTATAATATTAAAAAACAAAAAAAAACAAAAAAAAAAACTTGTAATGTTATTTTGTGTAACTGATATCATATTAAATTAATGTGAAATATACAACAATAAATTAATTCAGATATGAATCACACTTTTTTTCTTTTTCTTTAATCCAGTTATGTGATAAAGATATGGCATACATATTTCACTTATACGTATGTAATACTGTCAAGTAAAAATGCACAGGTGGACAGAAAATTTATCTTAAAACACTCTTTTGGCAGCAACATATTATCACATTTTCACAAATGTCATGGCCTTACTTAACTAAGGCAAATCACAATTTTGGTGTTTTTAAACTTCATGATACATTTGAGACACATTCTCTCACTGATTTTTGTGAAATGTTAACCACACCCTCTTAGGTTTTCCCAGTAGAGTTACAACATACAACAATAGTGGCTGGTGGTTATAAAACAAGGTGTAATGCTCAACTCACATTTGGAGTGGTTGCCTGATAGTAGGAGAAAATGTGCTTGATTAGCTGGTTCATGTGCATCTAATTGGGGTCGTAACTCTCGAGGACACATGGCACATGGGATTGCAGTCCAACTGGCAAGGAACGCAATTGAGTATGTTCCACTGGCCGAGATGAAATGTCTTGAATTGGGCCCTTCACATACTCCTGTTTAAGATGTTACACCCTATATATATACACACACAAACTCATCCAGACACATTTATACATACTCAAAACACATCTGTATTTAGTTTGTTCCTCTTGAGGTTTTTGTTAGGCTTAAGCAAGTAAACTTCACTAAAAACAATTATCCTGTTTCATTTAACACCAATGGAGACCCTGTGGCAACCCAACTGGGCAACCTGTGAACTTGTGAAGTGGCAGCTTCAGGGAGATGGTTCAGTTGATTTTGTCACAGTGGGCTATTATGATGCATCCCAACCTAAAGGCCAAGAATTCAGTCTGAGCAGATCTATCACTTGGCCACACTTCCAGGAAGTAATGTCATGAAATGGTTTGGGCCTCCTCAACAGAGACTCAGTGTTTTTGCTTTCACTCTTGTACAGGTACTTATATGTGTGCTTTGGTTAAAAATAACCCCAACATTTAATGGGTAAAGAAGCATCAAAAGCCCTCTGAGATCCAACACATTACAACTGTTTAACTTATAATTTATTTCATGTCAACATAAACTGATATAACTGTTTTACATATTTTTACATATTTGTGCTATATGCACAAATGTACTGTATATCATAAAACTCCATTGATTTGGTTTTATAATGACACATAATTATATATATATTTAAGAGTTTAAGATATGCAAATAAAATAAGATTTTATATAAAACGTGTGTGTGTGTAATAGTCTAATATGTGTGATGTTTTACAAATTCCCCATACGGAAATGTAATATATGACATATATGTACCTATATCAGAAGTGCTACTCTCATATATGTTAAATATAGGGCAATATATTATTATCACATATATCCATCTTCTGGATATATGTAGATATATGTTTATAACATATATGAATTTCCCATAGTACAATTTGTATATAAACATATATTGAAAGTATATATATGTTTAACTTTTATATGGTATTGTATGTTATGACCATATATGTTTACAATATATATTAAAATGGTATATTGTATTATATGATATGACCATATATGTTAACAATATATATCAAAATTATATATGGTACTCTATGTTTTGACCATTTGTTACCAATGTATATATTGAATTTATGCAAGTTTATTAACCATATATGCCTAAAAGATACTGTTTATTGTACATCATATAACACAATTCATTGCTTAACTTTATTAATTGTTTCAATTTAGTTTTCTGGGGAAAAAAGTAGAGATGAATATATAACCTGTTCAAAAAATGCCAATGTACTAAAAGTTACTTGTATTATAGAGTTATTGAGGGGGGGAAAACACTTTATGTAACTGTTTGTCCATATGTGCTCTCATCATCAATGTACTAAAACGCATTTCATTAAAATACATGAGCGATTGTGTGTGAACGTCACGATAGCGCTTTTGCGCATGCGCCAAAATTTAAACACACCCGCGCTAACGGCAGAGTATGAGCAATGGCTGCGGCTAAACAAACAGTCATCTGCGGTAAGATGTTTTTCTTAGCAAGGGGAAGGATAACAAATGTGCCAGTACCTTCACATAATAAACGACAATGATTTTATAGACGGGCACGGAGACAGACCGACATCACTGAGTGGAAAGGATGAAACGCCCTTGAATGTGGCAGTGGTGCAGGTAATTTACGCTAATTTACTCAACACTTTATTTCTACGCTAATATTACATAGAAACGAAGTGTTATATAATTGTTTTGGTCTGCAAGAGCCTCTGTCTCTATATAGATCAGCTAATGTTTTAAATATTCCCTGTCGTTGTATATATGATGTTATGATTACAGCTGCATTGGTGTGTTTTGCAATTTGCTCGCGTTAAAGTTAATTTTAGCTATTGGGTAACATGGAGATACTGTGAGCTCATTGTTTTCACTGGATAAACAATGCCACATTTGGAAATTATTTTAATTAAATAATTATTTAATGAAAATTATAATGTTTATCTCTGAGATGTAGTAACTAGAACTATAAAACTGCACTGAAATGGAATTATTTAAATACAAGCACCTTGAATTCATATAGTAAATTACAGTACTTGGTTATATTGCACCAAGTGCATTGACATGTCAGTGACATGCCTAGAGTGGGTGCATAAGCACATGCATGTGCATATTGCATAAAGGTACAGTAAGTTACACTAAAGGATGTGATTGTGGGGTTTTAAACATATGGTTAATCTATCGTAGTAAATTTTGTTCATATCGTTGCTGATAATTGTGCTATTCTTGTTTGTGTCCCATGACAAGGTAATGAGTCCCGAAATTCTCAGAAAATAGAAATGGAGGCGGAACCTGCAGATGTGGATGGCAGTGATGTGAATGATGGACCGTCTACACAGAAAAGGTTACATATTTTATTGAAACCAAAACTAGCATCTGCAATATACATGTAAACAAATCAAATCAACAAAATATTTTAGTTAAAAATGTGTCTCCATGTACTATTTAATACAATTCTAGTGCATTTAATCTATTAAATAACAGTAGAGTGAGTGAGTTTTTGGATATGGTTAGATTGAACTTATTTTAGTGAATGAAGTACCACATTTCAGCTATCATTTTGTTAGGGTGGGTACACAAAATATTTTTTTTATCCTTGCTTCTAGAAAATCCTTAATCTATCTGCTTTCTAACAGCTTCATGTGGCCGTAAACATTTATTTTTAACGTGGCTTTAAGCACTATAGATTATTAAAGTTTCACTTTGACTGTGACAGAGGCAGTAAATGTGGTGTTTATATGGAATATTTGTAATATTTATGGTAGAAATACAGAGAGAGTCCCCATATCTGTAGGAAAGCGATCAAATGAGCATCTTCCATACGAAGACTTGTTGCATGCGGGAAACTATTAATTGGTTATTCTACAATTAATTGTACTATAAATTATACTACAATTGGAAAATACTGTAAATTGTAAACTGTTCAGCGTGATGACGTTTAATGCCTCCGACAGGGCCTGTAGTCCCATTTAGCAGCATGTTAGCAACCACCTTTTTTAAGAAACATAACAAAAAAAAAAAAATCAAGAGTGGGGTTTAAATGGTGTGTTTTATGTCATAGAATAAAACGTGAAAATATTATGAGTTTGTGTGAACCGTGGACCTTATTTTAGGGGATTTAATCAAAATTGTCATTCAAAAATCCATGTCATAGTTCCACCCCTCTATTTCTTTTCTCCAGGCCACATTCTCAATGCACATATTAGGTATTATGAATGTAAACACTTTATTTCATTGATGCTAAATAGCAAATTAAATTGTAACCTTAGCTGTGAACTCTGTCATTGAGCATTCGGGTTACTTTAGTTTAGTTCTTCATGTATATAGAGACATATTATTTGAATGGGCATGCAGGCTGTGCTCTGTCGTTCTGCCATGTCCTTGTGGTATCTGGGAATATTTTACAACTACAATTTATAATTATTACATAAATAATGAGTATTCTGCTTTTTTAAAATAATCTTTAACTTTACCAACCATGTTTAATACTCAGTATATTTGTCATCTTATAGTAGTTAATCACTTTAAGATATAGGCACAGTTCTAACTAAAAACCTAAATTAAACTTTGGTACAATGTTGGATTGCAAGATTTAAGCAGGTTTAATATTTTAATATCATGTTGACAAAAATCAAGTTTAGTTTACTGTACCACCCAACACTACCAAAGCTAAAAAGTTGCTTTTGAATGTGGTGCATTTCCTGAAATCATATATGGTTCAGAAATTTTATTGTAATTATCTTATAAAAACCTAACTTTTACTATTTTTATTTTTTTTTTTTACAGATGCTGGAATCCAGAAATTTCTTCACCTGGGGCCTACTGGGGATGGCAATAAACCAAAAACTAACCAAGCTGTGGGAATACAAACCTGTAGACCTTTAGCTGAACCACTATAATTGATGTTCTGTTTCTTATGCCTGTTCAGTGTTTTGATCAGTTATATATGTAATTGTTTCTTTTTTGTCCTGTTTGATTGTGCAGGTCAGTAACTTTTTTTTTCTATTTAAATAAATTCTGTTTAAATAAAGATGCTTCTTTGTGTAGCTTTCTGTACCATTTAACATTTAAGGCTAAAGGTGTGAAATGTGCAATGCACTGCAACTTTGTATAGTGTCTTACATGTGTACAACCTCTATTTAAAGATCAAAGATCACATATTAAAATATTAAATATATGAAACCATATATTTCATGCATATATGTCTAATTTGTATATAACATAATAAAAACATACATATATCTCACATATATTAATAATTATATACATTTTATATATGGCAATACATGTATTATACATACATAAACATATATTTTTGTATGGGGTAGACTTATATGTCAATATATGAAATTGTTCCATTTTCTAATAGGAATCATATATGGATATGGCATATATAAAACATGTATTTAATATATGGGTATTTCATATAAGCACATATATTACATTTCCGTATGGGTCATTCCATTTATCTTCCTTGGTAGTTCTTCCATTAATAAATGAGTTTTGCAAAGTTTGATTATGTAGAGATCAAAAGAAATGAATCCATGATCACAACAAACTAGACATTATTGTTATTATTATTATTATTATTATTAGTTTCATTTATTTTTTAAATATTATTATAGTTGTGAAGTCACAGAAAGTGGACTGTGGGTGAACGCTGCCACTGTAGCCTAACCACATAACATGAACACAAACTTTATAAATTCCAACGCAAACATCTTCACTCATTACAACAGAACTAACAGTGCTATACAGTCAGTAGCTGTCATATTTAAAACATACAAATCACCTTACGATATAAAGATATAAACCAAGAGGAGACTGTTTTCCACCAAATTGCAACTATGTCCGAAATTGAACTTTACTGGACAAATGATTTCTCCTCATGGATCCTCTGCCACAATCAGCTGGCCCTAGGATCCCCTCTTCCCCAGGTACCACTGCCGAGCCCTCAGCTACATTGCGTGGATGTTGGTTAGTCTAAACTGCCTCTCACACACCAAGACAGCAAGGCCTCCCTTCACCCCTAAAGGCAACAGATCCACCTTCCATCCTGGCATCCTCTTATACTCTAGCCCAGGGGTGGTCAAATTTGAGGGGCCGTGTCCAGCAGAGTTTAGCTGTAACTTGCCTCGACACACCTGCCAGAAAATTTCTAGTATGCCTAGTAAGAGCTTGATTAGCTGGTTCAGGTGTGTCTAATTGGGGTTGGAGCTAAACTCTGCAGGACACCAGCTCTCCAGGACTGAGTTTGGGCACCCCTGTTCTAGCCCATATAACAATTCCTGCCGTAGAGAAATGGACAGTTCTAGAATTAAAGGGTTACTCCACCCCAAAATGAACATTTTGTCATTAATCACTTACCCCATGTCGTTCCAAACCCGTGAAAGCTTTGTTCATCTTCGGAACACAATATAATAATGCGCCACACGGACACGTTTTTTACGTATATTTATACTTTGATTTGACCGAAAACAGTGTAGCCGACGTACCCAACAGATATTCTCCAAAATGCCGCTATCACGGAGGAGACGAATTGTTGAATAAAAATGTTATTTTTTTCTTTGCTTACAAAAAGTATTCTTGTCGCTTCATAAAATTCAGATTGAACCACTGATGGCAGGTGGACTATTTTGATAATGTATTTCATACTTTTCTGGCACTCCAGCATCCACGGCGATCAATTAAGCAAGCAAAATCCAACCACATACTGCAGTGCCCACCTCCCTTGATCTCTATCCTTCTTTCTCTTCTGTTGTCTCAAACCATCTCCCTTATGGCAGGGTCAAATGTCACTGCCTTCTGCTGTTTCTAACCCTCTCCCCTATTCAGGGCCATCAGCTCCAGCAGTAGCCTCCAACCTCCCAGCCTATTTGCTAGACTTTACACTGAAGCGATCTATTTAACATTCCCCTAGGAGTGAGAGACTAACTATTACATGGCTATAATTGCAGAGCTTTCTTTATCTTATTGAGGGAGTTACTTTTACACTAATCACAAGCTGTTTTCAGAAAAATGCACCTTACACATCGCCCATTGGATTCAGTATCCCCACTTGAGAAAGTGTATGAATAATCGAGGACATGGAATGTTTTGAAAAAAAAATAAATAAATAAATAATAAAATAAAATAAAATCTTACGTCATACTTTCTTTTGTCACCTTTTTGTGTAATTTTCAGCCAGACGATTCCTATTTGTCAAATAAAAATGTACTATCATTCAAAATTGGGCATGGGTGTAAATAATTTTGGGCTTAACCGTATATAAGTGTATAATAAGTTAAAATTACTTAGTTCAGTTATGTGCTACCCAGATGGCGTTCATTAAAACACATTCAGTCATATTTCCTCATTTTTGCTCAGTTTATTTCAACAGTAAGAATAGATTTAACATAGATACAAAGTGATGGTAATTATTAAGAAATATTTGCAGTGGCAAACCATGTGTCCCCACAAAGGTGATTTAGAACTTGCAAATGTCTTGGTGGAGTAACACAAGATTACTTTCTTTATTGACTCATTATTCTATTTATGTTCTGTCAAATGCCTTTGAAACTTGTTCAGTTTATGTCTCATCTAACAAACAAGGAATATGCTGAAAATAAAAGCAACTGAATGTTTTTGTTTTTTTGTTTTTTCTAAGTATACTTGTTTGGAAACGTTATGATACATTTAAGACATGTTATGAATGTCAGGTAGATTTAACATAGATACAAAGTGATGGTAACCACACCTTTTTTTTTTTTTTTTTTGGTAATACAGATACAACATACCCTACAACAGTAGTGTGGTGGGTATATATAACTAGGCAGAATTTTCACCTCATATTTAGAGTGGTTTCTTGCCTAGCAAGAGAAATGCATGTTAATCTTTTATTGACCTTGACACTACTATGCATTACCTGGTTTTACCCTGCTGTGTGTGGAGTGAATTTAGACAGCTGCATCCTCCAAGGTGACCCTCAACCCCCTGCTCTTTTTGAGGATGGAGACTTTGTCATTGGAGGGGCTTTCAACATTCATTACTATGTGAGAACAGAGAAGCAAAACTACACTCAAAGGCCACAACCACTTGTGTGCATTGGCAGGTTAGAGTTTGATATACATTTGAGTAAAATCCTTAACAGTGCATTCTTGAATGAACTGAGCTGTTTGTGCTGAAATTCTTGCAATTGTCTTTTTTTAAGTATGTAAAATGAACTAATGAATTATTTTAATTCATATCATCATTTTATCTGGTAATAATAATATTAATAATACAGTTTTTACATGTGTTCAATTCAACAGCATGAACTTCAGAGAGCTGCACTTCGCTCGTGCCTTACAGTTCGCTATCCAAGAGATCAACAACAGCTCCAATCTCCTACCGGGCATCACTTTAGGGTACCATATATATGACGCTTGTGCCTCTCTGGCAATGGCAATCAAAGTAGCATTACAGCTCGCCAACGGACTAGATCCCGTATTTAACGACACTGGTTCCTGTGCAAAATCTAAAGCAGTTCCCACACTAATCGGAAATTCAGCGTCCACTGCAGCTATAAGTATTTCAAGATTTTTTGGTCCTCTTAGAATCTCACAGGTGTGTGCTGACTATTGCAAATCTGTCTATTTCCTAGTCTTCGTTAAGGAATAAAAAATATTTAAGTCACTGTTTACTTAATCAGTATTGTAAATGTCACAGAATGTTGCTTGTAATTGGTGTGGTAGAGTGATGCTAGTAATTAAAATATTTATTTCCATTTTCAGAAATAATAATAATAATAAATAAATAAATACATACATACATACATACATACATACATAAATACATACGTATACATATGTTTTCTTTATGATACACTAGGTGAGTCATTATGCAACATGCGCCTGCCTCGGTGACAAACGGCAGCATCCTACTTTCTTCAGGACCATACCCAGCGATCGCCATCAAGCGGCCGCACTGGCACGGATGGTCAAGCACTTCGGATGGATGTGGATCGGGGCTGTGCGCAGTGATTCAGACTACGGGAACAATGGTATGGCATCATTCCTGAAAGCTGCGGAGGAGGAGGGAATCTGTGTGGAATATTCTGAGGCCTACTACAGGACCCAGCCGCGCAGCAAACTGAAAAGAGTCGCGGATGTCATTCGCGAGTCAACGGCTCGTGTAGTAGTTGCCTTCATGGCTGAAGGTGATATGAGAATCCTTTTAGAAGAGCTGAGCCAGCAGCCTCCTCCCCCGATGCAGTGGATTGGCAGCGAGACGTGGGTTACAGACCCACAAATGCTACGGTTTAATTTGTGTATCGGTGCTGTTGGCTTTGCAATCACGCGGTCTGTTATCCCGGGTTTTCACAACTTTCTACTTAACCTGTCTCCAGAGCAGGTGCTGAAATTTCCCCTGCTGACAGAATTCTGGGAAAGCTTATTTAGTTGTAGTTTAAAACAGCAAACGGGTTCTTCTGCTATGCCTGCATGTGATGGCACAGAGGACCTGGGCGCTTTACAGAACCCGTATACAGACACGTCCCATTTGGTGTACAAAGCCGCATATGCTGTAGCTCATGCCCTCCATAGCATCATCTGTAATGAAACGCGATGTGACAAAAACATCAGAGTTCAGCCTCAGCAGGTACGTATTGTTATTGTGAAATAACTGAACTAAATTTTAAAGATACATTTACAAATCTAATTAAAAAATCTATAATAAAATATTCCATCACCTACTGCACATCTATACAACCGTGCCCAGATTTTCTGTGCTGACTATTCAGCAAATAATTGTAATAACAATCCATCATGCAGGTTTTTGATCAACTCAAGCAAGTGAACTTCACTAAAAATAATTATTCTGTTTCATTTGATGCCAATGGAGACCCTGTGGCTACCTATGAATTTGTGAATTGGCAGCTTCAGGGAGATGGTTCACTTGATTTTGTGACAGTGGGTCAGTATGATGCATCCCAGCCTAAAGGCCAAGAATTCAGTCTGAGCAGAGCTATCATTTGGTATGATGGCAGTAAAAAGGTATAAAAGTTTTTATGGTAATATGTAAAACACATGTATTGTTCATGGCATATAATTCAATTAAATAAACTAAAGTAAACCATAAGCTATTTTTGCCTCGAGCCTTGGTTAATTTCTGACCTTGATGCTGTGTGTACTTGTCACCTGCAGGTGCCTGTGTCTGTGTGCAGTGAGAGCTGTCCTCCAGGTACTAGAAAGGCTGTGCAGAAAGGAAGACCCTTCTGCTGTTATGACTGCATTGACTGTGGAGAAGGAGAAATCAGTAACGAGACAGGTACTTTTTCTGAACATATTCTTGTCATATTATTGTGAATTAATCATACATTTATTCTTGGATTAGTGATGTATAAGATTGCCCATGTTACATAAAAGAAGAAAAAAAAGGGTTCCCTACGACCACTGGTATAAAACATCATTAACATGATTATTTGGTGTACATGTGAAATCGAGAGTGACAACAATTTGTCAATAATAATAATAATAATAATAATAATAATAATAATAATAATAATAATAAAAGCCTATAAAACTTAAAATAAAAGAAAAATGTTATTGTTACTGTTACTTGGATCTGTGCTCTGCCCAAAAAACTTTTCAAAGGTTGACTACTGTAAAATACAGCTGGTTGTTATCACTGCACAAACCCGACAGGGTGATCAGGACTGAACAGTGTAATGGTGAAAAGCAAGAAATTTTCTCAGATGACGTTAAAATGTCGTGATTAACCAGCCACATTCAAGCATTTTAGAGAGACAAGTAATAAAGTGCTTTAAATAAAGACATTTTAAATATTATAGAAAAGCATCTGCAAAGAGCTTGACCAAGTATTTTGGTGGTTTTTAATACTGGTCCTGGAAACCCACCACTTTGCACATTTTGTGTGTTTCTTTTATTTAACACATATGATTCAGATCACCAGCTCGTTAGGTGACAGCTCCATGAATTCAGCTGAGTGTGTCAGATAAAGGAGACATACAGAATGTGCAGAGTGGTGGGTCCCCAGGGCCAGGATTTAAAACCACTTTATTATTATTATTTTGTTTTGTATAAAACACTTTCTTAGAAATTTATAGTCATATGTGTTTTGTTTTGAGTTTTTCTTATTCCACAACACTTACGTGTGATCTCAGTCAGCACTTATGAATCTGTCTTAGACTTTGCTTTTAGATTAGTTATAAAAAGCTTCTACTTTTATATGAGTATAAAAGTAGTCATACTTTTTACTTAAGTCTAAACTTAAGACTATTCTTGGGAGCATTTCTGAGAAGTTTGATGTATATGGCCCCTGATCATCATAGAAGAGAAGTAATAGAACTGCATTTTTAATGTAATTTTTAATGTCAAATGAGCATTGTGTCATTAAAGGAGAAGTCCACTTCCAGAACTAAAATTTACAGATAATGTACTCACCCCCTTGTCATCCAAGATGTTCATGTTTTTCTTTCTTCAGTCGTAAAGAAATTCTGTTTTTTGAGGAAAACATTTTAGCATTTTCTCCATATAGTGGACTTCTATGCAGCCCTGAGTTAGAACTTCCAAAATGCAGTTTAAATGTGGCTTCAAACGATCCCAGATGCAGTTGTAAACGATCCCAGCCGAGGAAGAAGGGTCTTATCTAGCGAAACGACCAGTTATTTTCATAAAAAAATAATACAGTTTGTATACTTTTTTAATGTAAAACGCATATCTTGTCTTACTCTGCCTGAACTCTGTTTTTTTTCCAGTTCATGACAGTTAGCGTATCTCATGTTCTCCCTCAACTTCAGAATTGTCCTATATCACTCTTTTACCTTTTTTGTTAAGAGTGTTTGATCTTTTTCTCTTTGCATGTTCACTTTGCAAATACTGGGTCCGTACTTCTGCAGCGATGTAGGATGATTTTTAAATGATTTTTGAAGTTGAGGGAGAAAATACGATTGGAGTTTTTTTGACATACCCTGACTGTCTTGAACCAGAATACACAGAGTTCAGGCATAGCAAGACAAGACGAGCGTTTGAGATTAAAAAGTATTTAAATTGTATTTTTTAAAATGAAAATAAAATATTGTTTCGCTAGATAAGACTCTTCTTCCTCTGCTGGGATCGTTTACAACCGCATTTTGGAAAGTTCAAACTCCGGACACCATAGCAGTCCATTATATGGAGAAAAATCCTGAAATGTTTTTCTCGAAAAACATAATTTCTTTATAACTTGAATGACAAGGGGGTGAGTACATTATCTTTAAATTTTAGTTCTGGACATGGACTTCTTCTTTAAGCCTTTTTTCCCTGATTTGTCATTCTAAAACAGTATAGTCCGTTCACCTGTATGTCTCTATTTTGTTTCTGTGGTTCATACATGGCTGTTAAGCACTGATTTCTTCTTCTTCCAGATTCCTTAGATTGTCATGAATGCCTACCTGAGTATTGGCCCAATAATGAGAAGGACAAGTGTCTTCCTAAACCAGTGGATTTTCTCTCCTGGGATGAGATCCTTGGGATTATACTGGCTTCTTTTTCTATTGCTGGCTCTTTAGTGGCTTTAAGCATAACTTTAGTGTTTTACAAAAACAGGGCCTCTCCGATAGTAAGAGCCAACAACTCAGAGCTGAGCTTCCTGTTGCTTTTCTCATTGTCTCTGTGTTTCCTCTGTTCACTTACTTTCATTGGTCGGCCCACTGAGTGGTCCTGTATGTTGCGTCACACAGCGTTTGGGATCACTTTTGTCCTCTGTATCTCCTGTGTTCTGGGGAAAACAATAGTTGTATTAATGGCTTTCAAAGCTACACTTCCAGGAAGTAATGTCATGAAATGGTTTGGGCCTCATCAACAGAGACTCAGTGTTTTGGGTTTCACTCTTATACAGGTACTTATATGTGTGCTTTGGTTAACCATATCCCCACCATTTCCTTACAAGAATATGCAACACTACAAAGAAAAGATCATTCTGGAATGCAGTTTAGGATCAGCAGTTGGCTTCTGGGCTGTACTGGGTTATATTGGCCTCCTAGCTTTGCTTTGCTTTGTTTTAGCTTTTCTAGCCCGAAACCTGCCTGATAACTTTAATGAGGCAAAATTTATCACATTCAGTATGTTTATATTCTGTGCTGTATGGATCACCTTTATCCCAGCTTATGTCAGCTCCCCAGGGAAATTTATTGTAGCTGTGGAGATTTTTGCTATTTTAGCATCAAGTGTTGGTCTGATTCTCTGCATTTTTGCTCCTAAGTGTTTCATTATTGTCTTTAGGCCAGAGCAGAATACTAAAAAACACTTAATGGGCAAAATACAATCAGCCATCTAAAGCCATCTAAGACAAACACAATGTATCAAAAATAAACAAAACAAAACAAAACAAAACAAAACAAAACAAAAAAACTGATATTGTTTAATAATTAGGTTACACATGGTAATGTATGAAGCATGTTTCTGACTAGAAAGGATACATTTTGAAATAAAAACATTTCACATGGGAAGAAAATATTGTGTCACTTTCACTCATTTCTTATCTCTCAAACTTTACCCTATGATAATGCACACATCTCAGTCCTCAAAATCGGCTGCCTGTGAAATGTAGTAAATGTTCATAATCATTATAATATATAACACTATAGTGTGTACGATGACGTTGTTCTGGCCTATGGCTGTGCCCACTAAGGGACAAATTAAAATAAAAACAAAATAAAGTAAAATAAAAAGTCTGAAATAGACAAGACATCTCTTAAAAAGAACTATGAGGGAAGTAAAACCAAAATTTAATATTTAAAACAAACATTCTTTTGTGACTATTTCCTTGGGGTTGACAGGTGACCTTAAAGTCATGTCCTGATTGTGATGTTTTGAAACTGATAAACTTATGAGACACATTCTCATGCTATGACTGACTGGTGAAAAATATTAATCAATTGACAACACCCTCTTAGATTTTCCAGTACAGTGTTACAACATACAACTGGTGGGTATATAAAGCAAGGCATAATTCTCACCTCACATTTGGAGGGGTTGCTTGCCTAGTAGGAGAAATGTATGTTAGTCTTTTATTGACAGTGACATTACTGTGTATTACAAGGCTTCCCCCTGTGTTTGGGGTGAATTTAGGCACCTGCATCCTCCAAGGTGACCCACAGCTCCCTGCTCTCTTCGAGGATGGAGACTTTGTTATTGGAGGGGCTTTTACCATTCATTATTATCTGAGGACAGAGAAGCCTACCTACACTAGACGGCCACAACCATTAGTGTGCAGTGGCAGGTTAGAGTTTGATTCAAAATTAAATACCATCCCTAACAAAGCATTGTTGAATATGTTATATTGTGTTATAATTGTTAAAATATGTGCTTAAAATATGTTAATGATTGTCTTTTTGTTTATGTAAAATTAGCTTATTAGAATCAGACACATAAAACGTTTAGGTGTTTGTATTTAATTTATAATTTGTTATAATAAAGTTTCTCATCTTTGTGCTTTAACAGCATGGACTTCAGAGAGTTCCGCTTCGCTCGTGCCTTACAGTTCGCCATCCAAGAGATCAACAACAGCTCCGATCTTTTACCGGGCATCACATTAGGGTACCATATATATGACTCGTGTGCCTCTGTGCCAATGGTAATGAAAGTAGCGGTTCAACTTACCAACGGACTAGATCTCGTATTTAACGACACTGATTCTTGTGTAAAAGCTGCTGCAGTTCTCGCATTAGTCGGAGAATCTGGTTCCACTGCGGCTATAAGCACTTCAAGCCTTTTCGGTCGTTTTGGAATTCCACAGGTGCTTGCTTTATACAAATATTTCCTAATCTTCTTTAAAACGTCTATACAAAATTTTGGCGCTGTATCACAATGTAAATTCAAAAATAATTAATGGAATTTCGGACACATTGGACATTTGTGTCAGATATAACAAACATGTATGTATGTATGTTTGTTTGTATTTTCTGTACTCTATAGGTGAGTCATTACGCTACATGCGCGTGTCTCAGCGACAAACTGCAGCATCCTACTTTCTTCAGGACCATCCCCAGCGATCACCATCAAGCGGCAGCACTGGCACGGATGGTCAAGCGCTTCGGATGGACGTGGATCGGGGCTGTGCGCAGTGATTCAGACTACGGGAACAATGGCATGACATCGTTCTTGAAAGCTGCGGAGGAGGAGGGAATCTGTGTGGAATATTCTGAGGCCTACTACAGGACCCAGCCGCGCAGTAAACTGAAAAGGGTCGCGGATGTCATTCGTAGGTCAACGTCTCGTGTAATAGTTGCCTTCATGGCAGCAGGTGATATGAGATTACTGCTACAAGAGCTGAGCCAGCAGCCTCCTCCCCCGATGCAGTGGATTGGCAGCGAGGCGTGGGTTACAGACCCACAAATGCTGCGGTTTAATTTATGTATAGGTGCTGTGGGCTTTGCAATCCCGCGGTCTTTTATCCCGGGTTTTAGGAAGTTTCTATTTGACCTGTCTCCAGAACAAGTTCTGAAATTTCCCCTGCTGACAGAATTCTGGGAAAGCTCATTTAGTTGTAGTTTAAAACGGCAGACAGATTTTTCTACTAGTATGCCAGGATGTGATGGCACAGAGGACCTGCGCGCTTTACAGAACCCGTACACAGACACGTCTCAGCTGCGGATCACTAACATGGTGTACAAAGCCACGTATGCTATAGCTCATGCTCTCCATGGCATCGTCTGTAACGAAAAGCAGTGTGACAACAACATCACAGTTGAACCCTGGCAGGTAAATTTTCTCGTTGTGGAACAGCTGAACTATTTCCCCCCCAATACATTTATGAAACAGGCAAAATGTTATTTCAGTACTGTTTTTTTCAGCAAATTAAACCAGTCTATATTTTTCATGCCAATCCTGCAGGTTTTTTATCAGCTGAAGCAAGTGAACTTTACCAAAAATAATTATTCTGTCTCATTTGATACCAATGGAGACCCTGTGGCCAAATATGAACTTGTGAATTGGCAGCTTCAGGGAGATGGTTCAACTGATTTTGTGACAGTGGGTCAGTATGATGCATCCCAGCCTAAAGGCCAAGAATTAAGTCTGAGCAGAGCTATCATTTGGTATCATGGAAGTGAAAAGGTATACAATTTGTTATGTAATCTCTTAGAATTTTCTATGTGCTATCTTGGTTAATTTCTGACTCTGATGCTGTGTCTGCCTGTCACCTGCAGGTGCCTGTGTCTGTGTGCAGTGAAAGCTGTCCTCCAGGTACTAGGAAGGCTATGAAAAAAGGAAGACCAGTCTGCTGTTATGACTGCATTAACTGTGCAGATGGAGAGATCAGCAATGAGACAGGTACTTTTTTTTCTGGACATTCTTGTAAATAAATCAGATATGCTTGTTGGTCAATGATATTTGAATATCTGAATTTGAATATATGTTTTTGGTAGTTTTGATTTCTGAAATGTATAGTATCTTTTTTAGAGTGTAATGACATCTTAAATTAGATTTCTCAATTCATGGCCCCTTCAATAATCTTTACTTATTTTACTCGTATTTTCTCCCTCAACTTCAAATTTTAATCTTTACTATATACTCAAGTGGTTAAATCAAGTATTTGTGTGTAGTTATTAATGTATCAAGTCATTTATTTATGTATGTATTTATTTATTTATTTATTTTAAATATAGGATAAAATTAGCATTATGTCACTGTCACTATTTCTGTGTTAGTCTTTTCAAAAGTAATCTGATAACCTGTATGTCTCTATTTTATTCGTGTTGTTCATGAATGACTGCTGAGTGCTACTTTCTTCATTTCCCAGATTCTTTGGATTGTCACAAATGCCTGCCTGAGTATTGGCCCAATAATGAGAAGGACAAGTGTCTTCCTAAACCAGTGGAGTTTCTCTCCTGGGTTGAGATCCTTGGGATTATACTGGCTGCTTTCTCTATTGCTGGCTCTTTTGCAGCTTTGAGCATAACTTTAGTGTTTTACAAAAACAGGGCCTCTCCGATAGTAAGAGCCAACAACTCAGAGCTGAGCTTCCTGCTGCTCTTCTCATTGTCTCTGTGTTTCCTCTGTTCACTTACTTTCATTGGTCGGCCCACTGAGTGGTCCTGTATGTTGCGTCACACAGCGTTTGGGATCACCTTTGTCCTCTGTATCTCCTGTGTTTTGGGGAAAACAATAGTTGTGTTAATGGCCTTCAAGGCTACAATCCCAGGAAGTAATGTCATGAAATGGTTTGGGCCTCCTCAACAGAGACTCAGTGTTTTTGGTTTCACTCTAATACAGATACTTATATGTGTGCTTTGGTTAACTATATCCCCACCATTTCCTTACAATAATATGCAACGCTACAAAGAAAAGATCATTCTAGAATGCAGTTTAGGTTCAGCTATTGGTTTCTGGGCTGTACTGGGTTACATCGGCCTCCTAGCTTTTCTTTGCTTTGTTTTAGCTTTTCTAGCTCGCAAGCTACCTGATAATTTCAATGAGGCTAAATTTATCACATTCAGTATGCTCATATTTTGTGCTGTATGGATCACATTTGTTCCAGCTTATGTCAGCTCTCCTGGGAAATTTACGGTAGCCGTGGAGATATTTGCAATTTTAGCTTCAAGCTTTGGTCTAATTCTCTGTATTTTTGCTCCTAAGTGTTTTATTATTATCTTTAGGCCAGAGCAGAATACCAAAAAACACTTAATGGGTAAAGCACCAACAAAATCCCTCTAAAACACACATACAACTCTCATTAGATATCTTGTGGTTTTACTGTATGAGGCCTCACACCACTTTTTTTTTTTAAATATTGTGCAAATTTTGACATGTTTGCTGTTTTAAAAAATGAATGCATTGATAGACTTTTATAATTACACATATCTGCTCAATAGATGTATAATCAAGTGTTCATTCAGCATATTTCTGTTCAAGATTATAAAAATAAAAACTGTTCAATTTATGTATTGCTTTATAATATATATGAAAAAACCTTGTAATGTAATATTATTTTGTGTAACCGAAAACATCAAACAATATCATATTAAAATCAACGTGAAATATATTAATTCATATATGAATCACACTTTTTTTCTTTTTCACTTATACATATATAATAGTGTCAAGCAAAAATGCACAGGTGGACAGAAAATTTATCTTAAAACACTCTCTTTTGGCAGCAACGTATTATCACATTTTCACAAATGTCATGCCTTACATGATATGACACCTTGATATGTTATGTTGATATGATATGTTACCTTAACTAAGGCAAATCACAATTTTGGTATTTTTAAACTTTCTGATACATTTGAGACACATTCTCTCATTGATTTGTGTGAAATGTTAACCACACCTTCTCAGTCGTTATTCCCCATTGTCGGTCCCAACATTCTCAATGGCTACATACCCAAAGGTTGCGTTTGCTGGACACTTTGTCTCTTCACACCAACTCACCACAGGATCCCAGAAGCCAGGTAAGAGTTACACCACACTCTCTGCCTTTATTCCAGGACACTGTGCTTCCTGAGTGGGACAGCCTTGCTCCTCCTTGCTACCCCTCTGCCGCTGTTGTCCCTTTGGTGCCATTTTTGCAAAGTCTGGGAGCCTCGCTAGTGCTCCCCAACTTGTCGTACTGGCTTGTTTGGTTCGATTCGACTTAGCTGTGCTACTCAGCTCTCCTACACACTGGGATTGCAGTCCTACTGGCAAAGAACGCAGTTGAGTATGTTCCACTGGCCGAGATGAAATGTCTTGAATTGGGCCCTTCACAAGCTCCCATTTAAGATGTTAACGCAGAGATGCATCCTTTCATGCGTTCGGCCTCAGGAATGGTTTGCAGTGACCTGAAGGACACATACTTTCAAGTCTCAGTCTTTTCTTGACACAGACCGTTGCTTTTGGGGATCGAGCATATCAGTGCAAAGTCCTCCCCTGTGGACTGTCCATGTCTTTACCAAGGTCGCAGAGGGTGCCCTTGCCCCGCTACAGGAAGTGGGCATTCGGATACTTAATGTCTGGCTTATATTAGCTCACTCGTGAGATATGTTGTGCAAGCACAGGGACTTGGTGCTCAGACACCACCCGTTTGGGGTTTTGGGGGTAACCGGGAGAAGAGCAAGCTCTTGCTTGTGCAGCGCAATTTGGCATGGAGTGTGACTCATGATGGTGCATTTTACAAACGAGTGTGCTGAGTCAGTGCTGAACAGTCTGAATGCATTCGAGGAAAACAGCAGTTCCACTGAAACTATTTTAGATGCTCCTGAAGCATACGGCATCTGCAGCCATGGTAATGCCACTCAGATTAATGCATATGAGACCACATATGAGACTGAGTCCTGAGATGGGCATTGCACCATGACACACATTGGGTGGTTGGATGGTCTGTCTTATTCAGCCCTTAGTCAGACCTTGCTTTTCTATGTGCAGGAGTTCTGAGGCACTTGCTGTCACAGCGGCTGCCTCTAGAATGGACTGGGGCACTGTATGCAATGGGCATGGTTCCTAGTCAGGACTTTGTTTGCAGTGGCATATCGGTTGCCTTAAGATGCTAGCAGTACTGCTTGATTTACGCTGGTTTCAACCATCGTTTCAGGACAAGCATGTGCTTGTCCAGATAGACAACCTTGCTAAGGTTACATATACCCATCAAGGTGGACCACATTTGCGTTGCATGTTGCAACTTGCTTGCCCTACTCCTCCTCTGGTGTCAGACACAGTTCAAATTACTTGATGCCATCTGCATCCCGGGGGAGCGTTGGCAGACATCTGCTGCTGGGCGTTGATGCACAATACCTGTCTGGCCAATGTCTGCAGTGGCATATCAAGTGCCTTCAGATGCTAGCAGTACTGCTTGCCTTACGCCAGTTTCACCCGTTGTTTCAGGCCAAGCATATGCTTGTCCGGATAGACAACCCAACTAAGGTTACATACAAACATTAAGATAGAGCACATTTACGTTGCATGTTGCAACGTGCTTGCCCTACTCCTCCTCTGGAGTCAGACACAGTTTAAATTGCTGGATGCCATCCACATCTCGGGGGAGCACTGGCAGACATCTGCTGCTGGGCTTTGATGCACAGCACCTCTCTGGTCGACATTTGTAGAGCTGCAGGCTGGGTGACACCTTACACCTTTGCGTAATTTCTCCAGGTTGAGCTGATTTCCTTCCATGTGTTGTCTTGCTTGTGGCACCATTCCCCTCCAGAGGGGATGTGAGTGCTTTCCTCTTCCATATAATTCCTGGTTGAGTTCCTCCAGTACCCTGCAGTGATCAGATTCGGCAAAGGAGCCTGACGCCAGAAGTGACTTGGCTCCCAAGCGAGACCCCAATATGTTAGTATCAGCATAACATTTCCATTCCCTCCTTCAAGAAACAAAGGTTACATACGTAACCAAGACGTTATCTATTAATGATGAAAATTTGAATTATTATCACTAATTGTTAATATTAATGGACATTTTTGATTAAAGCACCCTGTTTTACATAATATAGACATATATTACTGCAGGTATATTAAACACATGATTGTTGTGGAAGTAATCGGGTGTTAGGCATTATTAATGGTATGTTGAAAGTTATTTGTTAATGCTTTTCCATTTTCCTTTGAATGATCGGTGGTTGAAGGGTGTGTAGAATAAAATTACCTCATTGTACCAATTTTCTGAAAATGCTTATTATTTCATTCATGGAGTGAAGTTTTTGCTGATTGTTTACAGTGTAATGGATGTTACCTCAGTATTAATAGTAGTCCTGCCATAATTTTGTTGAAGTGTTCATCTTGTTGCCAGAACAATTGTTTTGTACACTGTAATGGATTTAAGATAATAAACAGGTAAGATTTTTAAAATGATTTCTTTCTTAAATAACAGTTATGTCCTTATATGTATTTATGTGGTTAAAAGCTGTGTAATTAGTGTACATTATGCCTTAAATGATCTGTCTGAAATTAATCTTGGCTTAAAGCCATTTAAAAGCTTTGAGTTTAGAGCTGTTCACTTATAAATAAATAAATAAACAAACAGTAGAACAGTATCTACAATCTGACATCTACCTTTTCTACTTTCCGCCAGTTTTGCATATTTGCACTGTTATTTTTTGTCCTCCTTTTTTTTATCCTCACTCTTTTAAGTGACAATTTAAGTACAAATATAAATGAAATAAATAATACATCACTAAAATCAAAACACTCCTCTCTTGAGCTTATTTCTTTGACATTGAATACTTTCCTGTGGTAAATATCAAATTTGAACATAGAACAAGCAAAATAATCTCCCAATGGGGTAAGCAAAATAATCTTATTTCAGGCAGAAAGCTATTTTTTTTTTCTCTCCCCATTGGCAAAAACTTATTTTTTAACTTTTTTTTTTTTTTTTCCTGAAAACAAGACAATAATTTCTGCTTATCCAGACAATTCTTATTTATTTAAGAATTTTTAGATATTTTGGCTGGAAACACGAGTAAGAAAGCATTTTTTGCAGTGTACACAAGGTATGATACATTTCAATAATTTGCACTGTATCTTTCAACATACCTTCTCAAGTTTATTTACAGTGTTATATCTAGTAGTAAAGTGAAAAAGGTAACCCATTCCCTTTTGTGTAAACGTCTAGGTTACTCTCGTAACCCTCGTTCCCTGAAAGAGGGAACGGAGACGTTACATCGACTGGTGTCTATGGGGTCCCGCTTGGGGGCCCAATTACCTCTGAGCTTAAGAAGAAAAGGCCAGTATAAGGTGGCAGTGTGCATCCACTCATTCAGGTTTGTGCTGAGGAGCCGAGACGCAACCCAGCATTCAGCGCAGTTCAAGACTGTGGCATGAGGGACATAATGTCTTCGTTCCCTCCTTCAGGGAACGAGGGTTACGAGAGTAACCTAGATGTTCCCTCTCAGTCAGTCACTTTCGACGTAATGTCGACTCACGTCTGTGGGGTCCCTCTGGAAAACGCCATAACCCTGAACTGCGTTACACAATTGAGGAACAAATGCTGACAGGCAAGCGTGTCAGAAAAAATCAAACTCAATACGCAACCTTCCCAACGCCCTGAGAGCCAATAAGGGGCCCACCAGGGGTGCCAGGTTTCTGAAGCAACCTAGAGCCGCAACAGACTCCAGAGAGGGAGATGGCGGGTGAGTTGCAACATGCGACAGAAGCGTATACTGTTTGCAGTAAGCTACCATTGCTACGTTGCCACTGCAGTCGAGGTCCCTACCGGGAGCCCGAGCCTGCATACCCGATACAAGCAGTGCCCCAGCCGTCATGAGGCAGCTAAGATTTTGCAAGCCTAAGGGCCTAAGGGCATTTCCGCCCGTAGGACATGGGGTCTGTGTAACAAACACCCAAGCGAATACCAGGGCACCAGCCATCTCAGGATCCAGCCAAACAGGCAATGCAAAAGCGGTTCCATATGTGACAGGACGAGCAGCATATGTGCGGCTATGTCCAACACATGTCCAAGAGCCTCTAAAAAAGTAAAAGGGTTCTAAGAAAGTTAGAGGAACCACATGTACAGCCATGCTGACTGAATCAGACTAAAAAAGAGAGCTCTCCAATATATATATATATATATATATATATACACGTACATATATGTACACACACATATAATTGTGTATACACAACTCTTTGACAGGAGAGAGCGGGCTATTTCTCAGCTGACCAGAAACCCCTGGCGGCCGAAGTGCACAAGCACCAGATCCCTGAAGTCAAACTGGCGAGTGAGGTGAAATACGCCAGTCGACAAGAGAAAACAGATATCCCCACTACTTCCCCCTTTTTTTTTTAAAAAAAAAAAAGGTGCAGGGGAACAGCGAAGGCCGATGGGGAAGAACTAGAACTGACACGTTCAATCCTAGAAGCAGAATGAAGAAATGGTCTGAGTCAAGGCAAAAAAGAGACATGCAAGTACACTTCAATTTACACTTCAGGTCAATAGCTGCGAACCAGTTCTGGGGCTGGCTAAACCACCGGTCTTCCAGGATACGATGATCCTGGGACAGTCAGTCCCAAAACAACTTGGCTGGAGGGAAGGCAGAGCGCCTGGCGAACTGAATCGCATGGCACCCTCAGCGACAGGCAGGCAAAAACCCGGCCCAGAGTAGTAGAATTTTCGTGAAACGCACTGGGGCAGGAAGAGTTAAATCGCCTCTGTCTGCACATGGATTGCCAAGGACTGCTGGTCCAAGTCCCCGACAGTGTCGCTGAGGAGGCTGGCCTGTGAGATAGGGGCGTCGAAAAAGCAAACTTTGTTGCCGTCACACATCTCAACCAGATCCAGCCAGAGATGGTGCTCCTGAACCATAAGATGGACATCACCTGACTAGGGGACTGCACCGTGACTTCAGTCTTGAGCTGATAAGAAAACTGGCTATGCTCGCGCTTCCTGCGGCTAGGGTCCACTGTCTCCTGAGGCAGTGCAGTGTCTGATGTATCCTGAATGAAAGCCTGATGTTGGGGCTGTCCAGCTCTGCAGAAGTGGGGGATTTTGAGGACTTTGGAGGACTCCCTGAAGGCCTCAACTAGCCTACTAGCAGAGTAGGACGCAAGGGCAGGATACCCAGTAATGTTCAGAACCAGGGATAGCTTCTCCAACACAGGTGTGCACTGTTTCCCCTCTAATACGCAACCTCAGCTACAGGCTGTTGGGCCAGTTAGCAGACACATAAAAAAGAACAAACAGGCCACAGAAGGGGGAAGCCAGGAAGGTGAGCAGACACAGGGTGCCAGCTGTTTCAGAGAACAGGCATTGAACCGGTTCTACCCCAGCTGAGCTTGTAAGGATAGAGGCCTAGTGGTGGATATGAGTAGACTGAATCACCTTGACTAATACTGCATCTCTTCTGCCTCCCTTCTACGTGTAATTTGCTGCTACAAGACTACTTGAAAAAGAAGAAATATCTGAGTTATAGTTTCTTTCCCCCCCATTCCCTTCTCCCCCACCTTTTGAAGAATAAAGAAAATTGAGTTTTGCTTGACTGAAATTCTGAAGTTTTGTGTGTGAAGTGCTCAGTCTCCTCAAAATATTAGATGAGATAAAAAAAAAAAAAAATGCAGTACACACAAAAAAAAGAAAACCAACAACAATGCCAATATTACACAATTTAACATTAGAAAGTGTACAAATCACTATAGTTTTTCTAAAGTAAAACACCAGCATGTAAAGTTACAGCGGGAGTCTGCGTTTCACCTCCCGTGGGCCCACTGAGTTTCAACAGACCCCCTGAAGCATTCCATTAGGTTTTGGGTTGTAATTGAGAATGAATGGGGGGAAAGTCATTGTGATATGATTTGATATGACTGGTTATGTTCAGCTGTAATTAATTCATTTGATAAATCCCACCTCTTGTGATCATGCACATTCTGCGTTCGTGAATCAGTCTAAGTTATCAGTCTCATTTAAAAGTTATTAAAATAAATAGCCAAACATAAGTTCACAAATAAAATATATTGTTTAAATCGCTACTGCCTTGAGTTGTTTTGGCTTATACTTGGCTGTAATAAATAGAATATTGATTACATTGCTAATGTAAAAATCGAATTGTTGAAATTATAGAAATGTGTGTTCATGAACTAGGATTTTTTTTTCTTTTTTTTCAAGCTCTCAGCAGCAAGCAGCAAACTGGAAATCTGTGGTTGCCCCTTCAAAACATGTATCTAAGATGTTTGGCAATTCATTTAATGTATTTTTATGTAATAATTTATGTTTTGGGCACATATAGGACAAACAATGCATCAGATAAAAACAACATATATATTTATATATTTTATTTCTGATGATTTATATCAGAATTTAGAGAATGCTTGTCAGTAAAGACAGATCTTTTGCTTGAGACACATTCTCTCATTGACTGATGTAAAAATATTAACCACACCCTCTTAGGTTTACTAGTAAAGATTTAGAACATGTGACAGTGGTTGGTGGATATAAAACAAGGTGTAATGCTGAACTCACATTTTGAATGGTTGCTTGCATAGCAGGAGAAATGAATGTTCATATTTTATTAACAGTGACTCTACTGTGTATTACCAGCCTTCACCATACTGTGTGTGGGGTTAATTTAGGCACCTGCATTCTCCAAGGTGACTCTCAACCCCCTGATCTCTTCGAAGATGGAGACTTCATTATTGGAGGGGCTTTCACTATTCATTACTATGTGAAGACAGAGAACCACACCTATAATAGAAAGCCACAACCACTAAAGTGCAGCGGCAGGTTTGGTTCAAAATTGAAAACAATGCTTAACAGCGCAGGGCAAACTGATAGTGCTAAAATTGTGTTTATAACTTTATTTTTGTTTAAGTAAAAATAGATAATTAGAAGCCAATAAGAAAAAAACGTTCATTTTTAAAAGGAAACTATTGTGTGTGTACTTCAACAGCATGGACTTCAGAGAGCTGCGTTTTGCTCGTGCCTTGCAATTCACTGTTCAAGAGATCAACAACAGCTCCGATCTCTTACCGGGCATCACTTTAGGGTATCACATATATGACTCGTGTGCATCTGTGCCAATGGCAATTAAAGTAGCGTTGCAGCTTGCCAACGGAATAGATCTCGTATTTAACGACACTGATTTCTGTGCAAAATCTGCTGCAGTTCCCGCACTAATCGGAGATTCGGCTTCCACGCCGGCTGTAACGATTTCTAGACTTTTGGGTCCTCTTGGAATTCCACAGGTGCTTGCGCAAAATGACAATTTCATCATACTCTTCTAATCAGAAGGAAAAAAGCTAAAGCTATCAAAATGTAAACGTAAAATAATTATTGTAAAATTGGCAAAGACACAATTGGAGAACATTTGAATCAACAACAGATGAATGCAGTAGCCTTAATGTGTGTTTTTTGTTTTGTTTTGTTTTTCTGTTCACTACTCTAGGTGAGTCATTATGCAACATGCGCATGTCTCAGTGACAAGCAGCAACATCCTACTTTCTTCAGGACCATCCCCAGCGATCACCATCAAGCGGCCGCTCTGGCACGGATGGTCAAGCACTTCGGATGGACGTGGATCGGAACTGTGTGCAGTGATTCAGACTATGGGAACAATGGTATGGCATCATTCCTGAAAGCTGCGGAGCAGGAGGGAATTTGTGTTGAGTATTCAGAGGCCTATTACAGGACCCAGCCGCGAAGTAAATTGAAAAGAGTCGCGGATGTAATTCGGAAGTCAACGGCTCGTGTAATTGTTGCCTTTGTGGCAGCAGGTGATATGAGATTTCTTTTAGAAGAGCTGAGCCACCAACCTCCTCCCCCGATGCAGTGGATTGGCAGCGAGGCGTGGGTTACAGACCCACAAATGCTACGGTTTGATTTGTGTATCGGTGCTGTGGGAGTTGCAATCCCGAGGTCTGTTATCCCGGGTTTTCGTAACTTTCTACTTGACCTTTCTCCAGAACAAGCGCTAAAATTTCCCCTCCTGACAGAATTCTGGGAAAGCTCGTTTAGCTGTAGTTTAAAACAGCAGGCAAGATCTTCTACTGGTATGCCAGAATGTGATGGCACAGAGGACCTGCGCGCATTACAGAACCCCTATACAGACACGTCCCAGTTGCGCGTCACTAACATGGTGTACAAAGCCGCATATGCTATAGCTCATGCCCTCCATAGCATTGTATGTGACGAAAAGCAGTGCGACAAAAACATTAAAGTTGAACCCAGACAGGTAAGCTTTCCTATCGAGTATTATTATTATTATTTAAATATGTTTAATACATTAACAAAAAGATATTACAATTCTTAAGATAATATAGTATTTATATAATATATTACTTTCTGTATAGGCCTACTATGAAATTAAACCACACCATATTTAGATTTTGTTTTTCATGCTCATCATGCAGGTTTTTGATAAGCTCAAAAGAGTGAATTTTACTAAAAACAATTATTCTGTTTCATTTGATACCAATGGAGACCCAGTGGCCATATATGAACTTGTGAATTGGCAGCTTCAGGGAGATGGTTCAGTTGATTTTGTGACAGTGGGTCAATATGATGCATCCCAGCCTAAAGGCCAAGAATTCAGTTTGAGCAGAGATATCATTTGGTATGATGGCAGTGAAAAGGTATAAAATGTGTTTTTCTTCTGTATGTGGTGGTAATTATTTACGAACGTCATGCTGAACCCCTGGAATTGATTTTGGGGTATTATTTTTACTTATAACAAACTTTTTTTTAACGTCATATACTTCAATTAAATAAACTGATTAAAGTAAACAACTTTGTGTTAGCTAAACAAAAAAATAAAAAAAACTACAGTGTCTTAAAGGATTAGTTTACTTCCAAAATAAAAAAAATTCTGATCATTTACTCACCCCCATGTCATCCAAGGTGTTCATGTCTTTCTTTCTATAGTCCAAAACAAATGAAGGTTTTCTCCAGGATTTCTCTCTATATTGTAGACTTCAGTGGGAGCCATTGGGTTGAAGGCCCAAATGCTGCTTCAAAGGGCTCTACACAATCCCAGACAATGATTAAAGGTCTTATCTAATGAAACAATTGGTCACTTTCCAAAAAAAAAATAAAATAAATAAAAAAAAAAATATATATATATATATATATATATATTATATATAAATTCATATACTTATTTTTTTACAACAAAAGCTCATTTTGCACTTGCTCAACTTTACAAATTACATAGTCAAGTGTAAGAGTAACGTGTGATGTAGGCGGAAGAAAAATAAGACCGTGCCTTTCTGAACAGGAGCACACAGACAAAGAACTAACCATGCATAACATTTCCAACGTGATTATAATGCGTGTAGATGTGGACACGCATCGCAGCACTAATGCCAGACGATCATTTGTAAATGTTGTTTTTTTTTTTTTTTAGAAAATGACCAATCATTCTGCTATATAAGACCCTCATTCTGCTATATAAGACTGCGAGGATTGGGTAGAGCCCTTTGAAGCTGCAGTGAAACTATTTGGACCTACAACCCATTGGGTCCCATTTTAGTCCGCTATATGGAGAAAAATCCTGGAATGTTTTCCTCAAAAACGTTAATTTCTTTTTGACTGGAGAAAGAAAGATATGAACTTCTTGGATGACATAGGGGTGAGTAAATTATCAGGATTTTTTTGTTCTGGAAGTGAACTAATCCTTTAAAAGACACAGAATATCTCTTAACAGAATATTATGAACTATACTAAAATGAAGTGAACACAGGGGAATTCACCATGACACAATTTGCCCCTATATTTCAAAAATCTAGGCCATTTTGTCACTTTCAGTGCATTTTTGCCCAATGCCTTGTTTAATTTCTGACTCTGCTGTATGTACCTGTCACCTGCAGGTGCCTGTGTCTGTGTGTAGTGAAAGCTGTCTTCCAGGTACTAGGAAGGCTGTGAAAAAAGGAAGACCTGTCTGCTGTTATGACTGCATTAACTGTGCAGATGGAGAGATCAGCAATGACACAGGTACTTTGTCTGGATATTCCTGTAAATAAATCAAATGTGTCATTGACTCTTCTTTATGAGCTGGTCATTTAAAACAGTATAGCCTGATAATGTGTATGTCTCCATTTTGCTCCCATTGTTCATAAATGACTGTTATGCACTGATCTTTTGACCTTCTAAAGATTCTGTAGATTGCCACAAATGCCTGCCTGAGTACTGGCCCAATAATGAGAACGACAAGTGTCTTCCTAAACCAGTGGAGTTTCTCTCCTGGGATGAGATTCTTGGGATTATACTGGCTGCTTTCTCTGTTGCTGGCTCTTTAATGGCTTTAAGCATAACTTTAGTATTTTACAAAAATAGGACCTCTCCGATAGTAAGAGCCAACAACTCAGAGCTGAGCTTCCTGTTGCTCTTCTCATTGACTCTGTGTTTCCTCTGTTCACTTACTTTCATTGGTCGGCCCACTGAGTGGTCCTGTATGTTGCGTCACACAGCGTTCGGGATAACATTTGTCCTCTGTATCTCCTGTGTTCTGGGGAAAACAATAGTGGTGTTAATGGCCTTCAAAGCTACACTACCAGGAAGTAATGTCATGAAATGGTTTGGGCCTCTTCAACAGAGACTAAGTGTTTTTGTTTTCACTCTTGTGCAGGTCTTTATATGTGTGCTTTGGTTAACCATATCCCCTCCTTTTCCTTACAACAATATGCAACACTACAAGGAAAAGATCATTCTAGAATGCAGTTTAGGATCAGCTGTAGGTTTCTGGGCTGTACTGGGTTATATTGGTCTGCTAGCTTTCCTTTGCTTTGTTTTAGCTTTTCTTGCACGAAAGCTGCCTGATAACTTCAATGAGGCCAAATTTATAACATTCAGTATGCTCATATTCTGTGCTGTTTGGATCACCTTTATTCCAGCTTATGTCAGCTCTCCAGGGAAATTCACTGTAGCTGTGGAGATTTTTGCTATTTTAGCATCAAGTTTTGGCCTGATTCTCTGTATTTTTGCTCCTAAGTGTTTCATTATTGTTTTTAGGCCAGAGCAGAATACCAAAAAACATTTAATGGGTAAAGTACCAGCAAAAGCTCTTTGAGATACACACAACTCCTATTAGATATCTATCAAAATCATATATCACATCTGAAATTTCACTGTGTCACACCACTTTTGTTTTTACATGTTTGTGCTATATGCACAAGTATGGTATATTGTGCAATTTTTGCAGGGGAAAACAATCTTAAATATTATTTTAATATGTTTTGTGTTGTAAGTGTGCATTGATATACTTTTATAGATACAAACATTTGCCTAATAGATGATGTATAAACATGTACTGCATTCAGTATATTTAAAACTATGAAATAAAATATTTTTTTTCTTTTGATTAATATTGCTATATTATATTCTAAAACTTGTAAAGTTATAAAATTCTTGTAGCCAAAAACATATCAGTATTAAATTAACATGAAATAGACACAATATGTTTATACATACAATATACAACAATAAATAGAGAAATGAATAGATGTGACAGTTGTGCCATACATACATAGTATACTGTAAAAATGGAAAAGCAAACAAGAGAGAAAAAAGTCATGTCATGAAAGTTGAAAAAAAAAAAAGATTTGCTTGCTAATAACATATTAAAAAGATACTAATTTATCTCAAAATTATATCTCATAGCTACAATACATTATCATGTTACCACAAGTTAATCAGCCATGCCCTTCATAATATGACACTGAGAAACAAAACACTCTGACAATGAAAAACTTAACTTAGTTAACTTGTTTTTTTAACTTTTTTAAACTCCCTTTTTACTAAACATGCTTTATGAACGCACCGCCAGCATTTTTTTTTAACGCTTTTAAAGTTTTAGTTCATGCTCCAACAGTTTATGTTCACAATTCTGGCACAACCGTCATTTGGATCGACAGCTCCTTGAACCGGATGTAGAGACTGCAGTGGTGTGGATTTTGGAGTGCAGTCTGGATGTCTGGGTAATCTCCACTGATCTGTAATAAAGAGCATTAAATTAATTAGTAGTACTACCATACCATAGATTTAGATACGTATACTAAAGGTGGGCAAGTTCGGTCCTAGACAGCCACGATCCTGTTGAGTTCAGCTCCAGTCCTTTTAAGATTATTTCTGAGGATTGGTACAAAGCATTGACATCATCATAATCATCCTCCTCCTCATTTGGACACTCAAAGCAACTTAATCTAATTAACATAAAATAAATGCAAGTTTTAATCTTGTACAGTATGAAACAGTTTTGTCTTTATTTAGATTACTAGCAGTTTTTATGTCGCTAAATACTTAACTATTATTTGCATGTCTGCAATGCACTGAACTTATGTTATGGAATGAACTTATGTTATGAGTACTTTAATTGCTTTTATACATTTATACCTTGACATATATAATATATTTAAGGATGTTACATGTAATTCTGGCAAAGATAGACTGATCTTTATTCTGCAGCAGGGCTTAAATGTTAATAAATGTTAATTAGCAGTGTTACATAGTATCCATAACATTTTCAACCTGTCACTGAGCAAAACCAGCACAAGGCAGAGTCAGGGGCAGAGCTTAGGCCAGTGGTCCTTTAAAAAAAAAAATTAAACATGACCCCTCTGTCTGTTGAGGAGATGGATGCAGCTGGCTTGGAAAAACTGAATATAAATATGATGAATTTAATTGAGAAAGGATACATATTTATGCTGTTATGACCCTGTCTAGGGAAAGGCCAAAAAATTCAAAAACTCAAATCCAAAATTCGCACTGCACACAACAGGCAGATCAACAGGCCAGCTAACAGTAACAACCCACTGTAGCAAACACACAATCACACTGTACACAACAGGCAGATCAACAGGCAAGCTAATAGCAACAATAGCAAACACACAATAGCACATGTGCAATAGAACAACAGGAAAAAAGTTGAGCAGAGCTCCCTCTTCAGGTACTGCAGATTATTTTATTGTCTCTCCTTGGTCCCATTAGCACCAATCAGATCTGGAGATCACTTTGGAAGGATCCAGTCCTGTGAAAGAAAGGGTGGGAAAGAGAGAGAGAGAAAGAACCAGCAAAACAACACATGTACACAACATATAACAATACCTGTACTTTATTAAAAACTATGCTTTGTCTGTCAGCAAATATTAAAAACAAGAACTTTATTTGCTTAATTATGTTTTCTTCTCTCTACAAGAGTACCACAACGTGTGTACATTCCTCTCCTTGTAAACAAGGTGCAGTGGTGCTATTAGTTACATTGTTATGCCATTAGACAAGAGATTGTTTTTATGGGTGAGCCAGCAGTAAAGACTTTTATACTGAAAGAGACTAAAACCAGGTTGTAAATAAGGATGTTATTTTTACTTTAAAAAACACCTTGTAAGACACAACAAACAAATGCACTCGCCAGGGCAAAAAATTATTGTCATAAATCACCCCTTACAATTGAAAGAATAGTATGACAAAGATATGGCCTTCCTTAGTAGACTTTCAAACTAATGTTTTATTGTGAATATCAGATTGATCTGAAAATTAATGCTGTAGCAGATGCAGGTAATCATGTTCGCTTAAATTCTGAGTATGGGGCACCATACTTAGCCTAAATGTCACATTGTCACATAAGTAAGAGGAAAAAAAGGACACTGAACCCAATCCAAAAAAAAAGATGATTAATGATTAATTGTCTGGGTAGTGAATCTAGCAAGGTCCAAAATGTGTGAGATGTGCCCTTCAGGGAGTGATTATTCTAGGTGAAGAGGCCAGCCAGTCATCACCCCACTGCACAGAATGATCACTTGAGCCCACCACAGTGGAAAGCCAGAGCCTGCTGTGATGCAAAAGCCAGATCAAAGTACGGAGCCAACCATCGCCCTGAAGCCTGAGCCTCACAACGCAGCTGACTAGGTGCATGAGCGTCGCCCGTTCACGAAGGAATACTTGTGGAGGGTTGCTGACCTCTGAGCTATTTAATATTCTGAAAGTGTTTGATCCCCTGTTCTTCTTGTCTCCTCAGGCTCTGCCCAGCCCTGTATCTCCTGTTTCTCAACTGGTTCCACCTATCTTTGAATCTCTTTCATCTCCTGAATATCCTGCGTCTCCTGAGTCTTCTGCATCTCTGCTACTTCTCCCCAGCTTTTGTTCTTCTTAGTTCCCACCCAGCCTCCCTCTTCTACCTCATCTTCCAGATTCCATTTGTTTATTGGCCTCGCCTCCACTGGCTCCTGTCAGTCCCTCACCTCATCATCAGTCCACTCCACCCTATTGTACAGATCAGACCTCAGGCCTTCCAGACCCCAGCTCCACCTTGGAGTGAGGATCTTCTGTCTCTGTCCCCAGTCTCTGAACTCAAGACTCCACCATGGCCCTCTGCCCCATCGGCTCTGCTTTGGCTCTGTGCTCTATTGTCTCCATGGTCACCCATCATTCGACTGGCTCCACTGGGCTCTCTCATTCCACTGGGCTCTCTAGGGTTGAGTTCCAGTTAGTTTGGTATGCCCTTTTGCTAACTTTCCTCTGTCTCGTTTACTCAGATGTACGTCATTAATTATGTTGCATGAGTGCCCAAAGCTCTTGATCAGTTGGGATTCGCTATGGAGTTGATTTATTATTTACATTTTTTCCTTTACAAATTTGTTTGATGTAGCATTCTATGTGTATATAGGTATGCTTGAACTATTTTCTGTGTTTTAAAAAATCAGTTATATATCATAGAGTTGTTTGGGGTGAATAGGTGTAGTCGGAGGAGTGGAGTCCCAAGGTGGTGGATGGTTGACGACAGACCAAAGCAGAGCCGAAGGGGAGCCTGGTGGAGCTGGGGGACTGACAGGCCATGGTGGAGAGGAGGGAGCTAGAAGCCATGATGGAGCCGCTGGGTTGAAGGGCTAAGACCGGGACTCAGAGGCTGGAGGCGGAGACACGGAATCCTCCAGCTACAATGCCAATAGAGACTGGAAGACCGCGGTGATCCCACCGCACAGATGATGGGCTGAGGGTGAACTGAGGGGCTGCCAGGAGACACATGCGGGGGGAAACACAACAAACAGTCCTTGGGTCTGACAGTAACATTCAGGAGGAAATCCAAATCTTTAGTTTATATCAGTTTATATCAGGCTAAACTGTCAAGCTAAAATACATATTGTTGTACTTGTTTAACCAGGTTTAAATAATGACTGGTTAGCTTACATATCAGGGTGACTAAAAAATCTTCCCTTGCTGAGAGAGAGAAAAAAAAAAAAAGCCTTTTCAAACTGGGTATTTTAAATACATTACTTGAATTCATTCAGTGTATGAGATGTATGAGATGGAGATCTTATTTATTTTTGTATCGACTATAAAAAAGGTTCATTTTCATAAATATCATTTTCAACAATCATTTTCTTAAGAGGGTTGACAACAGAGTGTTATGACATACAAAATTTACAATACAATTAAAAATTTTATACCAAAGATACCTTAAGCCAAAGTAAATTACAGAACCACTGCCACCGATCAACTGAACAACAGTAGCTCACAATGTGTTTGGGAAATGCAGCCCTGGTCATTAAGTAACAAATGATCTTTGAGCCTTGAGTGTCCTGCTGAAGAGGATGATAATGACAATAAGACCATTCATATGAGCTGTATGAGATATATATATGGTGTGAGATTATAGATCAGTAAAGACTACCCAAACATCCAGACTGCACTCCAAAATTCACACCACTGCTGTTTCTACTTCTGGTTCAGGGAGCTGTCGATCCAGATCTCACTAAATGAGAGTAAACCTGTTAATCCAACCACACAAGAGGTTTACGCCAGAACATAAACTTGAGGAGTGTAAACGAAAACTCTGGCAGTACATTCATAAATGTATCCATACTCCTAGCAAACACTCTAAATGAGAGTTCTGCATTACATCTTAGTTTACTAGAAAATGTAAGCAAACGCAAATCTAAAATAAACATGTTTCTATTTTAACTGATTTCTCTTGGGGTTGACAGGTGACTTTAAAGAACGCAAGTCATGGTTTTGGTGTTTTGTAAATTGATACACTTGAGACACATTTTCTGACTGACTGATGTGAAACATTAACCACACCCTCTAGAGTTTACCAGTACAGATTTGGAACATATAACAGCAGAGGATGGTGAGTATATAAAATAAAGTGTAATGCTCAGCTCATATTTAGTGGTTTCTAGCAGGAGAAATGAATGTCCATCTTTTATTGACATTGACACTATTGTGTATTAACAGGCTTTGCCCGGCTGTGTGTGCAGTTAATTTAGGCACCTGCATCCTACAAGGTGATCCTCAACCCCCTGCTCTCTTTGAGGATGGAGACTTCAACATTGGAGGGTCTTTTACCATTCATTACTACGTGAAGACAGAGAAGCACACCTATACTAGTCGGCCACAACCACCTGAGTGCAGTGGCAGGTTAGAGTTAAAAAAAAAAAAAAAAAGAGAGAGAAAAAGTTGAATAACAGAACAGGGTAAAAGGGTTACACTGATTGTGCTGAAAATGTGTTCATACCTGTCTTTTTGTTTACATAAAATTAGTAAGAAGCAATTATTTGTGTATTTCAACAGCATGGACTTCAGGGAGCTGCGCTTTGCTCGTGCCTTGCAGTTCACTATCCAAGAGATCAACAACAGCTCCGATCTCTTACCCGGCGTCACTTTAGGGTACCACATATATGACTCGTGTGCATCTGTGCCAATGGCAATTAAAGTAGCGTTGCAGCTTGCCAACGGATTAGACCTCGTATTCAACGATACGGATTCCTGTGCAAAATATGTTGCAGTTCCCGCACTTGTTGGTGATTCTACTTCCACGCCGGCTATAAGCATTTCAAGACTTTTCGGTCCTTTTGAATTCCACAGGTGCTTGCTCAACACGATTATTTCCTAGTCTTATTTTACAGAACAAAAAAAAAAAAAAAAGAAGAAAGAAATACATAAATATACATAATATATTATGTAATATACATACATAAATAGCCTACTAACTGTTGTAACTTTTTTCCCCCTTTACTGTGCTCTGTAGGTGAGTCATTACGCAACATGCGCGTGTCTCAGTGACAAACGGCAGCATCCTACTTTCTTCAGGACCATCCCCAGCGATCACCATCAAGCGGCCGCTCTGGCACGGATGGTCAAGCATTTCGGATGGACGTGGATCGGAGCTGTGCGCAGTGATTCAGACTACGGGAACAATGGCATGGCATCGTTCCTGAAAGCTGCTGAGGAGGAGGGAATTTGTGTGGAGTATTCCGAGGCCTACTACAGGACCCAGCCGCGCAGCAAACTGAAAAGAGTGGCGGATGTTATTCGCAAGTCATCAGCTCGTGTAGTAGTTGCCTTCATGGGCGCAGGTGATACGAGATTTCTCTTAGAAGAGCTAAGCCAGCAGCCTCCTCCCCCGATGCAGTGGATTGGCAGCGAGGCGTGGGTTACAGACCCACAAATGCTGCGGTTTAATTTTTGTATTGGTGCTGTAGGCTTTGCAATTCCGCGGTCTGTTATCCCTGGTCTTCGTAACTTTCTACTTGACCTGTCTCCAGAACAAGCGCTAAAATTCCCCCTGCTGACAGAATTCTGGGAAAGCTCATTCAGCTGTAGTCTAAAACGACAGTCAGTTTCTTCTAATGGTATGCCAGAATGTGATGGCTCAGAGGACCTGCGCGCATTACAGAACCCGTACACTGACACATCACAGTTGCGGATCACTAACATGGTGTACAAAGCCGCATATGCTATAGCTCATGCCCTCCATGGCATCATATGTAAGGAAAAGCAGTGCGACAAAAACTTCAAAGTTGAGCCCGGACTTGTAAGTTTGCTTATCATGGAGTAGCTGAACTTTTAGGACACAAAGGAGATTGTAAATATTGTTAATATAATACATTATGTGTACAGTATACTTTAACCTTTTGTATATGCCTACTATAAAATGTGCAACCACAGTTTTATTTATTTATTTATTTAATATCCATCATGTAGGTTTTTGATCAGCTCAAGCGAGTGAATTTTACTAAAAATAATTATTCCGTTTCATTTGACACCAATGGAGACCCTGTGGCCACATATGAACTTGTGAACTGGCAACTTCAAGGAGATGGTTCAATAGATTTTGTGACAGTGGGTCAATACGATGCATCCCAGCCTAAAGGCCAAGAATTCAGTCTGAGTAGAGCTATCATTTGGTATGATGGCAGTGAAAAGGTATATAACCATATTAACACACAATAATTTTTGTCATGTACTTAAAATAATAATATATTTTAAACATCTGGCCATTTTGTTGGTTTTAGAATATTTGTACTCAAAGGCTTTGTCAATTTCTGACTCTGATGCTGTGTGTACCTGTCATCTGCAGGTGCCTGCGTCTGTGTGTAGTGAGAGCTGTTCTCCAGGTACTAGGAAGGCTGTGAAAAAAGGAAGACCTGTCTGCTGCTATGATTGCATTAACTGTGCAGAAGGAGAGATCAGCAATGAGACAGGTATTTTGGACATTCCAAATATTTATGGGTCAACCGCTAAATCATGTCCACGGCCTGTTTTATAGCATGTTGTGTGTTTTAATACTGAAGATAGCAAGCACTGTGGTAGGTCTGTATATGTTTGAGTCAGAGGCATAAGAAATTGAAACATCACATGTCGGTTTTAGCGTGGCAATAGATTTAGCTTTTTCAACTGGATTTGGATTTTTAAAAATAATCTTTGTGTTTGACACAACTTTATGATTCTTATATCATATATCATCTTGAAATTAATGAATTTAATACAATTAATAATGTTGTTAGAGAGAAAAAAAAAAACAAAACAAAACATGGCATCATTGACCCTTCTTTATACACATTTGGTCATTCTAAAAAGGTGTAGTCTGATAATCTGTGTGTCTCCATTTTGTTCCTGTGGTTCGTGAATGGCTGTTATGCACTGATGTCTTGATCTTTCAGATTCTTTAGATTGTCACAAATGCCTGCCTGAGTACTGGCCCAATAATGAGAACGACAAGTGTCTTCCTAAACCAGTGGAGTTTCTCTCTTGGGATGAGATCCTTGGGATTATACTGGCTGCTTTCTCTGTTGCAGGTTCTTTAGTGGCTTTGAGCGTAACTTTAGTGTTTTACAAAAACAGGGCCTCTCCTATAGTAAAAGCAAACAACTCAGAACTAAGCTTCCTGCTGCTCTTCTCACTGTCTCTGTGTTTCCTCTGTTCACTTACTTTCATTGGTCGGCCCACTGAGTGGTCCTGTATGTTGCGTCACACAGCATTTGGGATCACTTTTGTCCTCTGTATCTCCTGTGTTCTGGGGAAAACAATAGTGGTGTTAATTGCCTTCAAAGCTACACTTCCAGGAAGTAATGTCATGAAATGGTTTGGGCCTCCTCAACAGAGACTCAGTGTTTTTGGTTTCACTCTTGTGCAGGTACTTATATGTGTGCTTTGGTTAACAATATCCCCACCTTTTCCTTATAATAATATGCATCAGTACAAAGAAAAGATCATTCTAGAATGCAGTTTAGGATCAGCTGTAGGTTTCTGGGCTGTACTAGGTTATATTGGCCTCCTAGCTTTCTTTTGCTTTGTTTTAGCATTTCTTGCTCGAAAGCTCCCTGATAACTTTAATGAGGCTAAATTTATCACATTCAGTATGCTCATATTCTGTGCTGTATGGATCACCTTTATTCCAGCTTATGTCAGTTCTCCAGGGAAATTCACTGTAGCTGTGGAGATATTCGCTATTTTAGCTTCAAGCTTTGGTCTGATTCTCTGTATTTTTGCTCCTAAGTGTTTCATTATTGTCTTTAGGCCAGAGCAGAATACCAAAAAACATTTAATGGGCAAAGTACCATCAAAAGCCCTCTAAGATGCACACAACTGCCAACTGCTTAATATTAGATATCAGATGTTCTGTAATGTTAATGTATCAGTTTTCAAAACACTGATACAACTATTTTTTATGTTTGTGTTATATGTGCAAATATGTACTGTGTACTGTGTATGCAAATAGTTCAACAGATATTTAAATATATACAGATGACCCAGTATAATACCTGATTGTTTCACATCTGTGGTCATTAAGTCTAGTGTTGGCCTATCTGAACAGGTCTGTGCATGATGCAGTCAATGTATATTATTAGTCACAATACTGTAAATATGTTCATTATCTGTAAATGTTTATTCTGACTAAATCGATCTGTGCCTTTATACTTAAAAATATTTATGCTTAAATGTTGTTTCTTGTTGTATTTATGTTTGTATTGGAAGCTTCAATACCAGTGTACATTCCTCATGTGTGTAAGCACACTTGACAATAAAGCTCAACATACAGCACTACCGAATTTTGCTTCTAATTTATAGTGTTCTTTGCCTGTTTAATTATGTCATTAATTGATCTTTACCATACATCTCTGCAATATGTATATCAACTTGACATAGTCACCACTAAGCTACTACTAAATATATTGTAAAAACTTTAATTTGCTGTAAAGTTGCTTTGCAACGGTATGTATCGTGAAAAGCACTATACAAATAAATTTAAATTGAATTGAAAAAAAAAAATGAATTGATTTTGATTCTGATTTGTGAGGGTTCTTCAGTGTGTGTCACTAATTTTGCAGTCACTGTTTTCACTGCATAATTGCAAGATCTACTGTCTGGTGTATCCTTGAAGTCCAAATATGTTGTTACTTTTTATTTTTATTTATTATGTTGTTCAGACATATACCCTTTATGTATACATTTTATTTGCACTTATGCAATCTATTTAATCGTAAATATGTGCATATATTGTATTGATCGCTTGTTACTTACTATCTAAAGATATAATATTGTTCAACTTGGTAACAACCATTTGTTCTTCAATATTGTCTTGGTAAGTTGTGGTAAATGACCCTTTAGGGTGATTTACTGTGGTACCATAACAGCAAACAGCATATTTATATCATCAGTATGTTTTGTTTTATTTACTTTTTAGTTATATATTTACATTTAAGTAACACAAAATTGGGGGTTATGTTTTCATATGTTATCTGTATTTACATTCTTCTACTACTTTTAACAAAGTACATGTTTCCTCCTATGTGGCCAGAAGAGCTATCCATGGTGCTGAAGAGAGCTAAAGAGGGTGAACTGCTGTCAATTCAGGGCGAATGGATGATTGACAAGGGGATGTCAGTTAATAATAAAGGCTGGTTTAATACTGTTCAACGGCCAAGGCAATGCAAGTTTTGTACTTTTAACTAAAATAAACAGGTTTAGTATAAGCGGTAGACCCCTTTGCTACAAAGGCACTGATGGTTTATGCTCAGGTGGTTGACTGATTTATGTAACAGTTTAGTTTAGTTCTTAGTTAATAAAACCTTTGTGTAAAATGACAGGAGTTAACAATAGCATAAAAGCATTTTGGAAAACAAAAGCACTTTGAATTAGGTGAAAAACTGGAAACTATTTTGGCTTAAAAAATAAGAGGAGCGCAAGAGTTTTTTTAAAGGTTTTCCAAAAAGTTGTGAAGCCTGATGCAGCATTTTTGGGATCTTCAGAGATACTGTTACTATTAGTATTGTTTTTGTTTGTTTGTTTGTTTATTTGTTTGTTTGTTTAAAGAAAATCTTAATATACAATACACAATATAATAATGATATTTTAACAAACAATTTAATTAATGTATTAATTTAATTGCATGTATAGATAGATAGATAGATATATAGATCTTTATAGAATAAAAGTTGGACAAAAAAAGTAAAATGATTTGTTACTTCTATTTGTTTTGAGTTATAACTGAATTTAGAGATGGGGTTTCAATCACATTTTTGTGTCACTAAAACAGCGGAGTCTGAATGGGACAATACAAATATTTTGCAGGGACAGGGAAATTAAAGCAAATATAAAATAAACACGCTTTCACTGTGATTTCATCTCATTTCTCTTGGGTTTGACAGGTCATCTAAAAAACCTGAAACTTTATAATACACTCGAGACACATTCTGTCATTGCTTGAAGTAAAATCTTAACCACACCCTACAATAACATACAATAGCAGTGGCTGGTGGGTATATAAAACAAGCTCTAATGCTTAACTCACAATTGGAGTCGTTGTTTGCATAGCAGGTGAAATGAAGGTTTATCTTTTATTGACAATGACACTACTGTGTATTACCAGGCTTTGCCCGGCTGTGTGTGGGGTTAATTTAGGCTCTTGCATCCTCCAAGGTGACCCTCAGCTCCCTGATCTCTTCGCGGATGGAGACTTCATCATTGGAGGGGCTTTCACCATTCATTATTATGTGAAAACAGAGAAGCACACCTATACTAGACGGCCACAATCACTAGAGTGCACTGGCAGGTTAGAGTTTGATTCAAAATGGAAAACAATCCTTAACAGAGCAGGGCAAAATGGATTAAAATTGATTGTGCTGAAATTGTGTTCGTAACGTATGCATTAATTTTTAACAAGAAGCTGTAATGTGTGTATTTCAACAGCATGGATTTAAGAGGGCTGCGCATTGCACGTGCCTTGCAGTTCACTGTCCAAGAGATCAACAACAGCTCCGATCTCTTACCGGGCGTCACTTTAGGGTACCACATATATGACACGTGTGCATCCGTGCCGATGGCAATTAAAGTAGCGTTGCAGCTTGCCAATGGACTAGATCACGTATTTAACGACACAGATTCCTGTGCAAAATATGCCGCAGTTCCCGCACTAGTCGGAGATTCTGCTTCCACGCCGGCTGTAAGCATTTCAAGACTTTTGGGTCCTCTTGGAATTCCACAGGTGCTTGCTCTACAACTATTTCATAATCTTCTTATCAGAAAGAAAATGCTGGAGCGGTATCAAAATTTGTACATATACAGGCCCTGTTTATGTGTTTTTCTTCACTGTACTCCATAGGTGAGTCATTACGCTACATGCGCGTGTCTCAGTGACAAACGGCAGCATCCTACTTTCTTCAGGACCATCCCCAGCGATCACCATCAAGCGGCCGCACTGGCACGGATGGTCAAGCACTTCGGATGGACGTGGATCGGCGCTGTGCGCAGTGATTCAGACTACGGGAACAATGGCATGGCATCATTTTTAAAAGCTGCGGAGGAGGAGGGAATATGTGTGGAGTATTCTGAGGCCTACTACAGGACCCAGCCGCGCAGCAAACTGAAAAGAGTGGCGGATGTTATTCGCAAGTCATCGGCTCGTGTAGTAGTTGCCTTCATGGGCGCAGGTGATATAAAATTTCTCTTAGAAGAGTTGAGCCAGCAGCCTCCTCCCCCGATGCAGTGGATTGGCAGCGAGGCGTGGGTTTCAGACCCACAAATGCTGCGGTTTAATTTTTGTATTGGTGCTGTGGGCTTTGCGATTCCGCGGTCTGTTATTCCTGGACTTCGTAACTTTCTACTTGACCTGTCTCCCAAAAAAGCGCTAAAATTTCCCTTGCTGACAGAATTCTGGGAAAGCTCATTCAGCTGTAGTCTAAAACGACAGTCAGTTTCTTCTACTGGTATGCCAGAATGTGATGGCACAGAGGACATGCGCAATTTACAAAACCCGTACACAGACACGTCCCAGTTGCGCATCACTAACATGGTGTACAAAGCCACATATGCTATAGCTCATGCCCTCCATGACATCATCTGTAACGAAAATCATTGCGACAAAAACATCAAAGTTGAGCCCCGACGTGTAAGTTTGCTTGTCGTAGAATAACTTAACTTTTACAAAACAAGAGATTGTAAATATTCTTAATGTAATACATATTTCGTACAGTATATATTTACCTTTTGTATATGTCTACTATAAAATGTTCAACCACAAATGTATTTATTTATTTAATATCCATCATGTAGGTTTTTGATCAGCTCAAGCGAGTGAATTTTACTAAAAATAATTATCCCGTTTCATTTGACACCAATGGAGACCCTGTGGCCGCATATGAACTTGTGAACTGGCAGTTTCAGGGAGATGGTTCAGTTGATTTTGTGACAGTGGGTCAGTATGATGCATCCCAGCCTAAAGGCCAAGAATTCAGTCTGAGCCGAGCTATCATTTGGTATGATGGCAGTGAAAAGGTACTTGTTTTTCCCCCCAGTACTTTTAACCATACAAACACATGCAAATTTTTGTCATGTACTTAGATTAAATAAATCTATGTATCATTATAGAACATTATGAAACATACCAAGAGATGATAAATAACAGCAGAGGAATTCATGATGCATTTTTCCCCTAAATTTTAAACATCTGAGCCATTTTGTTTTAGAACATTTTTACCCGAAGGCTTTGTCAATTTCTGATTCTGATGCTGTGTGTACCTGTCATCTGCAGGTGCCTGTGTCTGTGTGCAGTGAGAGCTGTTTTCCAGGTACTAGGAAGGCTGTGAAAAAAGGAAGACCTGTCTGCTGCTATGACTGCATTAACTGTGCAGATGGAGAGATCAGCAATGACACAGGTATTTTGGACATTCTTCTAGATAAATCATAAATATGTATGGGCCAATTGATAAATGAGTTTTTAAAATAAAGAAAGGAATCTTTAAAAAAATCTCATAAATAAATATGCAAAGTTCTTTTATAGCACGTTGTGTGTTTTGATACTTGAGATGGCAAGCACTGTAGTAGGGCTTTATATGTTTAAGCCAGAGGCATAAGAAATTTAAACAACACAACCACAAAGATTTCAGCATGGTAATTGCTTTTGCTTGCTTAATTTCTTGATTTTTATTTATTTATTTATTTATTTACTTTATTGTCTATAGTTTGTCTGTAGTATTAAAGTATGATTGTCATATTACAAAAGCACTTGGGTATGGACTGATTTTATTAGCAACAGTCAAATAATGATAAGCTTTCTGTCTTAATAGAGTAAAATGCTGTTTTAAATGAATATAAATATAAATATAAATAATAAATTAATTAATAAATGAATGAATGAATGTTCTTACCTCAATTGCCTTTGAGGACAAAATGATTTTGAATAATTCACAAAAGAGTCCATTGTGAAATCTGAAGGACAAACAAAAACTTTTATTGGCCTTTCAGTTGCTCAAACATGTCATTAAAAATAATCTTAAGCTATGCATTTCTAATGCTTTAACAAGTCTTTAGGAAGGTTATATGTTTTGTTTGTTTGTTTAGGATTAAGTACTGTTTTTATGAAATTAATAAAATTGTATATATATATATATATATATATATACGTGGCAAAAAAGCAGCATGATATAATTTACCCTTCTTTATCCACTAAGCTGGTCATTCTAAAAAGAGTGTAGTTTGATAACCTGTATATCTCCATTTTGTTCCTGTGGTTCATGGATGGTTGTTATGCACTAACTTCTTGATCTTTCAGATTCCTTAGATTGTCACAAATGCCTGCCTGAATACTGGTCCAATACCGAGAAGGATAAGTGTCTTCCTAAACCAGTGGAGTTTCTCTCTTGGGATGAGATCCTTGGGATTATACTGGCTACTTTCTCTATTGTTGGTTCTTTAGTGGCTTTGACCATCACTTTAGTGTTCTACAGAAACAGGGCCTCTCCTATTGTAAAAGCCAACAACTCAGAACTAAGCTTCCTGCTGCTCTTCTCACTGTCTCTCTGTTTCCTCTGTTCACTTACTTTCATTGGTCGGCCCACTGAGTGGTCCTGTATGTTGCGTCACACAGCATTTGGGATCACTTTTGTCCTCTGTATCTCCTGTGTTCTGGGGAAAACAATAGTGGTTTTAATTGCCTTTAAAGCTACACTTCCAGGAAGTAATGTCATGAAATGGTTTGGGCCTCCTCAACAGAGACTCAGCGTTTTTGGTTTCACTCTTGTGCAGGTATTTATTTGTGTGCTTTGGTTAAAAATATCCCCACCTTTTCCTTATAACAATATGCATCAGTACAAAGAAAAGATCATTCTAGAATGCAGTTTAGGATCAGCTGTAGGTTTCTGGGCTGTACTGGGTTATATAGGCCTGCTAGCTTTCCTTTGCTTTGTTTTAGCTTTTCTTGCCCGAAAACTGCCTGATAACTTCAATGAGGCTAAGTTCATCACATTTAGTATGCTCATATTCTGTGCTGTATGGATCACCTTTATTCCAGCTTATGTCAGCTCTCCAGGGAAATTCACTGTAGCTGTGGAGATATTTGCTATTTTAGCTTCAAGCTTTGGTCTGATTCTCTGTATTTTTGCTCCTAAGTGTTTCATTATTCTTTTTAGGCCAGAGCAGAATACCAAAAAACATTTAATGGGTAAAGTACCATCTAAAGCCCTCTGAGATGCACACAACTGCCAACTGCTTAATTTTAGATATCAGACATTCTGTAATGTTAATGTACCAGTTTTCAAACCACAGATATGATTATTTTATGTCTGTGCTATATGTACAAATATGTACTGTGTACTGTATATGTACTGTAATGTATATTGTTGGAAAAAACGGTAACACTTTACAATACGTGTGCACAAATATGCATTAAGTCATGCTTAATTAATACATAGATAATCACGACTTAATGTATAATTCATGAAGAACTAAACCATTTATTAATGATTACTACATCAACAACTGATAAACATTCTATATGATTCATAGATTATGTAATCAATAAATTGTTATAATTAAATGTGTCAAAATGTATTAATTCCCTAATAACTTATTTTATTAACTAATGATGTAAATTCATATGCTAATTACCACAGTGGTCAAAGCTATGTACTTCAACTTCCAGTTGTCTGCTTTAAATACTCATTAGCTAATGATTTGGAAATGTATCATTGCGTTGTGACTTTACTTTGAGGCATAGAACTATTAACTAATTGTTAAGTAATATGTCATTGTGGTTATGGAGATAGTCATGTGCCTCAATGAGTTGGAGCCATGCATTTTCATGGGTCAAAGTCATGCATTTCAACTTCCAGTTGTCTGCTTTAATTAATCATAACCTAATGATTTGCAAATATATCATAATGTTATGACTTTACTTGTTGAGGCACATGACTAACTAACTGATTCTAAATCCATAATCACAATGACATATTACTTAACAATTAGTTAATAGTTCTGTGCCTTAACAAGTAAAGTCATAACATAATGATATCTTTGCAAATCATTAGCTAATGATTAATTAAAGCGGACAACTGGAAGATGAAATGCGTGGCTTCAACCCGTTGTGGTAATTAACACATACATTTACACTATTAGTTCATAAAATAAGTAATTAGGGAATTAATACATTATGACACATTTAACTAATAACAATTTATTGATTACTTAATCTATGAATCATATAGAATGTTCATTTGTTGCTGATGAAGTAATTATTAATAAATGGTTTAGTTCTTCATGAGTTATATATTAACTCATGATTATCTCTGCATTAGTTAAGCATGAGTTAATGCATATTTGTGCACCCGTATTGTAAAGTGTTACTGAAAAAACATAGTTTATAACAGAAATATATGCTCCCAATGCATTTGACTAAGAGCTCTGTGCATCCCTATACAGCAGGTGTCGCCAAGGTATGACACGCATGCATAAAGTTTGAATTTGCAGTAATTATTCCTCACAGTCACACAGCCTTTGTTATTAAGTTTAAAGTTTCCAGGGCAAACAGTTGGTAGCAGAACAATATATAATAAGTTTTGACTATATAATAAATTTTAACACTCATGTGCAGTACTTATCTGCACATTTAAAAGTTCCACCTAAAGACAGAGTTCTGCAAAGATTGTGTATTTTTGTAGACCAACCTAGAAGTTAGCATCACCCTGGTTCCCTTGACAAGACCAAAAAAAAAAAAAAAAAAAGACGATTTTTCCATTGGCTTTTGACTTATTGCAGAAAACAATTTATATGTATAACTTTTTTATGATTCTTACATTCTTACACAGTTTATCGGTTCATCGCCAACCACTGGACTGGTTCATCGCCAACCAACACTGCATAGTGCAGTGTTTTAAGTTGTATTGGATTCATGTGAACAGGGATCATTTTGACAATGTTGTCATAAAAACATACATACAATTTTTAGTACATTGTTGCTGTGTAAACGTACCCTTATTCTTGCAGTGTTTTCTGTGTGCTAAGCTGTTGTCATGTATACTTACTTCTGCACATCTAAAGACCCCTCTGTAATGCTTCTGAAGTTCACAAATGATACTACAGTCATCTGCCTCATCCAGGACAATAACAAATCTGCATATAGCAAGAATGATGAGCTGGCTTTCTGGTGCAGTCTTAACAACCTAGAGCTTAACATGCTGAAAACATTGGAGATGATTGTGGACTTCAATAGAAACCACCCAGCATTCTCCCCGCTCACTATCATGAACACTACTGTGGAAGCAGTGGAGTTATTTAGGTTCCTGGGCACCACCATCTCTCAGGACATGAAGTGAGACAATCACATTGTGAAAAAGCCCTAGCAAAGGTTGTACTTCCTTTACCAGATGAACAAATTCAACCTGCCACAGAAGCTGCTGACACAGTTCTACTCAGCTGGCACTGTGTCTATATACTACAATGGACAGTTTAGACTTGAGAGGATTGCGAGGATTATTGGTGCCGCCCTGACCACCCTCCAGGACGGGTACTTTTCTAGAGTGAGTAAAAGGGCAGGTAAAATCATCACAGACTCCACTCACCTTGGTCACATTCTATTTGAACTGTTGAACTGACACTTGGCAATAAAGCTCTTTTTGATTCTGATTTTGATTCTAGTTCGTGGGGGTTCTTGAATGTGCGTCACTGAAAACATAGGGTGTCATTGAAACATTTGTTATGTCTGTCATTCACTGTTTAGTTTGATATACTGCTGTTATATTTTATGTAATATTAGAGTGTGATTACCTTAATATGTAAAATATAGTGCTATATAGTAAATATTGTGATCTCCCATTATAGAGCTGTCATGACCTTTTCTGTTACCATTTAGGTTTATTTGTTTATTACAGAGCCACACTCAGAAGTTATACACATCACACAAACATGGTCCACAAACAGTAACACACATTCACTTACATTTATATAGATGCTTTTAATGGCAACAACATAAACAAACCTTACTGTACATGCACACTTCTGTGGCCCAAACTTAACGTCCGGTAGACTTAGAATCAATAACAACGAAATCCTTCTAGGTAAATTATTTCTGATAACAAGCAAAATATATAATAAGAAAGTTACATTAGCTAGCAAGTTAAACCCATGTCTTGCCTGGCTGCCAAGCCTCTCTTTGCACAGCGGTGATCCATGCTTGCCGTCTTCCCTCGTCTTTCCCACAGACTTACACTGTATATGTAGTGGCACTTCCTTGACGGAAGTCAGACTGAAAATGCAAATTCATTCTCTGCCAGCAGGAGGTGCTTTTGAAGATCCAAGTGCATTTGAACTTTATTTAATAATAATAACAACAACCAAACTAAACAAACCAGGGAGTGAAACTGAGAACAACTGACAAAACATCCAACATTGGACAACACTAGATAATGAGTACAGGAAACACAAAAGCTAATATACACAGGGGCTAATTAACAGACAAGACACCTAGATGCCCAGAGGGTAAAGGAGTGGAGGCAGAAAGAGGGGGATGGGGGGAGAGGGAGTAGAGGGAGGTCCAGGGCTGTAAGGTGAAGGTGGGGCTGAAGACCAGGGAGGTGGCAGTGGAGCTGCAAACCAGGGGGAAGAGGGCAGAATGAGGACCCAGGGTGAAGAGTACTAAGTGGCCGTCTCTGTGGGTTTAGTAGAGCTGACAGAGAGCATAGTCAGTTCCAGGACAGCCTCCATGGCCATAACAGAGAGTTTTGTTTTGTAGGAACATTTCATATGCGTAATGGTTTTGATACTGTACTGAACTGTATTTTCTATCCCCTTAGCCTAACCCTACCCCTAAAACCTGCTTCCCACACAAAACTTTATTATTTTACATTTTCAAAAAAAAATACCATTTTGTGTGATTTATAAGCTTGTTTCCTAATGGGAACCAAAACAAGACCCCACATAGCATACACACACACACACAGATATAAAAGGAAGCTTCTGCAGATTACAGACATAACACTTAAGTACTCAATGTTAAGATGATGTCAATTAAAAATTGGCACAGATGTCGAGGTTGTAGAATCTTATAAAGGAAACAGCGTGGACCATCCCGCAGTGTTACAGATATTTAGCATGGACACCGCTGAAAGGAAGGCCTTAGAGGCTGCCATACTCCGAGTTGAATGAGCCCTGACCCCTAGAGGAGAGGGAAGGTCAGAGGACTCGTAAGCTGTAGAAATCGCATCCACAATCCACCTGCTAAGGGTCTGCTTAGTGGCAGGGAGACCCTTCTAGGAGGACCATAGCATACAAATAACTGGTCCGACTTCCTCCACAGGGTGGCTCTGTGGACGTATATGTCCAGTGCTCGCTGGACCAAAAGGGGTGTGGTAAGCAACTATGGCTGCCATGTATACTTTCAAGATGGAGGGGGATCACCCTGCGGAGAACCGTTATTGCAAGAATTCCAGCACTGAACCAACCAGGGAGTTCTGGACTGGAGTATGGTCTCAGCGATCTTAGTTTAGAGACCGGAAGCTATGAGCTGTGACCCCACCGGGGTCACACCCACAGTTTTCATAACTTCGGCGAGGGTGAAGGATGGAGTCCCTTGTCTGAGAGAGGAGGTCCCTCCTGACGGGAATCTCCCATGGGGCCAAAACAGGGTTACTAATAGTGCACTCTCTCCAGAACTCCCAGGAGCAGAGCAATTGGGGGAAAGCCTCGGCCAACTGAAGTGTTTCAGTGCACAAAGCAGGGCCAGCATCTCCAGGCAGTTGATGTGCCACTCATAACCGCTCCCTGCCAGTGAGGGAGGCATCCATCATTAGTGTTACACAATGACAAGGAGTCCCCAACAAGGGGACTTGAGACAAGGACCAAGGTTTTCCTCCACATGTCTAAGGCATGCAAGCATCACCTCATGACTTTGATCAAGAGAAGCAGGTTTCCCCTTGAGGAAAACCCCTTGGTCCTGAGCCACCACTGCAAGGGTCTCATACAGCAGGCCAAAAGGTATCACGTTGGATGCAGCTGACAACAGACCCAACAGTTTCAGATACTGGCCTTCTCTCACTTTCCTTATGGCTGTTAAAATCATTATACAAGCAGGAGATAGATGTGCCTGCATCATTGTCCAATCCTACACTACGCTTAGATAAGTGGTTCTCTGTACTGGAGAAAGCACACTTTTCTTGGCGTTCAGCCTTAACCCCAGCTTTTTCATATGGGCAAGGACGATATCGGCAACTAAATCTCAATGCCGAGCCGCCATCTGCTCTGATTGAGATAGAATCAACCAAATGTTGATCTAAAAAAGACCTAAAATGGGACGCAACCCCCCCCCATCCTTTGAAACAATGAAGTACCGGATATAGAAACTGGACTCTCTGTCTAGAGGAAGAACATGCTCTATGGCCTCCTTCCTCAAGAGAGTGTTTACTTCCTGACCAGAGCCTGCTCAGGGCCCACTAGAGTGGGAATGACCCCGTTGAATCAAGGTGGATGAAAACCGAACTGGTTCTGTAGCCTTATTCTACAGTGTGCAGGACCTATTAAGACATATTCAGCAGAAACTTCCACACAGCCAAATAGTCTACTAAAGGAATCGGTCTCTTGAGACTGACCTCTGGTGTACTCTGAGCAGCAAGCTTGGTGCCCTGAAGTGGATGACTGGCAGGGAATGACCGTGCTGACTGCTCTGATAACCTCCTCAGAGAATGCAGGCTTCTCAGAGCCTATATGTTTCCAGGCGGACACTGAGTGCTGTGCTTGCTGGAAACTGCTGTGCACTGAGGCACCGGGGGTGGCAGACCGATCTCCGGAGGGCAACAAGGAGAGATGGGCACCGCATGATGAGGTGTACACTGCTCTTCCCCAGAGGGGCCTGCCCTCAGAAATCCTGAGACACTGGTGCCAGGATTTCTTGGCTGAAGCCTTCTTAGCAAAAATGATGATCTGCAGATCCGCCTTTGGCTCTGAAGACTTTGACCTGGAGTGCTGCTCCGACTCCAAATCTTTCTGAGGGGGAGCACGGGAAGTTACACTCCTCTTCTACACCTCTCTATACGAGGAGCTGGACGACAACTGGGACTGTTCCCACCCAGCAGCCCCAAGAGCATGAGAGTGGCGAGGAAGGAAGCACTAGGATGCCGCTGCCTGCTTCTTAGCCTCCTGACGGTTTCTCCCACGATCTAGATACCTTGGGGTGCAGATTTGGGAAAAACAGTAAGCGTGGAAGAGGTGGCTTAGAGTGAAGAAAGAGTTCATCCAGTTCACAAAGAAAGGAACAAGCCCGTCTCCAACCCCTCCACCAGATCCATCTGTGAATCCCACGATCATAGCCGCCACTCTGCCTTGGTACTCCGGGGAGCAGAGCGTACGCAGCGGGAGCTGCTCACAGTGCGGGCAGTCAGCCCCCTCGAGAGCTGACTGAGTATGCTCCGCTCCTATGCAAGCAATGCACCAACTATGTGGATCCTCACCCGTAATAAAGCACGGGCAGGGAGGAACGCACAACCTGATGTACTGACTGTCAGATTTAGAACTCGCCTTTGCCATAGTAGTAATGAAAACAAGTTATGCACTGACGCAACACAACACATAGACAGACACACACAGAGCGCTTACTGAATGACAGAAGCTGCCGGCTGTATCCACCGCACATGCTTTTAAGCTTCCTGGTCGCTACATCAGCCCACCTGTGATGTCTGGCGACTGTATTGGACTGATTTCTCATGTGATTCAGAGTGTGGTTATGCAGAAGTTTTCCCAAAGTGTTTCCGACGCAGCGTGAGTTCCTGGAGGGGACCTCTCATCCTTACAAAGGATGCAGTCTATTTGAAAATAATAATTTAAAAATTCATTCATTCATCATTTGTTTGTTTGTTTAAAAGGTTTGTTCAACATGTTTGACACAAATCAGTTGATTCAGGTCATCAGCTCGGTAGTTAGAAACTGTAGGACTTGGAGGGTGGTGGGTGAGGGGGGTACAGGAATGTGGTTAAAAACCACGGGTTTAAGCAACATGATGTTTTGAATTCTTCTAAAATGTGTTTAAGGTTTTCAAGCATGAACTGCTAATTTAAGGTCCTTAATGTTATAGTCATGTTAACTTTTGATCTAGTTTGGTGTTACCAGAAGTTATATTTATTTATAATATGCCTTATTAATTCTTATTATCATTTGTTGTTGTTTTTATAGCAGAATGCTCTATAGTCATATTGTTGTGTCACTGAAACTTATAAAATTGTTAAAACAAGTAGCAATGCAGGTAAAAGCAAATATAAATTAAACATGCTTTCCATCAATCTCATTTCTCTTGAGACTGGCAAGGGGTGGGGTGACTGTAAAGAAAACCCTGTTTTGGGTGATATGAAATTTTAACCACACCCTCTTATATTTTTCATTACAGTGTTGTACAGTATACAACAGTAGTTGCTGATGGGTATATAAAGCAAGCCGTAATGCTCACCTCATATTTGGAGTAGTTGCTTGCCCAGCAGGAGACATGCATGTTAATATTTTATTGACAGTGACACTACTCTGTATTGTCAGGCTTTGTCCTGTTGTGTGTGGTGCTAATTTAGGCATCTGCATCCTCCAAGCTGACCCTCAGCCCCCTGCTCTGTTCAAGGATGGAGACTTTGTCATTGGAGGGGCTTTCACCATTCATTACTATCTGAAGACAGAGAAGCACATCTACATAAGACGGCCGCAACCACTTGAGTGCACTGGCAGGTTAGAGCTTAATGTAAAATTGAATACAGCAGTCTTGAATGGATTAAATTTATTGTGCTAATGTTTATAAATGTATATGTTTATACATTATGTTTATAAATTATACATTTTTTTTTAAATGTGTTAATAATTGGACAATTAAAACGTTTAAACATATATTTTATGTATTTATTTAATTTTATAATAATGATTATAATTATTATTCCTAATAGTTTTTTCGTGTATGCTTTAACAGCATGGACTTCAGAGAGCTGCGCTTTGCTCGTGCCTTGCAGTTCGCCATCCAGGAGATAAACAACAGCGCTGATCTTTTGCCAGGCATTACATTAGGGTACCATATATACGACTCTTGTGGCTCTGTGCCAATGGCAATCAAAGTAGCATTGCAGCTTGCCAACGGACTAGATCTCATATTTAACGACACTGATTCCTGTGCAAAATCTGCTGCAGTTCCCGCACTTGTCGGAGAATCTGGTTCCACGCCGTCTATAAGCACTTCAAGATTGTTCGGTCCCTTTGGAATTCCTCAGGTGTTTTCTCATTATAAATGTATTTTGGTCTTCTAGGAGATTTACAACATGAAAATAAATAAATAAATAAAAAGGTTTGCGCTGTGTCGATATGTGCCTAATGTAACAACCGAAGAAAAACATATGTAAATATTTGTCACAGAAGTTAGAATGGACTTTTGCAAAGCCGGTATATGTTCGGAAATAAATACAGTTTCCCACATTGTGTACTACAGGTGAGTCATTACGCAACATGCGCGTGTCTCAGTGACAAGCGGCAGTATCCTACTTTCTTCAGGACCATCCCCAGCGACCACCATCAAGCGGCAGCGCTGGCACGGATGGTCAGACATTTCGGATGGACGTGGATCGGCGCTGTGCGCAGTGATTCAGACTACGGGAACAATGGCATGGCATCGTTTCTGAAAGCTGCGGAGGAGGAGGGAATCTGTGTGGAGTATTCTGAGGCCTACTACAGGACCCAGCCGCGCAGCAAACTGAAAAGAGTGGCTGAAGTCATTCGCAGATCAACGGCTCGTGTAATTGTTGCCTTTCTGGCCTCAGGTGATATGAGACTTCTTTTAGAAGAGCTGAGCCAGCAGCCTCCTCCCCCGATGCAGTGGATTGGCAGTGAGTCGTGGGTTACAGACCCAGAAATGCTGCGGTTTAATTTGTGTATCGGTGTTGTGGGTTTTGCAATCCCGCGATCTGTTATCCCTGGCCTTCGTGAATTTTTACTTGACCTGTCTCCAGAGCGGGCGCTAGAATTTCCACTGCTTACAGAATTCTGGGAAAGCTCATTCAGCTGTAGTCTAAAACAGCAGTCTGTTTCTTCTACTGGTATACCAGAATGTGATGGCACAGAGGACCTGCGCGCTTTACAGAATCCGTACACAGATACGTCCCAGTTGCGCGTCACTAACATGGTGTACAAAGCCACATATGCTATAGCTCATGCCCTGCATAGCATTGTCTGTAAAAGTAATCGATGTGACAAAAGCATCATAGTTGATCCCCGTAAGGTAAGTTTTCTTATCGTGGAATACATTAACCTGTACAATACATTTACAAAAGAGATTTTAAAATGCGTCAATATAATGGAATATTACTTTACTGCACAAGACAGAAACTACAAAATATTTATAGAATCACACCCACTATTTGAGTTTTGATTATTCAGCAAATAATTGTAATCACAACACAGTTTTATTTATTTATTTATTTATTTATTTTTTATCATGCAGGTTTTTGATCAGCTCAAAGGGGTGAACTTTACTAAAAATAATTATTCCGTTTCATTTGACACCAGTGGAGACCCTGTGGCCACATATGAACTTGTGAACTGGCAACTAAAAGGAGACGGCTCAATTGATTTTGTGACAGTGGGTCAATATGATGCATCCCAGCCTAAAGGCCAAGATTTTAGTCTGAGCAGAGATATCATTTGGTATGATGGCAGTGAAAAGGTATAAAATGTGTTCTAGACAGTGAGTGTAGTACAGTACCCCTGGAAATGGTTTTATTTTATTTATTTATTATTATTATTTATTTTTTTATGGTATATGTTCTATTAACCATACAAAATACAGTGTCTTCCATTAAAACAGTTAATTTAAATAAACCTCTATGTAAGTACTGAACATACATAACTAGATAGCCTTGGGTTTGTTGGTTATTTATGTATTAATATATTAACATAGCATAACAAAGTGGTTAAATTCTGACTGTTGTGTCTGTCTGTCACATGCAGGTGCCTGTGTCTCTGTGCAGTGAGAGCTGTCCTCCAGGTACTAGGAAAGCTGTGCAAAAAGGAAGACCTGTCTGCTGTTATGACTGCATTAACTGTGCAGAAGGAGAAATCAGCAATGAGACAGGTACTTTGGAGTTGTTCTGCTGGTTAAATCACACGGTTCTGGGCCAATGACATAAGAGACTTCATAATACAGAAAAAAAAAAAAAAAAAAAAAAAAAAATGTAATGTATTTTAAAACACACGTGCAAAGTTCTTAGAAATTCACTTTGCATTTACACTGGTCACTAAGTGTAGTGTATTTCCTTCTTGAGGATTAATGTATGTGTGTACCTGTTCTAATATGTATTTAATTCCCTCAATTGTCATACGTGTAAAAAGACCAAAAAAAAAAAAAAAAGAATGTGCAGGACTTTGAGTATTTTTTTTCTGAAGAACAGTGGGCAGTTTATCTGCTCGGGACAAACAAGGGGCTCATGAACAGCTTTCACAAAACATAAAAAACAGTCTTTGATCATCCAGGTAGTAATACAGAGTTTTAACACACAAGGGTATTTAAACTTTTGAACTGGTTCACATTCAAATTTTGCTTAGTTTTGTGCTCTTTGTATAAACATCTGCTATTATAAATACTGTAGCTTTTTCAGGGCAGTACTGACTAATTAACTAACTAAATAAATGTAAAAAATAAATAAATAAATAAAATAACACCCGTTCTTATTTTTTTAACCATTAACATTTTGCAGATTCTAAAATGTGAATGTAAACTTATCACCAAAACTCTATGAACATGATTTTACTGTGTTTTTAATGCATTAACATAAAAATAAACAGACATAAGTAGTACCATATTATACACCCTTATACTTTCTTAAAACATTATAGTTTGATCAGATGCATGTCTCCATTTTGTTGCCGTGGTTAATGAATGGCTGTTAAGCACTGATTTTTCCATCTTCCAGATTCTTTAGATTGTCACAAATGCCCACCTGAGTATTGGCCCAATAATGACAAGGACAAGTGTCTCCCTAAACCAGTGGAGTTTCTCTCCTGGGATGAGATCCTTGGGATTGTACTGGCTGCTTTCTCTATTGCTGGCTCTTTAGTGGCTTTGAGCATAACTTTAGTGTTTTACAAAAACAGGACCTCTCCGATAGTAAAAGCCAACAACTCAGAGTTGAGCTTCCTATTGCTGTTCTCATTGACTCTGTGTTTCCTCTGTTCACTTACTTTCATTGGTCGGCCCACTGAGTGGTCCTGTATGTTGCGTCACACAGCATTTGGGATCATTTTTGTCCTTTGTATCTCTTGTGTTCTGGGGAAAACAATAGTTGTGTTGATGGCCTTCAAGGCTACACTTCCAGGAAGTAATGTTATGAAATGGTTTGGGCCTCCTCAACAGAGACTCAGCGTTTTTGGTTTTACTCTAGTACAGGTACTTATATGTGTGCTTTGGTTAACAATATCCCCACCATTTCCTTACAACAATATGCAACACTACAAAGAAAAGATCATTCTAGAATGCAATTTAGGATCAGCTATAGGTTTCTGGGCTGTACTAGGTTATATTGGCCTCCTAGCTTTCCTTTGCTTTGTTTTAGCTTTTCTTGCCCGAAAGCTGCCCGATAACTTCAATGAAGCTAAATTCATCACATTTAGTATGCTCATATTCTGTGCTGTATGGATCACATTTGTTCCAGCGTATGTCAGCTCTCCAGGTAAATTCACTGTAGCTGTGGAGATTTTTGCTATTTTAGCATCAAGCTTTGGTCTGATTCTCTGTATTTTTGCACCAAAGTGTTTCATTATTGTATTTAGGCCAGAGCAGAATACCAAAAAACACCTAATGGGTAAAGTACCATCAAAAGCCCTCTGATTCATGCTACAAAATCACTGAAGAGGTGAACACAGTAATTAATATTAGACATTATATATTCTGTGAATTTAAATCATCAGTGGTTATTATTATGTTTTTCTTTTTCTTGATGTTTGTGCTGTACATGCAAATATGTTAAAAAGTACAGATGATGGCGTGGGTATATATACAGTATTTTCTGTTTGCACTTATGTCATCTTGGATATTTTATTCTGTAAAATTAAAGGCAATAAAAGGCTTTTTAATGATTAAAAATTGCTTTATTTATGTCAACATAGTTATCAAGTATTAACTATAGTTGCACACCCGACAATAAAACACAGATTAGTAGTGCCTCCCATATATTTACAAGAAACACAACAATCTTAATCAAACAATATGAAACAGGAATGAAATATTGACCACATGGACAGGGTCACTGTCATGTAAGTAAATAACATTTCACTTTGACGTTTTTCCAGTCATTCCCTTCTTAGTGTTTAAATCAGGCCTTAACAGAATTACATAACATTTAGGTACAAAAATACAAAACAGAAGTCCAAAAGTGGAAGCAAGAATGGCAAATATCTCAACAGCCACTGTGTATTTCCCTGGTGAGCTGTTGTATGCTGGTATAAAAGAGATCCACACAGCAAAAAATATAAGCATACTAAATGTAATGAGCTTAGCTTCATTAAATGTATCTGGAAGTTTCCTTCCAAGGAAGGCGAGGGCAAAACACATACAAGAGAGTAATCCAATATAGCCCAGCACCAGGTAAAATCCTAAAGGCCACACATCTTTACATTCTAGTACAATCTTACCACCCTGATAGGATGTGTTTTTGTAGGGGTAAGGAGGTGCTAGTGCCAGCCAACAAGCACACAAGATAACTTGGCCTGTCGTGCAGCAGAAAATGAAAACCCTTTGCTGTGGAGGGCCAAATAGCTTCAGAGAAATAGAACCAGGCATAGTGGAACGAAAGGCCAAAAGCACCACAATGGTCTTGACCAGTATGCATGAGATGCATAGAACAAAGCTGATCCCAAACGCAGCTTGTCGGGCACGACATGTCCATGGTGAGGGCCGGCCCACAAACACCAGTGAGCAAAGGAAGCAAAGCTTGAGAGACAACAGCAGTAGAAAACTCATTTCAGAGTTGTTAGCCTTAACTATGGGTGTGCTTCGAAAAAGGAAAAAGATCACTGTGATAACAGTTGCCACAGCGACTCCAAAGAGAGACAAAGATATGAGAATGATTCCCATGATTTCATGGTATGAGAGGAACTCCTCTATGCCAGCAACACAAGAAACCCTTTCTTTGTTTGGCCAGTAGTACTGGGGACACTTGATACACTCAGTAGCACCTAGTAGACAGAAACAGACACATGTGGCTCCAAAATGTATACAAAATTATTACAGAACTCTGTAGGATACTCAAATCTATTTTGGAATACTTGATTTTTTTATTCTGAATGTGGATCGTGGCATTCAGCAGTCAAATATGTCCTAAAATTCAGTCAACAATAGTACTCTAAAGGTCATAACTCAAACCCACAATACTTTATTATCACATTGCTCTCTTGTTCCATACAAACACAACTGTAAATTATTGACTTAATTGATTTTACCATAATATTGTAATTTACTATTTTCTTAGCAGACATTTTAAGTTAATTGCATTAATCCATTCTCCAAACCACTTGTCCTATGGTCACAGGGCTTTAAACTAATATACAGTGAGAATTCTAATGTATACTTAAATTAATATTTTAAAGTATTAGTTCACTTCCAGAATAAAAATCTCCTGATAATTTACTCACTTCCATGATTGGAAGATGATTGATTGATTGATAGATAAATAGATAGATAGATAGATAGATAGATAGATCGATAGATACCTGAAATATTGCTAATTTCCCCTTCAGCACAGGGCAAACAATCAAAGCAGCAAACAGGCTGTCCCGGTCGAGTGGCCTGTCGTGTTCCAGGGGGGCAAGGAGGGGTGCATAAGGAAACAGGAACCTACATAGAAAACATGATAAAATCAGGAATCTCCCAAAACCAAGAGCTTCACAACTGCTTGCCATGTGAGCACAGGCTCACCTCAGTGTGTCCCCCTGCCCACTGAATTAACCCCTCATCTATCTTAAGTTGCTGCCCATGTGGGGCAGATCCATCATAGGTGCCCACCATCTGAAACCGGATGGTACCTCTGTCATTTTTCTGCCAGTTTATGATGTCATAGAGGGGCACAGGCTCTCCATTGTTGTCAAAATACACCTTCTCACTGAACTTTGTAAAATGTACATTCTTCAGGAAGTGAAGAAGCTATTGAATTAGCAATCAATGTATAAATATAATTACAATATAGAATATACATTCAATATAATGGCTAAGCAAAATAAGGATAATAATAATGATAATATATATATATATATTTTACATATTTTATAAAAGACAAACACATATATCTTAATAGATGAATATTACCTGCCACGGAGAGAACTTTGATTCAGTCTCACAGACTTGATCTGGGCTTTGTTCCTTAGAACCACATTGTAACAGTTGGTGTAAAGCATGAGCAATAGCATATACTGCTTTATAGACATTGTATGAAATTCTCACCCTTGATACATCAGTATAGCTATTCTCAGTCTCCATTAGATCTTCTGAACCAGTACAGAGTGGCACCTCAGAATCACCACCATTCTCATAACCTAGCGTGCATCCAAACAGTTCCTCCCAAAACATGTTAGTGAAAACAGACTCTTTTCTAGGTGAAGGTCTTACCCTGAGGAGAAACTCAGCCAAGCCTGGAATAGTGGTGCCCCTAAAGGCAAATCCCACTGTTCCAGCCAGAACAGGGTGAAGCTCAGGGATAGTAAGAAGTTTGGCTGTCACCCAGGCTTCACTGGCCACCCACTGAAACCTTGTTAGATTTCTATGAGCTGCTTCAACCAGGAGCTCCAGCAGTTGTCCTTCTGTGGCAAATGCTATAATCACTTGTGCAGTGGAACCCTCCAGGCTATTAAGAATAGCATGTATTTGTGCCTGGGAAGGTGCTTTGGGTATAGTGTGGTGAAAGGCTATACAGCCACAAAGTCTTTCAAGCTGCTCGGTGAAGGCCTGAATGCCATAGTGACTGTAGTCGTCATCTGTGCCCACCGTACCCACCCAGCGCCAGCCAAAGTGGGAAACCAACTGGACCAGTCCCTGCACCTGAAATACATCACTGGGCACAGTACGCAGGAAAGACGGATACTCCTTCTTATCTGTGAGACAGGTGCAGGTGGCAAAGTAGCTTATCTTGAAGGGAGCCAGAGGAAACAGAAAAAAGGAGGTTAAGAGAGATATGAAAACATGGATGTCGGATTGTTTTTGGCATTTTTTTCCTTTTAAAATTGCCTGTTTGGCGATTAAATAAACATTAGAACAATGTGCAGAAATATGTCTTAAATATCTTTTATTGCAGTTATCAGGTTATAGATGTTGATATTTTTTTTTCCCTAGTGATGTTTTCCTTTTGCAAGAGAGAAAAATATTTTTGACATTAGCTAATTCACTGCAATATAAATAGTTACTTGTATGCACTAGAATAAATATATATAAATAGGACTAAAAACTCAGGAGAAAGCTTATGAGTAACTGATTAAAGTGCTGAGACATGCAGAATCATAATCAGATAATCTGGTATGTTATTCAATAATGTATAATAGACAAATTAGTTTATAGTTATACTGGTCATTTCTGATTCTAAACCTTACAGGTTTTCATAAATGCAGGATGTTAAAATGCCCACAGAGCTTAACTCTATAGCATATTGCTCTTTTTCACCAGTTATTTCACCATATGTGTATATATATATATATATATATACTGTTCCAATAAATAAATAAATAAATAAACATCTAGAATTTTCATCTTTTACGAGACTCTTACCAGTGGAATTCCAAATGGACCCAAAGTTTGTGCCACAGCCCGTGTAGGGGAAGATGATGCCAGACCAATGATGGCTGGCACTGGGGCAGTGGAAAGGCATTTGGCACTGCCAGCAGCATTAGGCTGTGTTTGACTGGAGGTGCTGTTCACCAGGAATAGTGTGCTTCGCAGACTGGTGTGCACATGATCACAGCTATCCAAGATTCGATAACCTAGTGTCACTCCTGGTAATAAACTGGAGTTACTGTTAATTTCTTCTATAGCAAACACCATTGTTTGGACCCAGCGGAATGCACGAAAATCAAACCTGTTGAAAAGATGAGAGTAAAGACAACAAGGAGAGAGCTGGGTATAGCAGTAGTGATAATGAACAAATAGACTTATTCTGAGGAAAACAGTTCACAAAAGTGACAAACTTCATTCTTTTTAGCATAATAATACAGTAAATGTTATAGATAACAGTGTGGATCTCATTCACATTACATTTAAGGTTTACACTGGTTTACATTTAAACCAACATTCCCTGCATACTATTTCACACACCCGCTGCACTCTTGATGCTGTGGCCATTCAGAGTAATTATGGACAGTTTCCGGAGCTATATAGTGCAGGGGAAACAGCCCTCCAATTACAATATCACCATCCTGTTCCAGTACTGGTGAATTAAAATCACCCAGTGTCCAGCACCTATTATCCAATGCATTGCAGCAAACTACTGAGAAGTACAGCAGAAGCAACAGACCAAGTGGTACCAGTTTAGTCACTGGCATCTTACTGGCCATTGCTGAAGCTTTCAAATCCCACCATGGAAACAGCTAGTGAGGACCCCATTCAGACTGTATGGAAGTCTAGAATTCGCAGTTATATAAAATGTATCACAATGATGCCAAATGTAACATCAGGTGAGACTGGCCAATGATATACATGGTGGGTGGAGTAGTCACTCAGGTCATGTGATTTAACAGTGTTTCAGATCAAGGTGCTTTGAAATGTATTGGGGATCATAAAATGGTGGAAAAGCATCACATTATGAATGTTTACCAGCTTTGAATTGTGTAACATTTTTAAACAAAAAATTCTGTAAGTTACAATAGGTTACATATTACATGCAGATATGCTAAAAAAGAAACTACTTTTGTGAATATATAACTAAGTATAGAACAGACTAATTACTTGAAAGCTTCAAATAAATGTGATAATTACATGATCATTTCATACATTTCATAACTTCTTATCGTATGTGGATTATATTTGAAATTATCTTGAGATGTTATGATATATATATATATATATAATCAGCCACAGTCTGCAGAAACCGTAAGCCAGGACGAAGTAGGAAGTGTGTATATATCCCAGTCATACCTTTTTTCTTCCTGGGTCACTGCAGACAGATTTTTTTTTTTTTCTTTGTAAGAGATGTACAGCAGAAAAAGATTGGTTTATCAGATAAAGTGAGAAATGACAGTTTACAGCTTGTTATTAGGTGACTGCCATCTACTGGATATATTAAAGAACACACTCCCCCCATCCAGCTTCCCCCACTAAGTCTATTTACATGTAGTAATTTGTATCCATACTATAGAAAGAGTGATCTGGAACATTTCTTTCTTTCTTTCTTTCTTTCTCTGTGCATTAGAATCACACAACAGAATCATAAGAGAACTTAGAAGTTAGATTTGTTAAAATATTATTATTAACATAAAAAGCTGATAGCACAATATTACATGGTCCCAATTCTCTTGTAATTGCAACCCAGTATTTAATTTATTTTCATTGTTTTTTTCTCCTTGATTTTTATTTTTGTTAATAAAAGATAATGTTTATTGCTAAAAAAAAAAAACATATCACACATCTGGGTTTTAAACTTTAATATTGGTAACTGTGTTGCATTTATTCTATGCAAATTCTGAATCAGAAAAAGTGAGACCCAGAGTGACATCTTTCCTAACATCCATGTGACATCATCTGCTCTATAAAACAGTGCTGCACATAATCTTTATACCTTCATGCGTCAAGTGGGTGTGTGAGAGAGAGTAATAGAGATGTGGATCACTCTATATTTATGTTTTTATCTGTCCTTTACCTGTGTCTCTGCATCTTCGATAACCAGGTCAGGCTCCTGTCAGCTCCAAGGGCGCTTCAAGTTGAAGGGGATGTACCAAGACGGAGACCTTATCATTGGAGGCCTGTTTGCATTTCACCTTATCACAGTGTTCCCAGAACTGAACTTTAAAAGAGAACCGGAACAGCCACATTGTGAGCGGTGAGCCTGGGCTAAACGGATGGCAAAAAAAGGAAAGGACATTTGAAAGACAATAGAAGAAATTCTATATTTTGATTTACTTGGTAGTTTTGTTATTCATTTAGAACTGAATGTCTGAAAGGTTTGAAATGTACTAAGGTCAAGAGATCATCTTATCATGGCATTGTATTTTTATTTTTTATTTTTTTATATATATATATGATGATGATTATCTTTAGGGTAACTGAATGTAAACATTGTGCTGCCTTTTCTAGATTCTATATGGCAAGTTTCCAGCAGGCACAAACTATGGTATATGCCATAAATGAGATCAATAACAATCTTAACCTGTTGCCCAACATCACCCTCGGTTATCATCTGTATGACAACTGTGTGAAGCTTGGAGTGGCATTCAGGTCTGCAACCGCCCTGCTTAGTGGGACAGAGGAGATTTCCAATTTCAACTGCACTGGCCCACCACCAGTAATTGGGATTGTGGGGGATCCTGGATCTACTCACTGTATAGCAATCTCCAGTGTGCTTGGACTATTTCGAATACCTATGGTAGGATGATTAGAATTTGAAATTCTGTTACCTTTCACATGTTTTATTTTGTCTTCACATTTAAAACAGTAATTGCTAAAACAATGATTTTTGTCATTATGATCTCTCCTATAAGGTTAGCTACTATGCCACCTGCTCCTGTTTGAGTGACAGGAAAAAGTACCCCTCTTTCTTCAGAACAATCCCCAGTGATGCCTTCCAGGTGCGGGCTATGATTCAGATTTTGAGGTATTTTGGATGGACCTGGGTTGGTCTTCTCTATAGTGATGATGACTATGGCATCAACGCTGCTCAGTCCTTCCGGGAGGAAGTGCAGTTGTTTGGAGGTTGTGTTTCTTTTTCTGAAATCCTGCCTCTTGATAACAACCACATAGACATCCAGCACATTGTACAAGTGATTCAAGCCTCTACAGCAAGAGTAGTGGTGGTGTTCTCCACAGAAGCCTATCTGCTGCCTTTGATGGATGAGGTTGCACTGCAGAATGTAACAGGCAGGCAGTGGATTGCAAGTGAAGCTTGGGCCACCTCACCTGTGTTCCACACTCAGCGTCTTTTGCCCTTCCTAGGAGGCACTCTGGGCATTGCCATCCGTCGAGGAGAGATCCAGGGACTTCATGAATTCCTGCTACACCTCCGTCCTGACAGTAATTTGAGAAATAATATGGTGAGAATCTTTTGGGAGAACATGTTTAGGTGCAGCTTTGATATTGGAGGTAGAGAGGAAGAAAAAATGTGTACAGGACAGGAAGATTTAAGCAGCACAGAAACAGCATACAGTGATGTATCAGAGCTGAGGGCCTCATATAATGTGTATAAGGCAGTTTATGCCCTGGCACATGCACTACATGGCCTTATGCAATGTGAGGAGGGGAGAGGACCATTCAGTGGGAACAGCTGTGGCGATATAACCGACCTGAAACCCTGGCAGGTAAGACACCTGTGGACAGAAGTATAGCTTATCAGTTATACTGTTCATTTTAAATTTATAGGATAGCTAAATGGAAAACAAAAACAAAGCATATTCATACCAGTCGTTAAGACAGATATGTTCTGTCTACAAACTGTACAGCTGGTTCACTACCTACAGAAAGTGAACTTCACCACAGGGTTTGGTGATCGTGTGTCATTTGATGAGAATGGAGATGCTCTGGCCATCTATGATGTGATGAACTGGCAGCCGAGCTCTGATGGGTCAATAGTTGCTCGAACAGTTGGTGTGGTAGATGAAGGGGCAGCAAGAGGGAAGGTGCTCACATTGGAGGAGGATGCAATATACTGGAATTTAGAGACAAACAATGTAAGAATAAGTCTTATAAACTATTAAAACAGAACCATCATATTTTTGCTGAAAAAAACTATGGACATAACACACTTTTGGGAGATTATTCAGACACACAATGTGTGTGTGTGTGTGTACTTGTTCTTGCTACATTGTCCCCATAAGGATAGTAAAACCTGAATTTTTTGACATTTAAAAATTATTAAAAATAGTAAATGATGTTTATCTGAAAATGTAACGATGCAAACGTGTTTTCTGTAAGGGGTAGGTTTAGGGTTAGGGTTGGGTTAGGGGATAGACAATATCGTTTGGTCAGTATAAAAACTATAGAAGTCTATGGAAAGTCAAAAAACAAACGTGTATGTGTGTGTGTGTGTGTGTGTGTGTGTGTGTGTTTGTTTTCCTATGTATTTTTCAGCCTCCACAGTCTGTGTGCAGTGAGAGCTGCCCCCCAGGCACCAGGCGAGCCAGAAGGAAGGGCCTTCCTGTTTGTTGTTTTGACTGCCTTCCATGTGCAGATGGAGAGATTTCTAATATATCAGGTGAAAAGAGTCATGTCATCAAACTTACAAAAATTGCAACTGCATTATTATTCATTTACAGAACTCATGAACATTATGCCTCTATTTTCAGTTTCTTTATCTTTAATTTTCATCTACATAGATTCCAATGAGTGCACAGTGTGTCCAGATGAGTTCTGGTCCAACCCAAAAAAGGATGAGTGTGTCCCCAAAGAAGTGGAGTTTCTATCTTATGAGGAACCTCTGGGCATTTCCTTGAGCACCGCTTCCTTGCTCGGCACCTGCATCTGTTCTGCAGTGGTTGTCATCTTTGCACATCACCGCCATACTCCAGTTGTGCGAGCTAACAATTCAGAGCTCAGCTTCCTGCTGCTGTTGTCACTCAAATTTTGTTTCCTGTGTGTGCTGCTGTTTATTGGCAAGCCACAATTGTGGACGTGTCAGTTGAGACATGCTGTATTTGGCATAAGCTTTGTCCTGTGCATCTCCAGCATCCTGGTCAAGACTATGGTGGTAATAGCCGTGTTCAAGTCATCTCGACCAGAGGGTAAAAGTGCTATGAAGTGGTTTGGAGTTGCTCAACAAAGATGCACAATTGTGGTCCTAACAGCCCTCCAGGTTGTGATATGTGCAGTCTGGCTATCAAATGCATCTCCAGCACCGCATAAAAACAGCCAGTATATCAGTTCCAAAATAGTTTATGAATGTACTATAGGCTCTGTGGCTGGGTTTTCCATGCTGCTTGGATATATTGGCCTTTTAGCAGCAGTAAGTTTCCTATTAGCCTTCCTGGCGAGAAACCTTCCAGATAATTTTAATGAAGCAAAGTTCATCACTTTTAGCATGTTGATCTTTTGTGCTGTGTGGATTGCATTTGTTCCAGCATATGTGAGCTCACCAGGGAAATATGCAGTGGCTGTAGAGATATTTGCCATCCTGGCTTCAAGTTTTGGATTGTTGGTTGCCATATTTGCTCCAAAGTGCTACATCATTATATTACATCCAGAAAGAAACACTAAAAAAGCCATCATGGGAAGAGCAACCTAAAAGAACTTTAAATAACTTGTTTTTTTTGTTTTTTTTTTAATGCTGAACTTTAATTTTACAAGTTGTCAGCCCTAAATGTAACAGTCTGTGACACTGTCCAAATGTAATACTTGTTGAAACTTGAATAAACAGCTTTGATGCTGGTTAAGAAGATAAATGTCTGTCAGGTCTAACGTACCCTCCCCTACATGAACATTTTATCCAAAAGCGGATTTATGAATGACATAGACAGAAATCTGAATTTAAATCATGCTAACATGGATATTGTTTACGTCTTGTGTGAAATAGTATTTTAACATTTACAGACTGGGCTCACCATTTTTTTTTTTTTTTTCATTTACATTATTTTACAAATGCTGTTGACTAAGTTTAACTTTTATTATTAAACCGTAAATTTAAATCCATCCATACATACATTAAAATTTACTTGCTTAAATAATTTATCAGAGGATTTTTTTCTTCTGTTAGAGCCAAAGTGCCACCTTCATATTGTAGTCAGCGTACTCCACCTACAGGCAATGTACCTTTTAAAATCACGCCTTACTGAGAACAGGTGGCATAGAATAAGTGCTTATAGGATGGGATATTGCATTCATATACAGCGAAACTTAGGATGATTTTTCCTGAAAAAATGTCCCAAATAACCTAAATTTACCTATTTTATATTGCAGACAGAATGCATCCTGTAAGAACAGCCCATAAACTTAACTAGATTTAAATTCTCTTTAGAAAAATGGATTGCTGGAGTCAAATGTAGGCCTGTGTTGTTGAAAACTAACAAACAAGCAAACATTCAATTATGTATTTTAACATTCAACTCCACAGCTGAACACTCCAGTGTACCCCAGACACTAGAATCTTCCTAAAGCTGTGAGAATCCACGCTTTCCATAATTGTTTTCCCAGTTAGCTTCTAACGCAAATCCATGCTTTGTGTATTTGTGTTTGTGTACTTCAGTCTAATCTTTAATAAGTTATATGCATATTTAATGGGATATGAACAGGCTGATTTCAAATGTGAATATATTTTCTTTAAGTAACTGATTAATTACAGTTCAAAAGGGCTTTAGGTTAATGAATGAATATATGAATGAATGGACAAATTAATACATGCATACATACATACACATACACCATTCCTTGTCACTCTTTACTCATGATTTCAAAATGACACAAGAAGGATGTCCCTGTTTCTCAGGTGACACCTCCTCCACTATATAAAAGAATACCACACTGGGTCATGCGGTGAATTTAGCTGGTCAGAGTTGGTCAGAAAGACAAAGGAAGACGGACAGACATGTGGATCACTCTAAACATCTGCCTGTATTTGTCCTTTAATTATATCACTTCTACTTTAATCTCAGACTCCTGTCAGCTCCAAGGACGCTTCAAGTTGAACGGGATGTACCAGGATGGAGACGTTATCATTGGAGGCCTGTTTGAGGTTCAGCACCTCAAAGTCTTCCCAGAACTTACCTTCAGAGCTGAGCCAGAACTGCCCCAGTGCGAAGAGTGAGTTTGGACTGAATGAGAACTGCTGTGCTTACCAAAGAATGTGAAGGAAAAGTAAAATGAAATTTAAAGACTTCTACAGTAGATTTTGTCATTCAACTCAACTAAGTGATAACAGAAACTATATCCTTACATCTTTGTGCTGAAATTAATTACTGCATATTAAACTCAAATAGTGAAGAGAAATGCACAAGGGAAATGGAAATGTGGTTGCAATTTGTTATATAATTAACAGTAAGCTAGATATATTTATACGTTGTCATCGAATTTGTGCTGTTATTTCCAGATTCTACATGGCAAGTTTCCAACAGGCACTAACTATGGTTTTTGCTGTAAATGAGATTAATAATAACAAGGACCTGCTGCCTAACATCACGCTTGGCTACCAAATCTATGACAACTGTTTAAGGCTTGGAGTGGCGTTCCGGGCTGCCATATCCCTGGTTAGTGGGACTGAGAAGATTTTCTTAAACCTCAACTGCACTGGCCCACCTCCGGTGATTGGGATTGTTGGGGACCCAGGTTCAACTCAATCTATAGCAATTTCAAGTGTCCTGGGACTGTTTCGAATTCCTATGGTAGGACATGATATATGTTTTTGCCATAAAATATTTATTTTCAAATAAATTATGTGATGTAAAATTGATTTATTTTGTTACTTTTCTTATTATTTCAATGTTGTTTTCATCCAGAGTGTAAAATTGCTTGAGAATCCTCATCTTTTTCTTTTGTTCTCATAATTTCTTTTAGGTTAGCTACTATGCAACCTGCTCCTGTTTGAGTGACAGGAAAAAGTACCCCTCTTTCTTCAGAACAATCCCCAGTGATGCCTTCCAGGTGCGGGCTATGGTTCAGATCTTGAGGCATTTTGGATGGAGCTGGGTTGGTCTTCTCTATAGTGATGACGACTATGGCATCTACGCTGCTCAGTCCTTCCATCAGGAAATGCAGCTGTTTGGGGGTTGTGTGGCATTCTCTGAGATTTTGCCTTATGATAACAACCACAGGGACATTCAACGTATAGTAGGGGTTATACAGACCTCTACTGCCAAGGTAGTTGTAGCGTTCTCAACTGATTTGTCGTCCCTGATGGATGAGTTGTTGTTGCAAAATGTGACAGGCAGGCAATGGATTGCAAGTGAGGCTTGGACAACAACACCTATCCTACAAACTCCACAATATTTGCCTCTACTGGGGGGCACACTTGGCATTGCCATCCGTCGAGGACATATTCAGGGACTTCATGACTTTCTGATACATCTCCACCCTGACAATAATCCAAAACACAGTACAATTAAAATTTTCTGGGAGAAAATGTTTGGGTGCAAGTTTGAGGCTTTAGATGCACAAGAGGGAACCAAATGTTCAGGGCAAGAAGATCTGAGCAGCACAGAAACAGCATACACTGATGTATCAGAGCTGAGGGCCTCATATAATGTGCATAAGGCAGTTTATGCCCTGGCACATGCACTACATGACCTTATGCAGTGTGAGGAGGGCAGAGGACCATTCAGTGGGAACAGTTGTGCCGACATAACCAACCTGAAACCCTGGCAGGTAAAACTCATATATAGTGCGCACAGTATATAATTCCACCACATATTTCATATAGCATGTATTCTGTCTATTTACAGTTGGTTCACTACCTACAGAAAGTGAACTTTACCACAGGTTTTGGGGATCATGTGTCATTTGATGAGAATGGAGATGCTCTGGCCATCTATGATGTGATGAACTGGCACCCAAGGTCTGATGGATCGATCATTGTCCGCACAGTTGGTGTGGTAAATGAAGGGGCGACAACAGGGAAGGTGCTCACACTGGATGAAGATGCATTATATTGGAACTTTGACACAAAAAAGGCAATAAGCATATAGCATGTTACTTACTTCTTGGTTAGGATGTTTAGTCTGAATGTTTAATAAAAACAGTGACATTTTATTGGTTGTTACTCGCTAGTTAAATTAACAAATAAGTGTTTGTGCTGTTTTCACTACGTTTAATTCTGTTTTGCTCTGTTCACTGACAGATATAAATGAATTTGAATAAAAAAAAACAACAACCATAAATATACATTTGAAGTATATGTAAATATACCTAAAAGTTTTAATATGGATTATTCCCTTTTAGCCCCCACAGTCTGTGTGCAGTGAGTGCTGCCCCCCAGGCACCAGACGAGCTAGGAGGAAAGGCTTTCCTATCTGCTGTTTTGACTGCCTGCCATGTGGAGATGGAGAGATTTCTAATACAACAAGTGAGAAGATTCATGTCTACAAAACAGAATTATTGGACCATTTTCCCTATAATTATAGTGTGCTCATTCTCTATTTCTCTTTTTGTCTTTCACAGATTCACCCGAATGTTTCATGTGTCCAGATGAGTTTTGGTCGAGTCCAGAAAATGACCACTGTGTTCCTAAAGAAGTGGAATTTCTATCATATGAAGATCCCCTGGGAATTTCTCTGACCACTGCTTCCCTCTTAGGCACTAGTTTCTGTGCTCTTGTGATGGTCATCTTTGCTCATCATCGTAACACCCCTGTAGTGCGTGCTAACAATTCAGAGCTCAGCTTCCTGCTGCTGGTGTCTCTTAAACTGTGTTTTCTGTGTGTGCTGCTGTTCATTGGCCAGCCACAGTGGTGGACGTGTCAGTTAAGACATGCTGTGTTTGGCATAAGCTTTGTCCTGTGCATTTCCAGCATCCTGGTCAAGACTATGGTGGTAATAGCTGTGTTCAAGTCCTCTCGACCTGAGGGCAAATCTGCCATAAAGTGGTTTGGTTCAGCACAGCAAAGAGGAACAGTTTTGGCCCTAACTTCTACACAGGTTGTAATATGTACAGTCTGGTTATCTACTGCATCCCCAACACCCCATAAAAACAACCAGTATATCCGATCTAAAACAGTATATGAATGTGCTGTTGGATCAGTGGCTGGTTTTTCTGTGCTGCTGGGATACATTGGACTGTTGGCAGCTGTAAGCTTCCTATTAGCCTTCATGGCAAGGAAACTTCCAGATAATTTTAATGAAGCAAAATTCATCACTTTTAGCATGCTGATCTTCTGTGCTGTGTGGATTGCATTTGTTCCAGCATATGTGAGCTCACCAGGGAAATATGCAGTGGCTGTGGAGATTTTTGCCATACTGGCTTCCAGTTTTGGATTACTGGTGGCCATATTTGCTCCAAAGTGCTACATAATTATATTACACCCAGAAAGAAACACTAAAAAAGCCATTATGGGAAGATCAACCCACAAGAAATAGTTTTACATGCTGACCATATGAGTAATTAACTGCTGTAAAATCCTGTAAATTAAATGAAATATCCAATTGCTTCAAATTATGCATATATACACTGTATGTGTGAGTGTGTTGCTTATTTAACATTGAAAATAAACTGAAATCAAATGCGTATCTCTCACAGGTTTATTAGGTTATCATATGCATGCATCAATCTATCTATCTATCTATCTATCTGTCTATCTAATACCTTTGCTAACAGTGGACAGTAGAATTATAACACTTATTTTACTGGGCACTGTTAGCAAAATTGTATGTAAATATAAATATGTCTATGTGTTAATTAGCACTGAGGACAGAAGCTTATGGAAATGGAGAGTAATTAAAGCTCCCATAATAATCACAACAAAATGGTGCATTATAAAACTTAGTTCAGCGCATGACTGCCACCTAGATGATATACTGTGTAACATGCTGTCCATCAGAAGACAGACTGAACTACAGTACTGGCTGGCTCACACCAGCTCAGATCTTCAAGACCAGCATCAATTAACCCAGTTAATCTGAGATGATCTGAGTTTAGTAAATACATATGCAAAAGCAGTTGCTTATTTGAACCACACACATTTTAAACAGATAAATAATGAATGTACACATTTCAGATTTTTACACTGTAAAAAAAAGTCTAAAAACAGAGCCCCAATATACTGTGTTAATATGAAGGAATTTTCCAAATTGATTTTTCATAGGTTTTTTGAATCACACTTTGTATTTGTTGTATTTTAGGTTTAAAAAAAACAAAAAAAAAACAAAAAAATCATAAAATTAACAGACATGGTCCTGAAGAAAATTACCCCAATAAATAAACCCACAATGACGTATTCATTCCCAGGGAGGTCCATGTGACACCACCTGTAGAAAAAAAAAAAGTGCACAGTCTTTATAATAAATTAGGGAATCAATAGAGTGAGTGGGTCATACAGAGATTAAGGAAGAGAGATGTGGATTACTCTAAACATCTGGCTGTATCTTTCCTGTTCTTTTATCTCTGCTGCTTTAATTTCAGACTCTTGTCAAATCCAGGGACACTTCAAGCTGAACAGGATGTACCAGGATGGCGATTTTATCATTGGAGGATTGTTTGAGGTTCAGCACCTTAAAGTCTTTCCAGAACTAAGTTTCAGAATGGAGCCGGAACAGCCCAAGTGTGAGGAGTGAGTGTGGAAAGCAGAGGATGAGAAGTTATTCAGACTAAAGAGTGTGGAAGACTGGAAAATAAGGAAAAAGAAATAAAAAAATAATGACAATAACAGGAAAAAGAGATTTAACATATTTTTGTAATTACATGCAATGTGCTTGTTTTTATGATGAAATCATTTACTATATCTAATAGAATGTGTACAGTGCTCAAAAACTATAACTCTGCAATACTAATTCACATATTTAATATTGTTATTGTGTAATTCCACTGACTTATTCTTATATGTACACTGTCACTCTTTTTTCCCCTTCTAGATTCTATATGTCAAGTTTCCAGCAGGCACAAACCATGGTTTTTGCTATAGACGAGATCAATAAGAATCCAAATTTGCTGCCTAACATCACTCTTGGTTACCATCTTTATGACAACTGTTTGAAGCTTGTAGTGGCATTCAGGGCTGCTACAACTCTTATTAGTGGGACAGAAGAGACATTTTCAAATCTGAACTGTACTGGTCCACCACCAGTGATTGCTATTGTTGGGGATCCTGGGTCCACTCACTCTATTGCAGTTTCTAGTGTAATGGGTCTATTTCGTGTTCCAATGGTAAGATCTGAAAATAATAATAATCCTAACAATGATATTATGCTGTTTTTTATAATAATGACCATGTCTTTCTTTCTTTTCTACCTAATTAGATTAGCTACTATGCCACCTGCTCCTGTTTGAGTGACAGGAAAAAGTACCCCTCTTTCTTCAGAACAATCCCCAGTGATGCCTTCCAGGTACGGGCTATGGTTCAGATTTTAAAATATTTTGGATGGACCTGGGTCGGGGTTCTCTATAGTGATGATGACTACGGTGTCTATGCTGCTCAGCTGTTCCATCAGGAAATGCAGCAGTTTGGAGGTTGTGTGGCTTTTTCTGAAATAATGCCCTATGATAATCACAGGGACATTCAGCGTATAGTGGCAGTGATTAAGGCCTCTACAGCCAGAGTAGTAGTGGCGTTTTCAACTGATTTGTTACCCCTGATGGATGAATTGTTACTCCAAAATGTGACAGGCAGGCAGTGGATTGCAAGTGAGGCTTGGACCACCTCACCTGTGCTCCACCTTCCACGTTTTCTACCCCTCGTTGGGGGCACACTGGGCATTGCTATCCGTCGAGGAGAAATCAAGGGACTTCGTGACTTTCTTCTACGACTTCATCCTGACAGTGATCCAAGAAATAATATGGTGAGAATTTTCTGGGAAAACATGTTTGGGTGCAGTTTTCAGAATGGAAGCAGAGATGGAAGAAAAATGTGTACAGCGGAAGAGGATCTGAACAGCACAGTTAATGAGTATAATGATGTATCAGAGTTGAGGGCCTCTTATAATGTGTATAAGGCTGTTTATGCCCTGGCACATGCACTTCATGACCTGATGCAGTGTGAGGAAGGGAGAGGACCATTCAGTGGGAACAGGTGTGCTGATATTACCAACCTACAGCCTTGGCAGGTAAAACCCACAGGAATAGGGTGCACAGTTTACTGCACTCATAAATTACAGGTCACTTAATGGAGAAAAGAGAAATATATGAGTAATATTTATTTCCATAACCTGTGCAGATGGTTCACTACCTACAGAAAGTGAACTTCACCACAGGCTTCGGGGATCATGTATCATTTGATGAGAATGGAGATGCTCTGGCCATCTATGATGTGATGAACTGGCAGCCGAGCTCTGATGGGTCGATCGTTGTCCGCACAGTTGGTGTGGTAGATGAAGGGGCGACAACTGGGAAGGTGCTTACACTGGATGAGGATGCACTATACTGGAACTTTGAGACAAAAAAAGTAAATAAAAATCAAAACTTAATGTTATCCTTTTTGCAGATCTATAGTCTTAATACTATACAAAGTTGTAATAAGACAAATAAAGATAAATAAATGAAAAGGCAGAGTTTGTCAGTATGGAACAGAGATAGTCACATGCAAAAACATGAGTGGTAACAAATTATGTATCCCGCAGCCCCCACGGTCTGTGTGCAGTGAGAGCTGCCCCCCAGGAACCAGGCGAGCCACAAGGAAGGGCCTTCCTGCTTGCTGTTTTGATTGCTTGCCGTGTGCAGATGGAGAGATTTCTAATGCATCAGGTGGGAGGCGGTATTCAAATTATTTATGTTTTATTTATGATTCTGCAAAAGTTACACAGATATTTTTTTATTTGTCTTTCACAGATTCTACTGAATGCACAGTGTGTCCAAATGAATTCTGGTCCAGTCCAGAAAAAAATCACTGTGTCCCTAAAGAAGTAGAGTTTCTGTCCTATGAAGATCCTCTGGGCATCTCCCTGACCACTGCTTCCCTGCTTGGCACCTGCTTCTGCGCCCTTGTGATGGTCATCTTTGCTCATCACTGTAACACTCCTGTAGTTCGCGCCAACAATTCAGAGCTCAGCTTCCTGCTGCTGTTGTCACTCAAACTGTGTTTTCTGTGTGTGCTGCTGTTCATTGGCCGGCCACAATTGTGGACATGTCAATTAAGACATGCCATGTTTGGTATTAGTTTTGTCCTTTGTGTCTCCAGCATCCTGGTAAAGACTATGGTGGTAATAGCCGTGTTCAAGTCATCTCGACCAGAGAGTAAAAGTGCAATGAAATGGTTTGGAGCAGCTCAACAAAGAGGCACTGTCCTAGTCCTCACTGCTGTCCAGATTGTGATATGTGCAGTCTGGCTATCAACTGCCTCTCCAACACCCCATAAAAACATTCAGTATATTAGGTCTAAAATAGTATTTGAATGTGCCATTGGCTCAATAGCTGGGTTTGCCATTCTGCTTGGTTACATTGGCCTCCTGGCAGCAGTAAGCTTCCTACTAGCTTTTCTTGCAAGAAATCTTCCAGATAATTTTAATGAAGCCAAATTCATTACCTTCAGTATGCTTATCTTTTGTGCTGTGTGGATTGCATTTGTTCCAGCATATGTGAGCTCACCAGGGAAATATGCAGTGGCTGTAGAGATATTTGCCATTTTAGCTTCAAGCTTTGGATTGCTGGTGGCCATATTTGCCCCTAAGTGCTACATCATCCTTTTACATCCAGAGAGAAACACTAAAAAAGCCATCATGGGAAGAACAGCTGAAAATAAATAATTCCACATGCTGACTGAAAAAAAAAATTCTTGCAATAGTATTTCTGCTTTTGACACTAGTTCACTGTCCAGCTTGTAGGAGCTTTAATAGTTAGATAAACATTATTATATGCTTTATACATTCACTATATTTCTCGTATGTTTTATTATATAATGTCATATTGATGTAATAATGTAATATATTATAATAATAATGATCACCATATTAAACCCTAATGCTTCATTTCAATATTTATAAATAAGAAAAATGGTCAAATGCTCTCTACTTCTTATATCAAGAAATGTGAATTGTCTCAATCAAAATACATAGGTATAAAGAAAATATGCTACCAAAACAGATTTAAAGCAAACATTGCTTCAATGCCAATATGCCACTTTCTGAAAAAAAAAAAAAAAACAAAAAAACAAATTAATACAACATTTAAAAAAAAAAAAATTCATACAACATTTAAAATTACAATGGCCAAAAATACAGAGTATCACACTGTACAAAACAAAAACAAAATCAAAAACAAAAATGACTAATAGCTCATTAATAATAAACAGAGATCCCTTCATTCAAGGTATTATAAAATAACAGAACAGACAATCATATGTTGAAATGCCCATCTTGGTGTGTATTTACATAAATACAGCTGGTTGTGTCTTAAATGTATGTAAACAGTTAGGAGAAACATGTCTTACAAACAAGTCTTGAAGTGACAGCACACTAACATAGCTGCTGCTGCTGTCTAGATCCTGTATACTGCTCTTAATAGCTTCAATAAGGATCAATCTATATTTAATGCAAACAGTAAAGCCTATGCAGTCCCAGACAGAACAAGTCATTCATTCAACTCAAGTCAGTCATTCATTAAGAGTGCATTCTTTCACTGCGTGATTCAGTCTAATAAAATGCATTTAGAATGTTCCCAAAATTCAAGGTATGCGGCAGAAATGTATATTCATATCATTTCATATATTTAATCAATATCACAGAGTGTCTTTTTTCGCAAAAATCACTAATATGATATTGATTTCATACAACAGTTCAATAATAACTATAAGTTAATATTAACATTACGTTTTAGACACCATATTGCCTATTTTTGATCTATTTCACCAACAAAAATGGTTCCAAATACAGCAACAGCACTGTTTTATGTCTCTGAACAACATGATGGTTTTTCTTTCATTTCAATAATTCAGTTCAATCACAATGACTTATTCATTAATAGTGACTTGGTGCCCCCTACTGATGGTTTTAATTTCAAATTTAAAGTCCCTTATCATTTTTTTAAAATAATTTAATATTTTAATTTAATTTAATAAGATATCAGCATTCAACAGTTTAGGATTAAAATATCAAAACATTATTTATGCATTTAATGCATTCATGTCCTGCATTTAAAAGTGGGTAATACATCTGTCTGTGCTTCCTCTGCATTCCAAAGATGAATTTTGTTGATAATGATTTTATTTGTCTAAATGTCTTAAATGTCTTAATATTTGAATTGACTTTATTGATTAAATATAAGAATTTGATGCAAAAGATAATGCATACTTTCAGAAAAAAATAATGACTTTATAAAGGTTAAAAAATATGCTCATAAAAGGTAAAAATCACTTTAAACTTGTTGGAAAATACAAGTTGGCTAGGGGGACTCCCCAAGAGCTTTGACACAATTCGAACACTGGTTATCATGCACTTGTACTTACTGCTGTTATAGTGTTATTAGTAAAGATGCTGCACACAATTTTTGTTCATGTATATGTATAGGCTTTTTCAGATATTTCAGAGCAATGGAAGACATAAGCTCAGACAAATTTCACATGTTCGCAAAATTAGACAAAAGAGAAAATGCGGAGAGCAACCGCTTTAGTTTCGGGTTTTGTTTCGTTCCGTCCCGTCAAAGTTTAAATCCCATCTGAAGGGCGCGCGTCCCTGTACGTCTCGTAATGAATACGTATTAGGTCAGTAGGCAGTCTTTCGCAGCTGTTCGAATGCATTCGATCACATGCGCGTCTACACTACAACAGCAGTCCGATCAAATGTGTTTTCGACCACCTCTGGACCTAGCATGTTGTTAGGAAATGCAATTGCAATAATAAAAAATAATAAAAAAAAAAAAAAAACTTAATCGCGTAGGAGCTGTTCTTGTCTACATCCCTGCTCTGGCATCGAAACAACGGTGGCCGGACTGTTACAGGCAGCTCACTCAGGGTGGGTGTAAAGGAAGACGGCCGTGTCAATTAACTATCGTGGGTGTGGCCTTGGTCTGTGTGATGTCACACATACAAGAAGCTGAGAAAGGCCTGATTTGAAAAAGGGGATATTATTTTTTAGGGATTAAATAAAAACCGCTTGGTGGATTTTTATAATAGGGTGGATGTGTACTCATGTATTCAGGAGCCAGTCATCGGAGATGAACAGCACTTCTGCTGTGGAAACAAGAACTCATACAGACCAATGTACCTGAAACCACATGAGAAAATGGACATGTGGCATGAGAGTGTGGGAACCGTGTCACTTGTATGAGTCCAGTGCTGATCTTAGACTTTTGGGGGCCCTATAAGCAAAAATATGTGTGTGGATTGAAAATAAATAAGGCAGGCCTAAGGATAAAATACATACTACTAGTAATTATTTGTTATCTTAAAAATATATATAATATTATGTTTATACTCTGTTTTATAATTTTGTTAACACTACTGTTAATAGCCACAGGGTTTCTGTCTTATGGGGATATTCTCTAGACATAAAAGTTTTTATACTGTAGAAATTATATTTTCTATCCTCTTACCCTAACCCTGCTCCTCACACAAAACTTTCTGCTATTTTAGATTTAAAAAAGAGCATTCTGTATGATTTATATTTTGTTTTTCTTATGGGCACCAAAAAATTTTTCCACAAGGTCAAAATTTACTGCAACAGTGATATTTGAATTATATTATAATTATATTAAAATATTGTTAATTCTTTGTAATCCGTTGTAATAATCATTGGTGTGTTTGGTAGAGGTGGAGAGTTACAAAACAGGAAAAAAAAAAAAAATGACGTCATTATTTCCAGAGAGGCTGGTGGCACCGCCTGTTCTATAAAAAAAGTACCACACAGAATATGAAAATTCATTGAGCTGATTGAAGAGTGGCATAAATAAAGAGAGAAGGATGTGGGTAATTCTGTATGTTTGTTTGTTCCTGTCATTTAACTATGTAGCTATAGCTTTGATGGCCACTTCAGGTGCTTGCAAGCTACAGGGACACTTTGCATTGAATGGGATGTACCAGGATGGAGACCTTCTAATCGGTGGTTTATTTGAGGTTCAGAGGTACCTCAAAGTATTCCCTGAGCTGAGCTTCAGAACAGAACCAAATTTACCACGCTGTGAGCTGTGAGTCAGTGAGCTGTGAGACCACACCAGCTGAAGAACACTTCAAGACAATAAATGGAGAATAGAAAACATTTTTTATGACTGCACATGCATTCTAACTTGTCAGTGATACTACTTATAGTCTAAACAACTGATATCATGTTAAGTGATGGACTACAGGAGTTAAATCATTCACTGTATATGTTAACTTTTTTTAAAAGTTATATTTGAACAAAATCCAAAAATGTCTCATATTAAATTTACATTTTACTAGTTTATTTTAAATTTTACTAGTTATCCTTCTATTGTTATGTTTTCTACTGTTACCGTTAGTATTACTGTAGTTAATGATCTAATTTCATTTGTATTGTCTTCTCTAGCTTCTATATGACAAGCTTCCAGCAGGCACTCACAATGGTTTTTGCTATCAGTGAGATTAATAACAATCCCAACCTGCTGCCTAACACCACGCTTGGTTACCAAATCTATGACAACTGTTTAAGACTTGGAGTGGCATTCCGTGGTGCTATAGCTATGGTTAGTGGTACAGAGGAGACTGTCTCTGACCTCAACTGCAAAGGTCCGCCACCAGTGATTGGAATCATAGGTGATCCAGGTTCTACTCATTCTATTGCAATTTCCAGTGTCCTGGGGCTGTTTCGAGTGCCTATGGTATGAGAACATTTTAAAACAATTTTCTTTTCTGTTAAAAAATATATATTCTGTTAAAAAGTATATAAATTTAAACTGAAATAAGCTAAAAGACTTTCAGTTTACCCCCTTTTTTGTCCATCACATTTGTCATATCACAAGCTTGTATCACAATGCATTTGGTTATCTATTAATCAAATTGCAATTAATATCTGCCTGTCATATTTTCAATTATAATAGCAGACCACTGTATGCAAACATCGAAAACTTGCTTCACACACACACACACACACTGTTTATTTGTTCATCTTTCTCTCACTTTTTCTCTCTCTCCACTTTTTTTTCTCTCTCTGTCTCTGCTCTTTCCTAATTAGATTAGCTACTACGCCACCTGCTCCTGTTTGAGTGACAGGAAAAAATACCCCTCTTTCTTCAGAACAATCCCCAGTGATGCCTTCCAGGTGCGGGCTATGGTTCAGATCTTGAGGCATTTTGGATGGACCTGGGTTGGTCTCATCTACAGTGATGATGACTATGGCGTCTACGCTGCTCAGTCGTTCCATCAGGAAATGCAGCTGTTTGGACATTGTGTTGCTTTTTCTGAAATTCTGCCCAATGATAACAACCACATATATATTCAGCGCATAATGGGAGTGATTCAGGCCTCTACAGCTAGAGTGGTGGTTGTTTTTTCTGCTTCATCCTTACTGATACCTTTGATGAATGAGGTGGTGTTGCAGAACATGACAGGCAGGCAGTGGATAGCAAGCGAAGCTTGGGCCACCTCACCTGTGTTTCGCACACCACGTTTCCAGCCATTCCTGGGGGGCACAATGGGCATTGCTATCAGACGTGGAGATATCCAGGGGCTTTATAATTTTCTGTTACGTGTTCGTCCCAATAATGATCAAAGAAATTATATAGTGAGGATCTTCTGGGAGAACATGTTTGGGTGCAGTTTTGAAACTGAGGGTAAAGGAACTGATGGAGAGCAAGTGAAAAAGGTGTGTACAGGACAGGAGGATCTGATCACTACAAACACACCATACACTGATGTGTCAGGATTGAGGGCATCATATAATGTGTACAAGGCAGTTTATGCCTTGGCACATGCGCTTCATGACCTGATGCAGTGTGAGGAGGGGAGAGGACCATTCAGTGGGAACAAATGTGCCAACATAACCAACCTGAAACCCTGGCAGGTGAGACCCACATGTATAGTGCAGATTCTCTCCAGGAAATGCAAAATATGTGCTATATATTCATTTATATTTCAGATAAAAATATAAAACCTGTCCTGTCTTCAAACTGTACAGCTAGTTCACTACCTACAGAAAGTGAATTTCACCACAGGCTTTGGGGATCATGTGTCATTTGATAAAAATGGAGACGCTCTGGCCATCTATGATGTGTTGAACTGGCAGCCAAACTCTGATGGATCAACTAAGCTCCACAGGGTCGGTATAGTAAATGAAGCGGCAGCAACAGGGATGGTGCTCACACTCGATGAGGAAGCATTTTACTGGAACTTTGAAACAACAAAAGTACTTACCTTTGAATATTAAATATCATTCTTGTTGCAACTATAAAGTCTAAATAGTAGTTAAAGATTTGTTAAGACAAATGTAAATAAATTAATGGATAAGCCAAGCTAGTCATTATGTAAAAGACAAACCCATGACTGAGAGCAGATGATGTCTCTTTTAGCCCCCACAGTCAGTATGTAGTGAGAGCTGCCCCCCAGGAACCAGAAGAGCCGCAAGAAAGGGTCTTCCTGTCTGCTGTTTTGACTGCTTGCCATGTGGAGATGGTGAGATTTCTAATACAACAGGTGAGAAGATTATTGCTGGCAAAATCTGAATGTAATTTGATAGCAATGTCCTCTTTAAAATCTTACCTTCTGTCTTTTTCGTACTTAAAGATGCTATTGAGTGCACAACATGTCCAGATGAGTTTTGGTCCAATCCAGAAAAGGATCAGTGTGTCCCCAAAGAAGTGGAGTTTCTATCCTATGATGATCCTCTGGGTATCTCACTCACCACTGCTTCCCTGCTTGGCACCTTTATCTGCGCTCTTGTAATGGTCATCTTTGCTCTTCACCATAATACTCCCATAGTACGTGCCAACAATTCAGAGCTCAGCTTCCTGCTGTTGGTGTCACTCAAACTGTGTTTCCTATGTGTGCTACTTTTCATTGGCCAGCCGCAGTTGTGGACATGTCAGTTAAGACATGCTGTGTTTGGCATAAGCTTTGTCCTGTGCATCTCCAGCATCCTGGTCAAGACTATGGTGGTAATAGCTGTGTTCAAGTCATCTCGACCAGAGGGCAAAGGAGCAATGAAATGGTTTGGAGCAGCTCAACAAAGATGCACAGTTCTGGTCCTAACAGCCCTCCAGGTTGTGATATGTGCAGTCTGGTTATCAACTGACTCTCCAACACCACATAAAAACAACCAGTATATCCGCTCTAAAATAGTATATGAATGTGCTGTTGGCTCCGTGGCTGGTTTTTCTATGCTGCTGGGATACATTGGACTGTTGGCAGCAGTAAGCTTCCTATTAGCCTTCCTTTCGAGAAATCTTCCAGATAATTTTAATGAAGCAAAGTTCATCACTTTTAGCATGTTGATCTTCTGTGCTGTGTGGATTGCCTTTGTCCCAGCATATGTGAGCTCACCAGGGAAATATGCAGTTGCTGTGGAGATATTTGCCATCCTGGCTTCAAGTTTTGGATTATTGGTTGCCATATTTGCCCCAAAGTGCTACATCATCCTTTTACATCCAGAGAAAAACACTAAAAAAGCCATCATGAGAAGAGAAACACAAAATAAGTAGTTTTACATGTAATCAACCATCTACAGACACATTGGTGGAATGTGATGTTGTATTGTATTTTACTTTTGATATCTGGTTCATATTGTTTGATATTATTACTATTTATGTGTGTAAACATTATTAACCTCATCAGCATGATGTGAAAGCATGACAAATAAACGTTTAAAAAACTTCCAAAAATCAAGCTTTTTTTTCTTTTTTTCTTTTTTTGTAACAGAAATATAGATTGAGTGATGAATGGAGTTCAGTCAGGCAGTCCATGGCATGACAGTAAGCATCAGCTGATGCTCAGATGATTGTAACTCCTCCCACTACAATTAAATAAGATATATAAGTTCATCTGTACTCACACTCAAAAAAAACAATAAAAAATAAAAAAATACAAAGACATCAAACATTACCAAATACCATCAATGTTAACATACCATCAAGCTAAACTGCTATTAAACATTTACACAGATACAGGATAATGATTGTATCCAAAATAATGATTGTATTCATTTAATGAGTTGATGACGCAAGACGCACAGCCTAAGTAGCGCGTCCGACAAAAAAAAAAAACAAACAAAAAAAAAAAAACAAATGAGCCGGTTCAACAAACTGTCAAAGTTTGCTGATGATTACCGAGGATCCTGACGTGTGTGATTGGCTGCAGCTGTGTGTGTAAACAGTGGAGCATGGGAAATGTAGTCCAGGGTATAGTGCAACATTCTGTGTAGTGTGAGTGTCAATAGAATGGCAATGGCGAGAACCTGGGGACTAAGCAGGGAGCCAGGGCGGAGCCGGCAGAGCAGAGAGCCAGGGAGTCAGCAGGACAGGGAGCCAGGGCGGAGCCGGCAGGACAGGTGAAGCTGAGGGCCACCAGAGCAGAATTTAAGACCTCCACAGCGGAGCAGATGGAGCAGAAGACCACCAGGCAGAAGCCCACCAGGGTGGAGCAGATGGAGCAGAAGTCGACCACGGTGGAGCAGATGGAGCAAGAGACCACCACGGTGGAGCAGAAGACCACCAGGCCAGAGCAGAAGACCACCACAGCGGAGCAGACAGAGCAGACAACCACCAGGCCGGAGTAGACACACGTCCTGATTTTGCTGAGTTAGATGTGTTCCTGGGTCAACATATTTTGTTGACCCTGGAACAACATTTTAATCCAAAAATTTAATCTTGACCACATCCCTACACCTAAACCTAACCTTACCCATGAGTAATCCCTAAAATCAGAGGAAATGATAGATGAATGACACTAATGTGCCAAACACTGATTTGTAAGCCTAAACTTCACAAAAACCATAAACTGTTGTTTATGTTCATAAACTGTTGTCTTCACAATGTTGTTCCAGGGTCAACAAAGATGTTGATCCAGGAACATGTCGTGCTTGGTAAAATCAGGTTCTGCGGAGTAGACAGCCACCAGAGCAGAGCAGATGGTACAGAAGACCACCACGGCAGGCCAGACTGATGAGGAGACCATGGCAGAGACTGAGACCTAGGGAAAGCAGAGATAGACAACACAGACAGAGTATTCACAGCCATTCAAGGATGGGAACTGGATGGGCTGATGAATTACATTCAGGTTCATTGATGGGAACTGGACTGACAGATGATTCAAAATCAAACACATCTGGGAAAACAGAACAGGCAGAAAGTTCATGAGTGGTCACTATGGCAGTGACAGGGTTAATGGGGCAGACATGGAGTGGTTCTTTAGTTTCTGGGTTCATGACAGGCAGAATTGAATGTTCAAGGGCAGGTTTATGAGCTGTGGCAGACAGTTCAAACTCAGACACATTGAGAGAAACTGAATGGGCAGAAAGTTTATTGTTTAACTCACTGACTGAAACGGGCAGGACAGGTAATTCAAAATCAGACATACTCTGGAAAACTGAACAGGCAGCCAGCTTGTTATTAGATTCACTGATTGAAACTAGTAGTGTAGACAGGTCATAATCAGGCACATTTGGTGACACTGAAAAAGCAGACAGTTCATATGTGGAATCACAAATTGAAACTGGTAAGACTGACAACTCAGCATCATTGACAGGTTCTGGACAGACAGGAAAATCAAACACACTCTGGGACACAGGACGAGTTGACAGTACACAATCAGACTTAGAGGTAGGACTGACAGATAGCTCACAAGTGGTCTCTGAGCTCATGACAGGCAGGGTTCATTAGTGACCTCATTAGACATGACAAGGCAACTGGGGCATACAAGATGTTCGTTTATTGTCTCTAAGGTCATGACAGAGACTCTGGGAGACCAGCTGTTCGTTTATCATCTCTAAGGTCATGGCGTGACTCTGGACGAACAGTTGTGACATGACGTGACTCTGGATGAACAGCTGTGACTTGACGTGACTCAAAAAGATCAACTGTAGCTTGACTTGACTCAGGAAGATCAACTATAGCTTGACGAGACTCTGGGAGATCAGCTGAAATGTGATTTGACTCAAGAAGAACAGCTGTGACTTGACTCAGGAAGATCAATTGTATCTTGACTTGACTCCACAGCTGGAAGATCAGCTGTAGCTTGACTAGACTCATGAAGATCATTTCACGAGCAGGTTTAATCACCGGAGTAGCGATCATATACTAGAATGTCCCGGAGCTTGTGGTTGATTAAACCCAGTATTTGCCATTATAGGCACAGATGCCTCCTCCATGTTCCTCCACTGCAACACCCACAGTAAACAAAGAGCCAACACACAGCGAAGCATAGTCCATAAACTGAGAGATGAACGCAGACCCTCGTGAATGAGCTTTGATTTTTGCGGCTGATTAACGCCCTCACAGAAAAAGTCTATCAACACACAGTCCGGCAGATCAGAATAATATGCGATGTCCAAATACTTGTATATAGCCCTAATAACAGTCTTGCTGTGTTCAGTCGATGGCGAGGATCGACCGATGTCAAATGTAATCCAGGGGGCCAGGCAAACGGGTCATCCAAATAGACAGTCAACAGTCCAAACAAGGGGCGAACAGAATTCAAAACGGCAAGACAAACGGGTTATCCGAGACAGGCGATAAATCCAGGGCAAGCAGAAATCACAAAAGATGAGATAACCAGGCTAGGATCAAGATATGGATGAAACAGACTAGAAACAAGACTTAACTAGACTCAGGAAACTTTGAGTGGCTCCGTAATGTAGCTAACACTTGGAGAGTGGTAAACGCTAGAAAATACTCGGCCCTGAACAGTGGTTAGGACCTCGTATTTATACTGTGTGTGATTGGCTGCAGCTGTGTGTGTAAACAGTGAAGTGGAGCGTGGGAAATGTGTTCCAGGATGTAGTACAACAGTCTGTGTAGTGTGAGTGTCAACAGAATGGCAAGGGGACCTCTGGTGGTGAGCAGACTGAAGATCATGGACAGGATTTGTGACAGTAGGGCTGTTAGTAATCAAATGAAATCAGTATCAACAAAATTTGTGTGCATTTTTTTCACATAGCATGAGGCAGTACCTGCAACACAATCAGGTTGCACAGGTAGTCCAGCACCTCCAGGATGGCAGATCTACACTTGAAGTCACAAGGAGATTTGGTGTATCTCCAAGTACAGTTTCAAGAACATGGAGGAGATAACGGAAGATGAGCCACTACACAAGGAGAGCTGGACAGGGCTGTAGAAGAGTAAAAACCCAGCAGCAGGACTATTATCTGCTCCTTTGTGCAAGGAGAAACAAAAGGAGCCCTACAAATTGACCTTCAGCAGGCTACTGGTGTGCATGTTTCTGACCAAACTGTCAGAAACAAACTCCATGAGGGTGGCATGAGGGCTCAGCCCAGCACTGTGTAGCTCGACTGACATTTGCCAGAGAACACCAGAAGTGGCAAGTGCGCCCTGGTCTCTTCACAGATGAGTACACAGAAAGAGACACAAAAGTCATCCAGCACAACCATTTGTGCTACAGTGATGGTCTGGGAAGGAATATCTTTGGATGGGTCACATAGACTTCCACATGCTAGCCAATGGGTACTGCTGTTACTCAGAATCATTGTCAGACCTTACACTGGTGCACTGGGCCCTACCTCATATGGCCAGAATTTTGGTTTTGTAGTGATGCAAAGTTAGATTAATTTCTGTGAACCTGTTCTTTTTGTGAAATACAATCAACAAGTGTGTGGTTTTGCAGTCTGGTCGAATCGCCTAGTGTGCGCGTTCATAAGGCTAAAAAAATGTCTGTGGTCTCCCATTGTTTTAAAATCAGTTACGATTTGAAAATTATCTAGTGTGTGGCCAGCCTAAGACAACTTTTGCAAATCCTAAAATAATCCTCTGATCCTAGGCTTGAATCTGTAGCTATTGATCGACAGCTGATTAATGACCGTTGTGATAAAATTTTACCTCTGACGAAATTCTGGCAGTGTCAAAAGATTTGGCGCATAGCCAAATGATGAATGTCAAACTGTATTAGTTTTTCAAGATAAGCCATGATCAGAATTAATGCTAATAATTTCTTCAAATTCCCATTTGATATATTTGGGTGAGGAGCGGAGCATTTGAGCCGCACACAGAACACAAAACTGACAGGAACGGCTCCAGTGGAGACTGGATATAAAACTTTCAGATGACACACAGCTCCTTTCTCCATCACTGTAAGTTACCAAAACCACACATGAAAGCACGCAACAGGTAGATGCACTTTTGTGCAGCAGAGAGTCTCTCTCTCGCAATAAATGACGTGACGGACAACTAGTTGTCCAGCCCTGTTCCGTTTACACAGCGTGTGTGTTCCGAGAATGCAGTTGTGAGTCCTGAAAATGTATGGGCATGAGTTCGGATATAGAATGTGGTTGTCACACCTGTAAATAACCATACTGTATGTGAACGTAACCGTATTAAGGACCCAAATACAGGACTGGCAATTGTATTCTGCTGCTGTTTGAATGTGGCCATACTGTTTTTGATAAACACACCATTAATACCCTGGAAGCAAAGTAAACACTAAAGCAAATTTCAAAGTTGTCATTTCTTAATAGAAAAGGAAATCATAAAGAAATGTGAATGTGACGTCCTGCTTTCTAGGGATTCCAACTTGGCACCGCCTGCTCTTTTAAAGCAACACCCCATACAAGCTAGTAGGGTGAGTGGCTCAGAAAGAGAGCGTGATGTGGTTCACTCTTTTTATTTCTCTATACTTGCTCTTCGACTGTATAACTGCAGCTTCCATCCTCAGATCAGGCACATGTCAGCTCCAGAGACGTTTCAGGCTGAATGGGGTGTACCAGGATGGAGATGTTATACTTGGAGGCCTGTTTGAAGTTCACTTTTTTACAGTGTTCCCAGAGCAGAGCTTCAGAACAGAACCAGAAGAACCATACTGTGAAATGTGAGTCAGACTGTGAAGAGAAAGATTAAATAATAATTAATATCTAATAATTATCTGTGCTATGTTTTCCTTGCTGTCTTTTACATCAGTTAATTTGCTCAAATGATGTGATGACATGCTATTTTGACTAAACATCTGTATTGAAACCACAGTTTATATTGCATATATACACTGTGAACTCTGATGTTTTGCTAAGTATTAAAGCTGTATTAATGTGTCATACAGTTACTAATCTCTTTTTAATATCACAGCTTGCTTTATTTATTTATTAACTTACTTACTTGTTTCCTTAGATTTAATATGGAAAGCTTCCAGCATGCACAGACCATGGCTTTTGCAATAAATGAGATCAATAAGAATCCCAATCTGCTGCCCAATATTACTCTTGGTTACCATCTTTATGACAACTGTGTGATGCTAGGAATGGCGTTCCGAGCTGCCATATCCCTTGCTAGTGGGACAGAAAACTCATTCTCTAACCTTAATTGTACTGGCCCACCTCCGGTAATTGGGATTGTGGGAGATCCAAGTTCAACTCCATCCATTGCAATTTCCAGTGTCCTGGGACTGTTTCGAGTACCTATAGTAAGATGGGATACAAAAAGGAAAAATACTATATGCATATTTTTGCTCATATATATTCTCAATCTTTTTGGGTATGAGAACATTACAAAAGCACTGGTATTCATTCATTCATTCATTCATTCATTCATTTATTTATTTATTTATTTATTTATTTATGCTATTTATGCTATTTCTCTGTTTCATGCCCTCTCCTTCTGCCCTAATTAGGTTAGTCACTATGCCACCTGCTCTTGTTTAAGTGACAGGAAAAAGTACCCCTCTTTCTTCAGAACAATTCCCAGTGATACCTTCCAAGTGCGGGCTATGGTTCAGATCTTGAAGCATTTTGGATGGACTTGGGTTGGTCTCCTCTACAGTGATGATGACTATGGTATCTATGCTGCTCAGTCCTTTCATCAGGAAATGCAGCTATCTGGATACTGTGTTGCTTTTTCTGAAATTCTGCCTTATGATACCAACCCCAGAAATATTCAGCACATAATAGAAGTAATTCAGGCCTCTACAGCTAGAGTGGTGGTTGTTTTTTCCCCTTCATCCTTAGTAATATCTTTGATGGAAGAGGTGGTGTTGCAGAACATGACAGGCAGGCAGTGGATTGCAAGTGAATCTTGGGCCACTTCACCTGTGTTTCACACTCCACGTTTTCTGCCTTTCCTTGGGGGCACACTGGGCATTGCTATCAGACGTGGGGAGATTGAAGGGCTTCATGACTTTCTGTTACATCTGCTACCCAGCGGTGATCCAAGAAATAATATGTTGAAGATCTTCTGGGAGAACATGTTTGGGTGCAGTTTTGAAACTGGGGATAAAGAGACAGATGGAGAGCAAGTGAAAAGAGTGTGTACAGGACAGGAAGATCTGAGCACCACAAGCACACCATACACTGATGTGTCAGAGTTGAGGGCAGGTTATAATGTCTATAAGGCAGTTTATGCCCTTGCACATGCACTTCATGACCTGATGCGGTGTGAGGAGGGGAAAGGACCATTCATTGAGAACAAATGTGCCAACATAAGCAATCTAAAACCCTGGCAGGTAAGACCCACATGTATAGTGCAGATTCTCTCTAGGCATGTAAAAAGATGAAGCTGACAACGCAAAATATGTACTCTAAATTAAAGATAAACACATAACAGCTGTCCTTTCTACAAACTGTACAGCTGGTTCACTACCTACAGAAAGTAAACTTCACCACAAGCTTTGGGGATCATGTGTCATTTGATAAGAATGAAGATGCTCTGGCCATCTATGATGTGATGAACTGGAAGCCAAATTCTGATGGGGCTATAAGGATTTACACAGTCGGTGTAGTAAATGAAGAGTTGGAAACAGGAATGGTGCTCACACTGGATGAGAATGCAATATACTGGAACTTTGAAACCAAAAAAGTAACATCTCTCTTTGTCTTTGTCTCTCTCCCTCTCTCTCTTTTTACTTAAAGTCTAAATACTAATGAAAGCCATGATTAGACACATGAAAATTAATTAATGAAAGAAAATACAAACACATGACTAATAACAGATGTTGTCTCTTTTAGCCTCCACAGTCTGTGTGTAGTGAGAGTTGCCCCCCGGGAACCAGACGAGCCACAAGGAAAGGTCTTCCTGTCTGTTGTTTTGATTGCCTGCCATGCAGAGATGGAGAGATTTCTAATACAACAGGTGAGCAGATGATTATTGGCAATAAGTAAATATAATGTAAAAGTAATTTCTTTTTATTTTCTGACTCCCAGATGTTATTGAGTGCATGGTGTGTCCAGATGAGTTCTGGTCTAGTCCAAATAAGGATCAGTGTGTCCCCAAAAAAGTGGAGTTTCTATCTTATGAGGATCCTCTAGGCATCTCTCTGACTACTGCTTCCCTGCTTGGCACGTGCTCCTGTGTTCTTGTTATGGTCATTTTCGCACATCACCGTAACACTCCCATAGTACGTGCCAACAATTCAGAGCTTAGCTTCATGCTGCTGTTGTCACTCAAACTGTGTTTCCTGTGCGTGCTGCTGTTTATTGGCAAGCCACAATTGTGGACATGTCAGTTAAGGCATGCTGTGTTTGGCATAAGCTTTGTTCTGTGCATCTCCAGCATCCTGGTCAAGACTATGGTGGTAGTAGCTGTGTTCAAGTCATCTCGACCAGAAGAAAAAGGTGCAATGAAATGGTTTGGAGCAGCTCAACAAAGATGCACAGTTCTGGTTCTTACAGCCATACAGGTTGTGATATGTGCAATCTGGCTATCAACTGCCTCTCCCACACCCCATAAAAACAACCAGTATATTCACTCTATAATAGTCTATGAATGCGCTATAGGCTCAGTGGCTGGTTTTTCAGTGCTGCTGGGATATATTGGATTATTGGCAGCAGTAAGTTTCCTGTTAGCCTTTTTGGCAAGAAATCTTCCAGATAATTTTAATGAAGCAAAGTTCATCACTTTTAGTATGTTGATCTTCTGTGCTGTATGGATTGCATTTGTTCCAGCATATGTGAGCTCACCAGGAAAATATGCAGTTGCTGTGGAGATTTTTGCCATTTTAGCATCAAGCTTTGGATTACTGGTAGCCATATTTGCCCCAAAGTGTTACATCATACTTTTACATCCAGAAAGAAACACTAAAAAAGCTATCATGGGAAGACAAACACAAAATAAATAGTTTTAAATTACTGTGATGTAAAATTGTGAACTTGAGATACTTAAGTATATTTTTTATTGTGCTTACGTTGAACTATTGCAAGTATACTTTAGGAACACTTTATACCTTTATTTTGCAGTTAAAGACATACATTAGCAAAAGCTCATACAGTCCTCATCAAAAGTGACATAAAACACATATGTGTTTTTGTTAATAGTACAAATATGTTAATAGAATAACTATACTTAGTATTAAATAAACATATTTTAAACATATTACTTTTTGGTTAAGTTTGTCATATTGCCCAGACCTAAAACCATTAAAGCCATGAAGTCAAGTCCAACAGTAGGACTTTCTGTAAAGCTCCTTTGAAACTGTGTGTATTGTGAAAAGCAATATTCAAATACATTTTACTCGACTACATTTTCATGTCTGTAAACAAATTAGCAATATATATATTTACATTCTTGAAATATTTATCCTTGTAAAATTGTAAAACAAAAGTTTGTAGTTTAAGGTGAGTCCACTATTTATTAGAACTTTTTCCCACAATGTGTATATATACTCATGACTACTAGCTATCAGTTTCTTACATGTTCACTGTAGAGGACACTGGGACTGAAAGCATGTTTATTACACATTTTGGGAAACACAACAAGTGAATAGGGCAATAAATTATATTTCAATATTGCTATGAAATATTAGATATTATTATGAAAATCCTGCCAATTAGTACTCCCATTTTTACACTTATTTCTTCATTATACATTGCCCCAAAACACATGAATATGCAAATTAGATACCGTTTAGACTGTAGATACATTGTTTACAGTTTATAGATACATTGTGTATAATGGGAAAACACGTTCATGGCTATTTTACACAAATTTTGCATATATATGTATAACACTGGAACATTTAAACCAGGCAGAGTTAACTTTACAGTAGCCCTCAACACTGATTACTGTCAGACTTTCAAAATCCTTTTTCACTTGATTATAATAAGTAAGGGATAGTATACATCTTTATTTTGCGATAACAACTGGCTGGATGTGCATTATCCCATTTATGACACAGCTGCTTGCTACAAAAGTAAATAATTACACACAAAACACTGATCTGAGTTGAAATATTTGAACGCAAATATTCCATGAAGAAATCGTCCCAGGTTACGTATGTAACCCTGGTTCCCCGAGGGAACGAGACGCTGCGTCCGAAAACGCTATGGGAACGTCTTTGGCGAGACCACGCTCTGAACACATGCGTAATCTGGCCAATCGAAGGGCGAAACGTCACGGGCGGATGACGTAAGTGACTAGGAAGCATAAAAGCACATGCGGCGGAGCCGGCATCAGCTTCGGAGAATGAAGCGAGCGCTCGGAGGGATGCCGGAAGTATGGCTCGAGACGCAGCGTCTCGTTCCCTTCGGGGAACCAGGGTTACATACGTAACCTGGGACGTTCCTCTTCAGGAACTCAAGCTGCGTCCGAAAACGCTATGGGAACGAGATGCCCACGCCACCAGACTTCCAAATCCCTGCCTAGGGAAAAGCAAGGGCAGGAGGACAGAAGAGCCAGGAGTGGCTCGGACATCTAGGTTATAAAACCAAACAAAGGTGAGGGGCATGGACCATCCCGCAGCATTACAGATGTCCTGAATAGGGACACCTGTCAGAAGTGCCTTGGAAGCTGCCATAGGACGGGTCGAATGAGCCTTGACCCCCAGAGGTGAGGGGAAGTCAGAGGACTCGTAAGCAGTAGAAAGGGCGCCCACAATCCACCTACTAAGGGTCTGTTTAGAAGCAGGAAGACCCCTTTTTGGGGGACCATAGCAGACAAGTAATTGGTCCGACTTATGCCACAGGGCAGCTCTGTGGACGTAGGCGTCCAGCGCACAAACTGGACACATACAATTATGCTTCTGCTGGTCGGGCTCCCTGAAGGGAGGAGGACAGAAAGCCTGGAGCACGATAGGCTGTGGTGTAGTGGTAGGGACCTTAGGTACGTACCCCACTCAGGGCTAAAGAAATGCTTTGGCCATACCAGGAGCAAAGTCAAGATGAGAAGGGGCCACCGAAAGGGCCTGCAGGTCCCCAACCCGCTTGAGGGAAGTTAGTGCTAAGAGCAGAGCAGTCTTGATGGTGAGAAGCCGATCTGAAATCTCCTCTATAGGCTTGAAGGGCGGCCTACAGAGGGCCTCAAGCACCACAGCAAGGTCCCACGTGGGGACATGAGGTCGTACCGGAGGCTTCAGCCTCAGCACACCGTGGAGGAAACGTGTAACCAGGGGGTTCTTACCCACTGACATGCCACCACGAGGGGCATGGTAGGCCGAGATTGCCGCCACGTAAACCTTTAAGGTGGAGTGGGTTAACCCTGTGGAGAAGCGAGCCTGCAAGAACTCCAGCACTGTACCAACTGGACAGTTAACTGGGTCTTGCTGGTGGTCTCCACACCATGAAGTGAAAAGCTTCCACTTCAGGGTGTACAGTTTCCTCGTAGAGGGAGCTCTGGATTGGAGGATGGTCTCAACAACCTCAGTTGAGAGACCGGAAGCTAAGAGCTGTGCCACCTCAGGGGCCACACCCACAGCTTCCATAGCTCCAGGCAGGGGGTGCAGGATGGTACCCCCCGCCTGTGAGAGGAGATCCCTCCTGATGGGAATCTCCCATGGAGCCGTCGAGGAGAGAAATCAGGTCCGAGAACGGCGCACTCTCTCCAGAATTCCCGGGAGCAGAGCGATCGGGGGAAATGCGTACAGATTTAACCTCGGCCACGTCTGCCTGGACCACAGACATGGTGTGAAGACATGCCCCAGCCTGACCTGTTGCCGTGTACCCCTTACCCACCAGCCCCGATGTAGTACGAAACAGTATGGAGGGTAACACCCTGGGGAACGCTGGTGAAGTTTCCCTCCTCGAAGAGAGCCTTCCGGGAGCGAAGCGTCCGCAAAGGGAGAAGCTCGCAATGCGGACAGTCCCTCCAGAGCCGACACAGCATGCTCCACTCCCAAGCAGACCACGCACATGCTGTGTGTATCCCCGCTAGTGATGTAGCGTTTTGCAAGTTTAAAGACAGACATTTAAGGGATACAGAGCAGTCATACCACATTTATTACACAACATTTCACCACATAAATAAATAAGTACTAGTACTTACAGTACTAATTTGTTATCTTATAATCCATTACAGTGTAATAAACAAAATGGCAGCAGCTGCATTTGTATGAAACAATAGAGCAAATCCACAATACCAGGATGAAAAAATTAAGAAATTGTACACATAATATTGGATTAAGTTTTATTCTTTTATTAGCTAGCCAAACGCAAAACTTCCACCAAGAAAAACTATGAAGTATATAGCACAGACCTAAGTTTCCCAGCTGAGTCTGTGTTATTAGTTTTTACCAGTTGTTATCGGGGAATAACATACCTTCACGACTGACCAATCAGAATCACGCAGTCCACAGAGCCGTGTAATAATTTAATTTAAAGCACAGCCACCACAAATTCAGACTTAACACCTCTTATTTACGTTGAGGTAATTGTAAGGTTAAATACAGATTTAAAATCATAACAAGAAATAGTTTAATAGTTATGATACTGGTTTTTTAAATCAAAGGTTTTCATAGTTATGACAGGAAACACTGGCATCTAACAATCCCTTGGAAAAAAAACATTTAATATTAAAAAATAAAGTATATGCATTAACCCAAACAGGAAATAAAACAGTTATCGAATAAGCGTGTGTCCATTCTGTGTCCTAACCTCTTAAAAACATTTGTGTCTTATTTTAGAGCAGTCAATGCAGTTTATGAAAAAAAGTCAATTAAATCTGAATGTGGGTGTGAAAAAAAATCAGATGTAACCCCCATTGTAATCATTAACATTTTCAAAAGTATCTGTAATTTAATTACACTTTTTTTCTGTAACTGTAACTAATTACAACTACATTTATTCTGTAATTAAGTTATGTCATTTCGTTACATGTAACTACTTACTCCCCAACTTTGTATATATATATTACCCTGAGGAAATTGTAAATTGTTGCTGCAATCCCACCCCTGTCCAGTTGGTGGCGAGTGTGCTCCAGTCTGACAGCAGAGCAGGGGATCCAGGACAAAAACAAAATTGTCACGGATGTTTTCCTAATACATTTGATTACGCACAGGCGAATACACAGAAGCTACAACGATCTATCACACCACATCAAAGAGTGCCAAAATGGTATGTATTGCTTGTATTTCCTAATGAAATGGACAGAATTTAAGATCTTAGACTTTGTTTCATATCAAAAGTAGCACAAAGCCTAGCCTATTATTGCTATTTATTGGAAGGAAGATGCACTATGTACTATTCATTCATCAACTGAAAACAGCATAGACCAAACGATCAATTGTAATTTAAGAATCAATATTGGTTCATTAAAGTGAGAATCTATTAAAATAAATAAATATTTGTTGTTGTTGTTTACCCAGCACTAGCATATTTTGTTGTTTTTAAACACTGCAGCTGTCACGAATGGGCAGGTAGATATGACAAGGAGAACCGGGAGAACAGAATTATAAAAGAAACCACTTTATTTAACTAGGCAAACAGAAATCCAAGAGCTAAATCAAACAGAAGTAACAATCAACGACGGACATCGGGTGTGAGCAGACACAGACAATAAATAACCAGAAACAGGGGTGTGGCTACAAACGAGCAAACCAGGGGAAGTACAAATATGGGCAAGACTAAACCAAACTAAAACAAAACCAAAGGGGGAAACAAGGACTAAACCAAATGTACTAGAAACAGAGGAGGGAAAACACTAGGAAAACAAGACAGAACAGAACACAATCCTGACATTAACGCCCCCTCCGAAAAGGCGCGACTCGCGCCGTATACCAACTAAAGGGGGGAGGGTGGGCACCCTGGAGGTCGGTAGGCAGGGACACAGGAGACACAGGATACAGAGACGGCCTCCAGGGTGGATCATACAGTTCCAGAGGTCATGGCGGGTCTGGGGGCTCGGGAGGCCATGGCCGGGCAGACAGTCCAGGAGGCCCTGGCTGAACGCGCGCAGACTCAGGAGGGCGCGCAGACTCAGGAGGGCACGCTGGAGGAGGAGCTGACTCTGGAGGACGCGCTGAAGGAGGAGCCGATTCTGGAGGGCACGCAGGAGGGCGTGCTGAAGGAGGAGCCGGCGCAGGAGGGTGCGCTGAAGGAGGAGCTGACTCTGGAGGGCGCGCAGGAGGGCGCGCTGAAGGAGGAGCCGACTCTGGAGGGCGCGCTGGACCCCTCCCGTGCTGAGCGTGCCACTGCGTCAAAGACAGGGACCTGTGGAGAGCAGGGATAGAGGAGGTGGACAGAGAAAGGGGAGAAGCAGAGAGTTCTGGAGTTAACGCCACCTCCCTATGAGCTTCTACAGCCTGGGCTGACACCTCAGGAGGCATTGGCATGGCTTCTCTGGTGGAAAAGGCCTTGGGAGCAGACTTGAGACCAGACGGGATCTCAGCGGTAGACTTGTGACCAGCCGAGACCTCTATAGCTGACTTGTGAGCAGATGCGAGTTCGGGAGCTTGTTTGTGAACAGACATGACCTCAGGAGCACAGTGTGCAGCCCACACACACCAAATGGCAACCGCCATTAAGGGAAGAGCAGCCTCAGGTGGCAGGCTCTCTCTACTGGCCATCATGATCGTGGGAGACGGGACATGGCGCGGCTCTGGGCAGTCAGAAGAGACGTGACTTGGCTCTGAGCGGACAGACGAGACATGACTTGGCTCTGAGCGGACAGACGAGACGTGACCTGGCTCTGAGCGGACAGACGAGACGTGACCTGGCTCTGATGGAGCAGCTGCGACTTGACTTGGTTCAGGACCCGCGTCTGGAAGGGCGGCCATGACAGGTGCAAACTCAGGAACAGAAGATATGACGTGAACAGGCTGTGGCTTGGCTGAGATGGCTTGAGCAGGCTGTGACTTGGCTGAGGCGGCAGCTCTGACCTTATTTGACTCAGGAACCACGGCTGTGACCTTGCTTGACTTAGGGGATACGGCCATCGTTTTACTTGACACAGGCACAATAGCTGTAACTTGACTGGATTTCGAAAGAGCAGCTCTGACTTGATTTGATGCTGGAAACATAGCTCTAATTATACTTGACACTGGAATGACTGCTGTACTTTTGTTTGACTCTGGAGGGGCAGCCGTATCTTGACTAAACTCTGGAACAGCAGCTGTATCTTGATCTGACTCAGAAGTTTCACTTGACCGGGAGACAACAGCTGCAACTTGACTTGACTCTGGAACTTGACTTGACTCAGGAAACACAGCTGCAACTTGACTTGACTCGGGAAACGCAGCTGCACTTGACTGGCCTTGGGAACTTGACTTGACTTAGAAACACAGCAGTAACTTGACTTGACTCGGGAAGCGCAGCTGCAACTTGACTTGATTCGGAACCTTGACTTGATTCAGGATACACAGCTGCAACTTGACTTGACTCGGAACCTTGACTTGATTCAGGAAACACTGCTGCAACATGACTTGACTCGGAACCTTGACTTGATTCAGGAAACACTGCTGCAACTTGACTTGACATGAAATCTTGACTTGATTCCGGAAGAGTGGCTGTAACTTGACTTGACTGTGCAAGAACTGTAGTAGTGACTTGACTTGCCCTTGCAGGAACAGTAGCTGTGACGTGACTTGATTTGGTAGGAACAGCAGCTGGTAGGGTGGCCATCTTGGGTGCAGACTCGGACTTGGCGGCAGCCATCTTGGGTGCAGACTCGGACTTGGCGACAGCCATCTTGGGTGCAGACTCGGACTTGGCGGAGGCCATCTTGGCCTGGAACTCAGGAATGGAGGCCATCTTGGCCGGGAACTCAGGAACGGAGGCCATCTTGGCCGGGAACTCAGGAATGGAGGCCATCTTGCGTGCAGACTCTGGCGTGGCAGCCATGCAGACTCTGACGTGGCTGCCATCTTGCGTGCAGACTCTGACGTGGCTGCCATCTTGCGTGCAGACTCTGACGTGGCTGCCATCTTGCGTGCAGACTCTGGCGTGGCGGCAGGCGGGCTTGAGCGCTGAGCGGCGACCGGCAGACTAGAGTGCGGGGAGGAGGCCGGCCACATCGGGCTGAGGACAGCGGCGGAGCTTCGGAGGATGATAGGAGATTTGGGACTGGGCAGGCGTCTTAAGTCGTTGGTACGGTATGTGGGGGCTCTTGGCTCACTATGAGCTGGCTCGATGTGCTGTGTTTAGAGGGGACTGAACGATGAGACTCACCAATATTCTTTACTTCCTCTATTTCAAAATCTGAGCCATTTAAATAAAGAATAAGATTGAGAAGTTCACTTAAGGAGTAATTACAGGAGGGAGAATCGCAACGAATTGTCTCATCACTCAGCCCCATCAGAAACACAGCGCCGAGAGAGGCATCAGGCCAGCCCACCTGATTGGATAGCTCAATGAAATCCTCCACATACCGCTCCAACTCCCGATCGCCCTGCTGCAGTCTCCACAGTCTTTCCTCAGCCCGATCCATAGTGTTGGTCCGTCGTTCTGTCACGAATGGGCAGGTAGATATGACAAGGAGAACCGGGAGAACAGAATTATAAAAGAAACCACTTTATTTAACTAGGCAAACAGAAATCCAAGAGCTAAATCAAACAGAAGTAACAATCAACGACAGACATCGGGTGTGAGCAGACACAGACAATAAATAACCAGAAACAGGGGTGTGGCTACAAACGAGCAAACGAGGGGAAGTACAAATATGGGCAAGACTAAGCCAAACTAAAACAAAACCAAAGGGGGGAAACAAGGACTAAACCAAATGTACTAGAAACAGAGGGGGGAAAACACTAGGAAAACAAGACAGAACAGAACACAATCCTGACAGCGGCGTCCTGTAGGTTCATGATTAAAAATGAAAATGTGACCAAAAGTAAAAGCAATTAAATGTGTTATTGTAATTAAAATATGAAAATTAAGTTGGTGCCAATAGCCTTGTGGGCAGTGCGCCATATAGCGCTGTTGTGCTCCGGGCGTCCCGTGTTCGAATCCTGACTCAAGGACCTTTCCCGATCCCGCCCCGCTTCACTTGCTGTCCTCTCTGATCTGTCCTGTCCGTAATAAAGGCAAAATGGCAAAAAATAAATCTTAAAAAAAAAAAAAAAAAAAGGAAATTTAAATAACGGGCAATAATAGATTATGACGTTTCCCCTTCGGGAACTCGAGCCGCGTCAAAACACTTTGGGTGAAATTGTGCTTTCTCCATCACAAAGAACCACTTATCTGAGCGTGGTGTGGGATTCGTCCACGATCCAGGCACGTCTGTCTCCTGCTCGGATCAAATCGATCCTCACTGCAGTCAAGAGAGTGAGAGTAGGCCGGTCACTCACTGTCAAACAGTTCCAGAAACTGTTGGGTCTGATGGCAGCTGCATCCAACGGAATACCTCTTGGCCTGCTGTACATGAGATTACTACAGTGGTGACTCAGAACCAAGGGGTTTTTCTTGAAGGGAAACCTACTTTGCATGATCAAGATCACATGGCGCTGCCTACGTGCCTTAGACATGTTGGGGTTTGGGGACTCGTTGTCGTCGCTTAATGCTAATGTCAGATGCCCCCCCTCACCGGTTGGTGAGCGGTCATGAGTGGCCGCTCAGCCCACGGTCTGTGGAGTGGCCACCATCTCATGTGGTACATGTGTGTCTGGAGAATCTGCCTGGCTGTGTTTCATGCGCTGAAACACTCCTCCCAGATCTAAGAGGTCATCATGCATTCCAGACGCTTGCCGTCTAGGACGTCTGGGGCAGTTCCCTCTGGGGAAGAGCGGTGTACACCTCATCATATGGTGCCCGTCTCTCCTCAGCACCATCGGGAGATTGATCTGTTAACCCTGCCACCTACGGTGCTTCAGGGCACAGCGGTCTCCAGCGATCGCATGTCGCAGCATCCACCCAGGATCGAAGCGGTGCTGGGAGGCTCGCCACCTCTAAGGAGATCTCTAGAGCAGCTAGATCGGCCATTCCCTGCCGGGCATCCATTTCAGGGCATCGAGCTAGCCGCTCTAGTACACCAGAAGTCAGTCTTAAGAGACTGATTTCCTTAGTAGACCATCTGGCAGCATCTGCCTAACGTGTCTCAATGGGTCCTGCACGCTGAAGAGGAGGCTACAGAATCCAGTTTGGTTCTCATGCTGCCTCCACCCATGGGTCTTCCCAGTCTGGTGGGCCCCGAGCAGGCTCTGGTTATGGAACAAGAAGTACACTCTCTTGAGGAAGGGGCCATCAAGGTGGTCCCTCCTCTTGCAGAGAGTCCGGGTTCTACAGCCGGTACTTAACTGTTCCGAAGAAGGATGGTGAGAGGTTGCGTCCTAGATCTGTGTCAGCTGAACCGCACTGTCATGGGCCTCAGGTTCAGTATGCTGCGTCGTGTCTCTGATCAGGTCCGAGGACTGATCTGTCACGACAGATCTGAGAACGCATACCTCCACTTTTCCATCCTCCTTCAACACAGGAAGTTCCTGAGGTTCGCTTTGGGGGTGAAGCATACCAGTATCTTGGGTGCAGACTCGGACTTGGCGGCAGCCATCTTGGGTGCAGACTCGGACTTGGCGGAGGCCATCTTGGCCGGGAACTCAGGAACGGAGGCCATCTTGGCCGGGAACTCAGGAACGGAGGCCATCTTGGCCGGGAACTCAGGAACGGAGGCCATCTTGCGTGCAGACTCTGAATTGGTAAGCAGCCATCTTAGCGATTACCAGACTCTGGCGTGGCAGCCATCTTGAGTGCAGACTCTGGCGTGGCAGCCATCTTGAGTGCAGACTCTGGCGTGGCAGCCATCTTGCGTGCAGACTCTGGCGTGGCAGCCATCTTGCGTGCAGACTCTGGCGTGGCAGCCATCTTGCGTGCAGACTCTGGCGTGGTGGCAGGCGGGCTTGAGCGCTGAGCGGTGACCGGCAGACTAGAGTGCGGGGAGGAGGCCGGCAGACTAGAGCGCGGGGAGGAGGCCGGCCGCATCGGGCTGAGGACAGCGGCGGAGCTTCGGAGGATGATAGGAGATTTGGGACTGGGCAGGCGTCTTGAGTCGTTGGTACGGTATGTGGGGGCTCTTGGCTCACTATGAGCTGGCTCGATGTACTGTGTTTCAGAGGGGACTGAACGATGAGACCCACCAATATTCTTTACTTCCTCTATTTCAAAATCTGAGCCATTTAAATAAAGAATAAGATTGAGAAGTTCATACCAGTATCGGGTTCTTCCGTCCAGCCTTGCACTCTCACGCAGCGATTTGAAAGTCTGGCGGCGTGGGCATCTCGTTCCCCAAAGCGTTTCGACGCAGCTCGAGTTCCTGAAGGGGAACATCCCAGGTTGCGTATGTAACAATGGTTCCCAGAGGGAATGAGACACTGCGTCTCATTGCCATACTTCCGGCATCCCTGCCGTGCTTGCTTCTCTAACACAGAAGCTGCTGGCTTTCTCACCGCATGTGCATTTATGGTCTCCCCGTTGCCCTCCCCGTGACGGCTCGTTGCTCATTTGGACTGATTACACACCTGTTTTCAGAGCATAGTTCAATGATGGCATTCCCCAAAGCGTTTCGACGTAGCGTCTCATTCCCTCGGGGAACCATGCTTACATACGTAACCTTGGACGATTTTTTACGACCCTGTCCGTCAAAATGATGGACAATGTTAAAGTTGTCTTTCTCTCTCTATCTCTCTCTCTCTCTCTCTATATATATATATATACACATGAAGAGTTCAGATGCAAAACCAGCTAAAAGCCATCTCGGTCAAAAATGAGATAATGATACTGAGTGAATGCTCTCGACACATTGCATGTTGTATATATATATATATATTTATAGATTTATAGATTTCTTATGCTCTAAACAATGTAATGACATGAAAAAAACTAAAATCACAAAACTTTTTTTTTTTTACCTGGTAGCCATATATACAGAATTATTAAATGTGATTTATGCTTGATTTACTATATTAATGTGGATGAAAAAAATGTTAAAACAGCTTCATTTTGATTATAGAAATAAATCGAAGTTTGTCGAATGATTAATTTACATTGTGTCATTCCCATGAGAAATGCTTTGAACTATTCACATCATGTAGTAATTGCATGAATTGTATGGGGTATCATCATAATCACCTCCCCATAATTTAAGATACATAATGAGATACCTCACAATTATGCCAAAAATATATAGAGAACATTCACAAGAGAAGTTATGCCCCTCAATGCACAGGAAAAAGTGAAAATTGATGTGTATGTATTTATGTATTTATTTAGGATTTTTTTTTTTTTTTTACTCTTATCTCTCAGTTTAGCACATATATAATCTCTAAGTACAGCATTTCCATAATGGAGGCCTTGGGATAAGATAAATACAATTAATTATTATTTGCATAAATTTAATGTAATTTAAAATATTATTAATATTCTGTTTTATAAGGACTGTCATTCTTGATGAAGGGCCCCAAAATAGCAAAAATGACATCTTCATTTCCAGAAAGGCCAGTAGCACCGCCTGCTTTATAAAAAAAAGTGTCACACACAATCCTTACGATAAATCAGTGAGCTGTGTGAGGAGTGAAGATAAAGACAGAGGGATGTGGTTAATTCTGTATCTTTGTTTGTTCCTGTCTTACAGCTGTATCTCTGTAGCTTTGATGGCCAGTTCAGGTACCTGTAAGCTACAGGGACACTTTGCACTGAATGGGATGTACCAGGATGGAGACTTTCTCATTGGCGGTTTGTTTGAGGTTCAGTACCTCAAAGCATTTCCAGAGCTGAGTTATAGAACGGAGCCAAAACTACCACGCTGTGAGCTGTGAGTCTTGACCACACCAACAGAAGAAAACATAATATTTTGTAATTATTTGAAAATGTACAGCTATATATATATATATATATATATATTTATTTATTTTTTTTTTTTAAGTAAATAAATAAAATGTTAATATATTTTATTTTTAATACACATCATAACGCTTACTGTTACATTTAGTATTACTGGAGTTAAGGATGTAATTCATTTGTATTGGCATCTGCAGCTTCTATATGACAAGCTTTCAGCAGGCACGGACAATGGTTTTTGCCATCAGTGAGATTAATAACAATCCCCGTCTGCTGCCTAACATTACGCTTGGTTACAAGATCTTTGACAACTGTTTAAGGCTTGGAGTGGCATTCCGTGGTGCCATAGCTCTGTTTACTGGAACAGAGGAGACTGTCTCTGACCTCAACTGTAAAGGCCCACCACCAGTGATCGGAATCATAGGTGATCCAGGTTCTACTCATTCTATTGCAATTTCCAGTGTCCTGGGGCTGTTTCGAGTGCCTATGGTATGAAAAAAAAAATATTTCCAAAATATTGTGGAAACTCTATTGATTGTCTCTCAACATGTCTCCCTTGTCACTGTTTACCCCTCTACTCTGTAACCCATTTCTATCAAAAACAACCCTGTTTCTCAAAAAAGAAAAGAAAAAAAAAGAAACAAAAACACAGCAACTGTCTCTGCTCTCCATCTCTCCCAATTAGATTAGCTTCTATGCCACCTGCTCCTGTTTGAGTGACAGGAAAAAGTACCCCTCTTTCTTCAGAACAATACCCAGTGATGCCTTCCAGGTACGGGCTATGGTTCAGATCTTAAGACATTTTGGATGGATCTGGGTTGGTCTCATCTACAGTAATAATGACTACGGTGTCTACGCTGCTCAGTCCTTTCATCAGGAAATGCAGCTGTTTGGATATTGTGTTGCTTTTTCTGAAATCCTGCCCAATGATAACAACCCCAGAGATATTCAGCGCATAATGGGAGTGATTCAGGCCTCTACAGCTAGAGTTGTGGTTGTTTTTTCCCATTCATCCTTACTGATACATTTGATGAATGAGGTGGTGTTGCAGAACATGACAGGCAGGCAGTGGATTGCAAGTGAAGCTTGGGCCACTTCACCTGTGTTTCACACTCCACGTTTCCACCCATTCCTGGGTGGTACACTGAGCATTGCTATAAGGCGTGGAGAGATACAGGGGCTTCGAGACTTTCTGCTACGTCTTCGTCCTAACACTGATCAAAGAAATAATATGTTAAGAATCTTCTGGGAGAAAATTTTTGGGTGCAGTTTTGAACCTGAGAGCATAGAGACAGATGGAGAGCAAGTGAAAAAAGTGTGTACAGGACTAGAGGATCTGAACACCACAAACACACCATACACTGATGTTTCAGGGTTAAGGGCATCTTATAATGTGTACAAGGCAGTTTATGCTCTGGCACATGCACTTCATGACCTGATGCAGTGTGAGAAAGGGAGAGGACCATTCAGTGGGAACAGCTGTGCTGACATGTCAAATCTAAAACCCTGGCAGGTAAGACCCACAGGTATAGTTTGGATTCTCTCTATGCATATACAAGAGATAAACATATAACACCTGTCCTGTCTACAAAATGTACAGCTGGTTCACTACATACAGAAAGTGAACTTCACCACAGGCTTTGGGGATCATGTGTCATTTGACAAGAATGGAGATGCTGTGGCCATCTATGATGTGTTAAATTGGCAGCCAAGCTCTGATGGTACAATTAGGTTACATAAGGTCGGTGTAGTAAGTGAAGGGGCAGCAACAGGGATGGTGCTCATGCTGAATGAGGATGCAATATTCTGGAACTTCAAGAATAAAAAAGTAATGAACCTTGCATGTTGAATGTCATCCATTTTGCAAATATAGCTAAAATACTATTCAAATCTATTATATGAAAAGTGAGAATTAATGGAAATGCTAAGCTTGTAATTTTGTAAAAGAGATGAAAAACACATGACTGATAGCTGTGTGTCACTTTCAGCCCCCACGGTCTGTGTGCAGTGAGAGTTGCCCCCCAGGAACCAGACGAGCCACACAGAAGGGCCTTCCTGTCTGCTGTTTTGACTGCCTTCAATGCGGAGATGGACAGGTTTCCAATACAACAGGTCAGCAGATTATTGTTGGCAAAATATGAATATAATTTGATATAATTTCTTAAAAATAAAATTAAAATGTCACCTTCTGTCTTCTTTTTACTTTTAGATGCTACTGAGTGCATAATGTGTCCGGATGAGTTCTGGTCCAGTCCAAATAATATTCAGTGTGTTCCTAAAGAAGTACAGTTTCTATCCTATGAGGATCCTCTGGGCATCTCTCTGACCACTGCCTCTCTACTTGGCACCTGCTTCTGTGCTCTTGTGCTGGTTATCTTTGCTTATCACCGTCACACTCCTATAGTACGTGCCAACAATTCAGAGCTCAGCTTTCTGCTGCTGTTGTCACTCAAACTGTGTTTCCTGTGTGTGCTGCTGTTTATTGGCAAGCCACAGTTGTGGACGTGTCAGTTAAGACATGCTGTGTTTGGCATAAGCTTTGTCCTGTGTATCTCCAGCATCCTGGTCAAAACTATGGTGGTAATAGCTGTGTTCAAATCATCTCGACCAGAGGGCAAAGGAGCAATGAAATGGTTTGAAGCAGCTCAACAAAGGTGCACTGTTCTGGTCTTAACAGCACTCCAGATTGTGATATGTGTAGTCTGGCTATCAACTGCCTCTCCAGTACCTTATAAAAACAACCAGTATATCCGCTCTAAAATAGTGTATGAATGTGCTATTGGCTCAGTGGCTGGGTTTTCAGTGCTTTTGGGATATATTGGAATTTTGGCAGCAGTAAGCTTCCTGTTAGCCTTTCTGGCAAGAAAACTTCCAGATAATTTTAATGAAGCTAAGTTCATCACTTTTAGCATGTTGATCTTCTGTGCTGTGTGGATTACATTTGTTCCAGCATATGTGAGCTCACCAGGGAAATATGCAGTTGCTATGGAGATATTTGCCATCCTGGCTTCAAGTTTTGGATTACTAGTGGCCATATTTGCCCCAAAGTGCTACATCATCCTTTTACATCCAGAGAGAAACACTAAAAAAGCCATCATAGGGAGACAAACACAAAATAAATAGTTGTACTGTATAATATACATACACAGATTACAGATTTTAATTTTTAAATTTTAATTTGCATATCTTAATTAAACTGAAGTTTTTACAGTTACATTAAGACTTTACAGTAATACAATTAATGGAGTAGGGATAATCTGAAAAGTTTGTGTGTGTTTGGGGCATGTTCCAAATCTCATTATTCCGTAGTCTGTTTGAAAACTGGATTCTGAGTGGCTGGAAGGTGTGTAATAAAATTGTTTAAAGCACAGGTAGTTCCAAGTCAGTTTAATGTGCTGCTTTAATTGATGCACACAAACACACACACACAGAGGAAGAGAAGTCGGAGAGCACACATAAACTTCTTGTTAACGCTTCCCTGTGATTTTTATAAATAAAATAGCCTAGATACTAGATTGCTACATTATATTCCTAAGCTATGAAATGGAAAATAAATAAACACAATGTTGAGAATAAATAGATAATAAATGGGAATTGTGAGCTATTACAATAGAGAGCAAAAACACAGTGGTTCAATTCCCTGTATTCCTGGGATGAAATCTATTTCTGTCTATTTTATATGTATAATCTAATCTATTTCTTTCTATTATCTAAATGTACGTTTTTAATCTTATTGTGAACAATTTATCTGTGCATATGTTTCCCTTTTTTTTTTGTACCTCATAATATGTTATTAAAACACTACATTGCTGGACATAATGAGTCTTTGGTTGCTAATATCACTTTGGTCAAAAACAGTGGACAAACTCTGGGCATCCATGTTCTTGCTCACAGCCATGAGATAACAAAACATTGCTATGCCCACTGTGTCCATCTTCACAATATCAGAAGTGACTTGTGTTCCTTGGTCACGCAGAACAAGTATTTATGGGATACACTTTTAGATTTCCTTGAACGTGGTAGTTCCGTTGCTGCCTCAGGTTCAGAAAGCTCTCGGATTTCGGATCTTAATTTGTTAAAATGTCATTGTTACTTTTTTTGCAGTGTGTAATTGCCCTATATATATGTAGCGGAACACCAGACGCATCACAGGACCAACCCCAAATAAGGACAAACACCAGTAGTGGCTTTTCTGGGGTGTTTACTCTCTTCAGAATGTTTCAAGCAGACTCATATTAACAAGCTTTTTTTTTTTTTTTCTTAACAGTATCTTAAATTGTTCCACTTAATGAAATGCATAACCCCAGAGGCATATTTTTCTATAGAATTAATTAGATTTACAAATACTGAGAATTAACAGAACAATAATAAAACAAATTGAACAATAACTCATACCTGCAAGCATAAAATCTGACAGCTTTAAAACAAATGTCTTTGTTCTTGTTTCACAATCTGTAAATACACAATTTAGTTAGTACATTGTCCCATATTCTAATATGCAGGCAACTTGCAATACTAGACAGAGTCACAATTCAGTTTCTTCACATTTCGTCTCTTTAACCATTTACTCATGAACTACATTACCCAAAATGCACCGCGGATTACGGCGCGCATTTCACATGCATAGACGGATTAACCGCTAATGTTATCACAACGAGATGAAATAGAACCCCAATTAACATTAACAAGCCTCTTCATTCTTATGAAAATGAACATAGGACATAAATTAATACTTTGTACCGTTCACAGAGATACAAACAATCGCACGATAAAGTCATTTTACATTTTATGCAAAGTATAAATATTACGCCTACAACCTTTAATTTTACACACAACAGGGTCAACAATAGTATTACCAAAGTATCTTGTTCTGATTTCATTGTAACTTATATTTAATATGCTTTAGGAAATTGTTTGAGTTTTCCATTAACAGGGACACATGCCTCTCTTCAGAATGTTTCACGCAGACTGAAGAGTGTAGCATCAGGGGGATATACCATTGATCAAGGTTGGGGGTATTCCACATCGGTAACACGGAAGAACATGATAAAGTGATTATAAAGTTTGATTAACACCAAGACTAATTGCTGTGTATCCATTCTGCATATGTTGTATATATACTCCCAACTGCTCCCCTATAATGAAATGATGGACCACCCCTTACTGTGTTTCTTTCTGCACTTGGCTAAGAAGCAACGGTTTTCTTTAAGTAACAAAATAAAGTTTGATGAATTATAACACTTCTACACCGCTACATATAAATGGACTGCTTATATGTGACACTGGACCACAAAACCAGTCATAAGTAGCACAGCTATATCTGTAGAAATAGCCAACAATACATTGTAAGTGTTACAGAGGCGGCTTCCTTACCGCCGCCTCCTCGCCACCAGAGGGAACCCTCTCCTGAGTTTTAATTCGGTCTCATTCGGACTCCATTTCCCATGCTCCTTCATTCCTGGGACTGACACACCCACACACACACACCTGCCTCTCATCACCCACTCCATTTAAGCCTCACTCTCACGCAGTCCTACGCGAAGTCTTGATTTGCTACTGCTGTCATTTCTAAGCGTTGTTTATTTCTTCAGTCTACCCGTTGCCGAACCCAGTTTGTCCCTCGGCTGTGTATTCTCTCTGCCTGCCTACTACTTGGATTGTTTATTGGATTACGTTGTCTCGCCGCCAGCCCCGACCTCTGCCTGCCTTACGTTTACGAACTGTTTACCTCTGTTGCCCGTGTTTGCCGGCGATCGACCTGTATCCTTCTGACTTCCCAATAAAGCTGCTTATGGATCCGAACACCTCTGAGTCTCTGTTACAGAAGACTTCGCCGCAAAGCGATCCAGCAGCCATGGCTCAACTCTCTTCCGAGGTCTCCGCCCAAGCCTCACAGCTGGCCTTGCATCATCATCAGCTAACGCGTTTGACAACGCTGACGGAGGAGCTCGTGAAGACATTACAGAGCCTCCAACTCTCAACGCCTGCCCCCACGCCGACACCCACGCCCAGCGCCGCGCCGGCCATGGCCGCCATTTCCCCTGCTGCAAGCCCGCTGACTCCCATCAGCCCTCGCCTCGCCTTCCCTGAAAAGTTCGATGGGAACCCAGCCAAATGTAAGGGCTTTTTGCTACAATGTTCATTATTTGTTAACCAGCAACCAGCGTTATACCCCACGGATTCCAGCCGCATAGCATTTGTTTGCTCATTGCTAACGGGAAGAGCTTTGGATTGGGCGACTGCTATGTGGCGTGATGATGGCTCTACTTTCCCCACCTTCGGACAGTTTCTACATCACTTTCGTGAAGTTTTCGAACACCCCACAGGAGGGAAAGGAGCCGGAGAGCAACTGCTGGAATTATCCCAAGGGAGGAGAACGGCCGCAGATTATGCCTTATCGTTCCGCACGCTGGCCGCTCAAACTACGTGGGTGGAAGACACCCTCAAGGTGCTTTTTCGTCGGGGATTATGCCAAGACCTGCAATCGGAGCTAGCCTGCCGTGATGAGGGTCGGTCACTCAATGAATTCATCGAGCTCTCCATCCAGGTGGATAATTTAATTCGTTCCCGTCGCACTCAAGGTTCAACCACTCAAATTCCACCCGTAACTACCTCAGTTCCCGAGCCCATGCAGATCGGAGCAACTCACCTTACCTCAGAGGAAAGAGAAAGACGCATGCAGAACTCTCTGTGTCTTTACTGCGGTCAAGCCGGACACATTAAATCCACCTGCCCGGTTCGTCCTGCCAAGCCTTCACCTGCGGTGAGTGTGAACCGTTTAATCACGACTTCCCTTTCTAGTATGCAAATTCCTATAGTCATTCGCCATGCCTCCCGTACCATACATACCACGGCTCTGATTGACTCCGGAGCCGCTGGAAATTTCATTTCTATTGAATTTGCTCACCAACAAAACATTATTCTCAACTCGTGTAAATCTTCCTTGTCAGTGGAGGCGCTAGACGGCAGACCCCTGGGAGAGGGACGAGTCCACAGCCTCACCGAGGAAATGCGGATGGAAATTGGAGCTCTGCACCGTGAACTCATCCAGTTTTATACCATCCATACTCCTCATCACACAGTCATACTGGGACTCCCCTGGCTTCGCAAACATGACCCACACATTTCATGGAGAGAGGGAGAGCTATTACAATGGAGCTCCAACTGCCAGAAAGACTGCTTACCTGCCGTTCAACCCACACTTACTCCCAGGCCATCCCTTCCTGAGTCCACCTTCAACGCAGGCAACCTGCCTACAGAATACCATGACCTAAAAATGGCCTTCAGCAAGGACAAGGCCTCCCAACTACCACCTCATCGCGCCGTAGATTGCGCCATTGAACTATTGCCTGGTCACTCGCCCCCTAAAGGACGTGTTTTCCCCCTGTCACAACCAGAATCTGAGGCCATGAACAACTACATCAATGAAGAGCTAGCCAAAGGTTTTATCCGTCCTTCCACCTCACCTGCGTCAGCTGGCTTTTTCTTCGTGAAGAAGAAAGATGGGGGTCTTCGGCCATGTATCGACTACCGTGGTCTCAACGAGGTAACCGTAAAATTTCGATACCCCCTGCCACTCGTTCCAGCTGCCTTGGAACAACTTCGCCAGGCCCAGTATTACACCAAATTGGACTTGCGCAACGCCTATAACCTCATCCGCATCCGAAAAGGGGACGAATGGAAAACCGCCTTCTCGACCACTAGTGGGCACTACGAGTACCGGGTTATGCCCTTCGGGTTGTCCAACAGTCCGTCAATCTTTCAATCCTTCATGAATGACGTCTTCCGCGACATGCTGGACAAAGGGGTAATTGTCTACATTGACGATATCTTGATTTACTCAAATTCCATGTCAGAACACATTCAGCACGTTCGCAAGGTCCTCCAACGACTCATCCAGTACCAGCTCTACGCCAAATTAGAGAAATGTGAGTTTCACCGAACCTCCACATCCTTCCTCGGCTATATAATCAGTCCTGAGGGGGTCGCTATGGACGAGAAGAAGGTGGAAGCGGTACTCAAATGGCCACAACCCCGTACTCTCAAGGAGTTACAGCGCTTCCTAGGATTCGCAAACTTTTACAGACGATTCATCCGTAACTTCAGTTCCGTGGCCGCACCTCTGACATCCATGACTAAGCGCCAGACCACGCGGCTAACCTGGTCCCAGGAGGCTCTCCAGGCTTTCGATGAGTTGAGGGTACGGTTCACGTCAGCACCCATCCTCCGTCACCCGGACCCCAATAAACCCTTCATTGTGGAGGTGGACGCTTCCAGCACCGGCGTGGGGGCCATCCTCTCTCAACGGCATGGAGACCCTGCTAAAACCTTTCCCTGCGCCTACTTCTCCAGGAAACTATCCCCCGCAGAACGCAACTATGACGTGGGCAACCGCGAACTGTTGGCCATGAAACTGGCTTTAGAGGAGTGGAGACATTGGCTAGAGGGCGCTAAACACCCATTCACCATCCTCACCGACCACAAAAACCTTGAATACCTGCAATCAGCTAAGAGACTAAACCCCCGGCAGGCCAGATGGGCTCTTTTCTTTACCCGCTTCGAATTCATTGTTACCTATAGGCCAGGCTCGAAGAACACCAAGGCAGATGCTCTCTCCCGCCAAACTGACACGATCTCATGTCCCGATCAAACCGAAACCATAATCCCCACAAGCCTGCTGCTGGCTCCCGTCCACTGGGACATCGTCACCGAGATCGAACATGCCAATCAGGAGCACGTGCCCCCCACAGAATGTCCTCAAGGAAAACTATTCGTTCCCGAACCTCTCAGAAACCGCCTTCTCACCCAAGTGCATGAAACTCCCAGTTCCGGTCATCCGGGAATCGACGCAACCATCCATCTTCTAAGGAATCGATTCTGGTGGCCCACCCTAGTCAAGGAAACCATCCGGTTCATCAATAACTGTCCCACCTGCCAAACTTCCAAACCGTCCAAACACCTACCAGCCGGACTATTGCAACCCTTACCACTACCCCAACGACCTTGGTCCCATATAACCATTGACTTCATCACTGATTTACCCAACTCACAGGGCAATACCGTTATCCTCACCATCTCCGATAGATTCTCCAAAGCCTGCCGCCTCATTCCTCTAACGAAACTCCCTTCAGCATTGGAGACCGCGGAAGTTCTCTGCAACCAGGTATTCCGCCTCTATGGCCTTCCCGACGATATAGTCTCTGATCGTGGACCCCAATTCACCTCCAGACTGTGGAGTTCTTTCTTCAGACTTCTCAATGTGAACATCAGCCTGACTTCAGGATATCACCCGCAATCCAATGGGCAGTCGGAACGCCTCAACCAGGAGATCATACGATTCTTGAGATCCTACTGTCACAAGAACCAAGCCGACTGGAGCCGCTACCTGATGTGGGCTGAATACGCCCAAAACTCACTAGTCAAACCCGCTACAGGTATCACCCCTTTCCAATGTATCCTTGGCTACCAACCACCCATGTTTCCCTGGTCAGGCGAACCATCTGACCTACCTTCCGTCACCGACTGGCTCAATCGCAGTGAGGAAACCTGGAACCAGGCCCACACCCATTTATCACATGCCATCAGAAAGCAGACCAGAACCGCCAACCTCCACCGACGCCCTGGGCCCCATTATACCCCCGGGCAGTGGGTCTGGCTATCCACCAGAGACTTACGACTCAGACTTCCCTGCAGGAAACTCAGTCCCAGGTATGTTGGTCCATTCCAAATTCTCAGACAAATTACCCCAGTATCTTTCCATCTTGATCTACCCGCTAACTATCGCATTTCTCCCACTTTTCATATGTCCCTACTGAAACCCGCTGGTGGTCCGAGGAGGGAGCCGGAGGAGGAAGCCGAACCACAGACCCCCCCCATTCTGGTCGACGGCGAGGAGGCCTATCGGGTGCACGAACTCCTTGACTCAAGGCGCCGGGGTAACACCCTCCAGTACCTGGTCGATTGGGAGGGGTACGGCCAGGAGGAACGCTCCTGGGTTAATGCTGGAGACATCCTCGACCCTACCCTCACGGAGGAGTTTCATCGGAGGTTCCCGGAGAAGCCGGCCCCTCGACCCCGAGGTAGACCCCGGCGCCGTGCGCCTCCTCGCGTCAGGAGCCGCTCGCAGGGGGAGGGCTCTGTTACAGAGGCGGCTTCCTTACCGCCGCCTCCTCGCCACCAGAGGGAACCCTCTCCTGAGTTTTAATTCGGTCTCATTCGGACTCCATTTCCCATGCTCCTTCATTCCTGGGACTGACACACCCACACACACACACCTGCCTCTCATCACCCACTCCATTTAAGCCTCACTCTCACGCAGTCCTACGCGAAGTCTTGATTTGCTACTGCTGTCATTTCTAAGCGTTGTTTATTTCTTCAGTCTACCCGTTGCCGACCCCAGTTTGTCCCTCGTCTGTGTATTCTCTCTGCCTGCCTACTACTTGGATTGTTTATTGGATTACGTTGTCTCGCCGCCAGCCCCGACCTCTGCCTGCTTTACGTTTACGAACTGTTTACCTCTGTTGCCCGTGTTTGCCGGCGATCGACCTGTATCCTTCTGACTTCCCAATAAAGCTGCTTATGGATCCGAACACCTCTGAGTCTATGTTACAGTAAGGGCCAAAATTATTGATTTTTCTTTTATGCCAATAATCATTAGGCTATTAAGTAAACATCATGTTCCATTAAGATATTTTGTTACTTTCCTACCATAAATATATTAAAACTTAATTTTTGTTTAGTAAGATGAATTGCTAAGAACTTCTTTTGGACAACTTTAAAGGCGATTTTCTCAATATTTTTTATGTTTTTGCACCCTCAGATTCCAGATTTTCAAATAGTTGTATCTCGGCCAAATATTGTCCTAACAAGCCCTACATCAATGGAAAGCTTATTTATGCAGCTTTCAGATGATGTATAAATCTCAATTTCAAAAAATGTACCCTTATGACTGGTTTTGTCCAGGGTCACATATAGTTGTGATTGCCCGCATGCAGGTTATGTATAAGAGATTTAGGTATAAACGGAGATCAGAGCCAGCTCCAAATAGGTGGCCCTTAGCACTGAGTGGGCTGTACAAACCTCCAGAAGTAGAGTTGGGGTACTCGGACTCGAGTCCGGTCTCGAGTACAATTTTTAGGCGACTCGGACTTGTCACGGACTCGGATGTATTTTTACTCGGACTTGACTCGGCCTCGAGCCTGTCGGACTCGGAAAATATCCCGAGTCCGTCCGAGTCCAGAGACAGTTGACGGAAATGTCACTGACTCGATGCATTATCATGAAAGTCTTGTCCAGTAGGCTACTTGAAAGCCGACGGGTTTATGTGCGGGTCAAAGCGCGATCACAGAACGCGCCTCTCAGTCAGTGTGCGAATGCCGAGTTGTCTTTCGCTTTAATAGGTTCTGTTATTGCTACACACATGCTCGTCTTGGAGATTATTCATGTAAATGAAGTCGGTTTTGTCTTAAGTAAACCTGAACAGTTGGGAGAAATGCTGATGCGTCAAAATATTTGAAATGTGCGTCAGATCTTAAAGCGACAGCAGCGTAAATCTGCAGCCGCCGACTGCGCCATAAATATTAATCAAACAACAAATGAAAAAGAGAATCACTCACTTTTCTTGACTGAATCACTTATTAACTGTAATAAGAATTATCTTTAATGTATACAGATTTTGCAGTGTTTTATTTTAACATTTATTACTTCATGAAATGTCTGTAGTCTATTTCTGTAGTAGCCTTTAGATCAGTGGCGATTTCTTTAAGACTGCAAGGGAAGCTCAGCTTCCCCTATAATGTCACAAAATTAATGGTCAAATTATGTACTATTTTATTAACATTTTATTGACTAAAAATGCGTTAGAAAACGTTCATCTCAAAGACGAGTTCGTTCAGAATCAGTTAGATATAGCAGGTCGGCTGACTTGATTTTCTTCTCATACATTCCCGTAGCGTCACAGTGCATTTCCCCGTTGAAGCCCAGCGTCCATTGACTTCAATGCGGCTGCTTTGAACGTTTTTTTTCAATGCATTGAAACTAGACGGTCATTGGATAAACGCTGCGATTATGTCCCGCCCACGGACGCTCAGCGTCTCTGGGGGTGAATGAGGAGCAAATGAGGAGTGGGCTGGCCTGGACTCCGAGCTTCTGCGTGATGATTGGAGGGTCTGTCGAAAGATTGCATCTCCTTTTGACTGACAGCGATTTTGTACTATAAGGAATCGCTGAAGCTATGCGCGCTCAGTCCCTTCGCGGATTGCTCAAGTTCAGTCGAAATAAAAACTGCTGCAACCTATTTCTTTATATTTGCTTGGCGAAATTGCTTGATTTTCATCATACATTTCACACAATTATACACCACATTCCTTGTTTCACTTTTACAGAGTTTAATATTTTTTTTTAGATCGTTCATTCATTCATTCATATAGTAGGCTAGGCTAGCGTCGTGGGTGAAACTGCACACGATGGCAGACAGTGCTAATATTGTCGACCTGATTTTGGCGAAGCCATTTGAAAGTGTTCCTTTCAGTTAGCTGGCTGACCCAATTACAGGATCCCCAAGAGCGATACAGAAATCTGTACATGGCCATCCTTGATAACATCTTGGAGCAGATTCCTCGACGTTTTTCAAATTTGGAAAGCATGCTCTTCTTAGAATTAGCCAATCCAGAGAAATTTGATGACATGAGACAAGTATTTCCAGAGGAGGCCTTCCAAAGTGTCCTGAAAAGATATGGCCATCACTTTGATTCAGGGAGACTGAGGTCAGAACTTCAAGTCCTGTATTCAGATCAGGACTTGCAGGGTAACAGGGGAAAGCTGTGTGATTACTTGGTGTTCCTTAAAGACATGGAGTTGGACAGTGCAATGCCTCAGCTTTACAAACTGTTCTCATTAGTGGCAACAATTGGAGCTACATCTGCAGGTGTAGAAAAGAGCTTCTCCTGTTTAAAGCGCCTCAAGTCCTACACCCGAAACACAATGGGCCAAGGCCGTTTAAGCAGCCTAGCTCTGCTGGCCATTGAGAGGACACTGGTCAAGTCACTGGAAAAGACGCCTAGTTGGTACGACAGGGTCACAGACCATTTTCTTGAAAAGGAACGTAGGGCAGAATTTACTTTTAAATAAATAGACAATTTTATGATGTAGGCCGAAAATGAGCTTCCCCTATTTGACAGACCAGTAGCCGCCACTGCTTTAGATAGACCTACCTAAAAAACTAAAAAAAAAAAAAACCCTAAAATTCTATTTTTAAAAAGATACTTGGAGTGTTTATTTGCCTTGAGCTTGAGAATGTTTTACTTACATTAGTTGATTAGTTTTTTTCTGTATTGAAATTATTATTATTATTTAAACATAATGGCTGTTTCTAGCTTGAAAGAAAAATAATTTTTCTAACATCTTTGCAACAAGAGTTTTTATGGGTCCAAAACCACCTTGATTTTCTAATAATTAAATGGCCCATCATCAATTATTCCTTATATAATGTAATTTATTGTAATTAATGTAACTATTAATGCATTCAAAAATAAAACAGGTGTGAGTTTGCTGTGACTTATGGAAAGTATAGGTAGGGCTTTATACACAGTGTGTACCATTGTAAAGACTAGGTTTATCCCTCACAACCTCATTTTCATTCAAGAAAAAGTCATATACATCCCAAAACACACATAGCCACAATCAGAAATGAAAGGGGTGCATTTTCTGCTCATAAGGTCCCATTCACCAAGATACCTTCTCCTTTACCCCCACCCTTGAATTTATACATTTACTACATCGATGAATAAAGTCAAGTCCCGCCCTATAATTTTTCACATTCTAAAATCTGTTTCACTCTAAAATATGTCACATTACATAGATCAGCCATAACTTCTGTTACATGACTTTAAGTTTGCTAAGCAGAGCATGGACACTAATTACGAGATGTTGTGAAATCAAAAATCAAAATGGCAAGATCCACTGGAGGTTTGCTTTTCTTACATTTTAACTGACATTGCATTTTTCTAGTTGTAAAGGTTAAAAACAGGGGCACCCAAACTCAGTCCTGGTCCTTGGTTTAGCTCCAACTTGCCTCAACACACCCACCAGGGGGTTTCTAGTATGCCTAGTAAGAACTTGATTAGCTGGTTCAGGTGTGTTTAATTGGGGCTGGAGCTAACATTTGTAGGACACCTCCCTCCAGGACCGAGTATGGGCACCCCTGGGTTAAAGCAATGTTAAGATTCTGACAAACAGTAGTATTTCCTTGGACTCGGACTCGACTCGAACTCAGCCCTTTGGGTCTCAGACTTGAGTCCAACTCGGCCCATTTTGGACTCGGACTCATCTCGGACTCGATTGGTTAAAGACTCGGACTCGACTCGGACTCGACTTAGGTGGACTCGAACCCAACAATATCCAGAAGTGACTCATTGGCAAATTTAATATTTTCTAGATCTGTAGTAGTTTTCAACAGCAATGCTGGCATGACAGAGCTGAACCTGTAAAATTGTTATGCCATTTTTAAATTTGTGCTATAAAGTAGCAAACAATATTTAAAATCTTTATTAAATGACATAGTTCAACAAGAATTAAAAAATAAGAAGAGTATGACAACAGGGTGTATGACCATTTAGCCTGTTTCTGTGACACACAGTGTCATTTCGCTCTGGATGTCCTGAGTTTGAGTCCCGGCTTGTGAACCTTTCCCAATCCCTTCCCCCTCCACGTCTCTCTCTCACACTTTGCTGCCTGTCATTACTCTACTATCCTATCTAAAAAAAAGTGAAGTGTTGAAAACCCTGTAACACCTTATTATAGCTGATCTACTGAAAATGCACAAATGAAACAACACAGAAACAACATCTCATTTCCATACACTCTCAGAAAAAGAATTGTACCTTGTGCCTTTCTTACCCCTAAAAAGTGCATATTGTAACAAATCCTGTCTGTGGTCCTCTGTTCGCCACCAGAGGTCGCCTTCCTATTATATTGACACTCACACCACACAGACTGTTACACATCACCCTGGACTACATTGCCCATGTTCCATTGCACTGGTTACGCACTCACCTGCAGCCAATCACACACATTTTACATACACTTTTTTTTGTTTGCATTTATCCCTCAGTCAGTGATAGCAACTTTACGGAGCCAGTTCCATGTCGTAGTTTTTAGTTTCTGGTTCCTAGTCCTAGACTAGTCACGTTTTGGTTTTGCCTGGTAGTCTGTTTCCTAATCACCTGCCTGTCTTGAATATCTTGCCGTTTATGACTCTATTTGCCCCTAGTCTGGACTATAGTCTGTCCGTTGGATTACCAGTTTGCCTCACCCTCTGGATTCTGTTTGCCATCGATTGATCCACGCCTGTTTACCAGACTACTCTTGTGTCTTGCCCACGATATACCTGTTTGCCATTGTCTGACCCTTGCCTGTTTTTAACCACGTCTTTAAATAAAGCTTGCATATGGATCAGCACGCCTCTCATTTTGCTTGCTCCGTAGCACAGTCCCTTAAAGGCACATACTATCTCAAATGTACATATTAGTACCAAAATGGTCCATGCCTGTATTAGTATATTATGAAAGGACACCACCCCAGTTACAGCTTTTGTCACTTTTGATGTTTTTGACCCTTTTCTGAGAGTGTAATGATCAATGCAGTCTACCAAGAGCAGCACAAATTAGCGTAAGGTTGCAAACTAGCAGAGCCAATTAAAAGTAACGTGGCTTGGCAAACAATATGTTTGGACAATGTCTTCCTCTGTCATCCCAAATAAATACACATGAGTGGAAAAAATCCTCTCCTTGTTCTTTGCAGTGCCTCCTGCTAGCAGCAACAATCACTGCCATGTCAAGCATAAAATGGGTTAGGATATGCTTTTTCTTGGGCGGTAAATAATGGTGCAAATACCAGTAAATTGAAATTCAAATTGGCATCTCAAACGAGTTTACCTTCTTCATTAAGTCATGACAAGAAATGTACATTTCAATAAAGTAAATCTCTGTAATAATAGTACCTTTTTTGAGAGCATTTCCTGGGGTTTTTACAAAGTCAGCCAGGTGGTATTAGGGGCTACTTTAAAAATACTTTTTTGGCCCATGGGCCGTGCCATGTCACAAAAATATCTTAGTAATAATCACTAAGGAAAGAAGTTGGAGTAAATGGAGAATGCTCACAGATTCTGTAACAGCCACCAGAGGATTGGACAGCTCTTTAGTTAAGTACACGACTGCCATCTAAATGTCAGACTAAAGACTGTTTGACAATTTTCAAATGCAGATTTAACAATCAGTAAGTATAAATACATTCAGAAACAGATAACGGAGAAATGTGCATGCATGGTTATTCATGCATGCAATTTATTCATTTTAAGATGTGTGGTGTTTCGGTTTAAAATAGACACAAAAAGTCTTATCTCTCAGTTCAGCACAATTCTACAGTAGAATCTCTAAGTGCAGCATTTGTATAAGGGAGGCCTTGGCATAAGATACATACTAATAATTATTATTTGCATAAATATGATGTCATTTAACCTGGTTAAAATATTAGTAATACGCTGTTTTATAAAGATTGTAATACTTTGTAAAGGGGCCCAAAATAGCAAATATGACGTCTTCATTTCCAGAAAGGCCAGTGGCACCGCCTGCTTTATAAAAAAGTGTCACACACAATCTTTATGATAAATCAGTGAGCTGTGTGAAGAGTGAAGATAAAGACAGAGGGATGTGGTTAATTCTGTATCTTTGTTTGTTCCTGTCTTGCAACTGTATCTCTGTAGCTTTGATGGCCAGTTCAGGTACCTGTAAGCTGCAGGGACACTTTACACTGAATGGGATGTACCAGGATGGAGACTTTCTCATTGGTGGTTTGTTTGAGGTTCAGTACCTCAAAGCATTTCCAGAGCCGAGTTTCAGAATGGAGCCAAAACTACCACGTTGTGAGCTGTGAGTCTTCACCACACCAACAGAAGAAAAGATAACATTTTGTAATTACTTGGAAATGTACAGCTATTTTTATGACCAAGTACACACTATAACTTGACAATAATTGTTTAGTATAAAACATTATACATTTGAAAGTCCTTTTTTTTTTTTTTTTACTGTTACTGTTACATTTAGTTTTACTGGAGTTAAGGATGTAATTCATTTGTATTGCCATCTGCAGCTTCTATATGACAAGCTTCCAGGAGGCACGGACAATGGTTTTTGCCATCAATGAGATTAATAACAATCCCAGTCTGCTGCCTAACATCACGCTTGGTTACCAGATCTTTGACAACTGTTTAAGGCTTGGAGTGGCATTCCGTGGTGCCATAGCTCTGTTTAGTGGGACAGAGGAGACTGTCTCTGACCTCAACTGCAAAGGCCCACCACCGGTGATTGGAATCATAGGTGATCCAGGTTCTACTCATTCTATTGCAATTTCCAGTGTCCTGGGGCTGTTTCGAGTGCCTATGGTATGAGAACATTTTAAAACAATTTTCTTTTTCTGTTAAAAAATATATACAGTATATAAATTTAAACTGAAATAAGCTAAAACAAGACTTTCAGTTTACCCCCTTTTTTGTCCATCGCATTTGTCATATTTGTTTGTATCACAATGCATTTGGTTATCTATTAACCAAATTGCAATTAATATCTGCCTGTCATATTTTCAATTATAATAGCAGACCACTGTATGCAAATATCAAACTTGCTTCACACACACACACACACACACTGTTTATTTGTTCATCTTTCTCTCACTTTTTCTCTCTCTCCACTTTTTTTTCTCTCTCTGTCTCTGCCCTTTCCTATTTAGATTAGCTACTACGCCACCTGCTCCTGTTTGAGTGACAGGAAAAAATACCCCTCTTTCTTCAGAACAATCCCCAGTGATGCCTTCCAGGTGCGGGCTATGGTTCAGATCTTGAGGCATTTTGGATGGACCTGGGTTGGTCTCATCTACAGTGATAATGACTATGGCGTCTACGCTGCTCAGTCGTTCCATCAGGAAATGCAGCTGTTTGGACATTGTGTTGCTTTTTCTGAAATTCTGCCCAATGATAACAACCCCAGAGATATTCAGCGCATAATGGGAGTGATTCAGGCCTCTACAGCTAGAGTGGTGGTTGTTTTTTCCGCTTCATCCTTACTGATACCTTTGATAGATGAGGTGGTGTTGCAGAACATGACAGGCAGGCAGTGGATTGCAAGTGAAGCTTGGGCCACTTCACCCATGTTTCACACTTCACGTTACCACCCATTCCTGGGAGGTACACTGGGCATTGCTATAAGGCATGGAGAGATACAGGGGCTACAGGACTTTCTGTTACATCTTCGTCCCAACACCGATCAAAGAAATAATATGTTGAGAATCTTCTGGGAGAACATGTTTGGGTGCAGGTTTGAAACTGAGAGTAAAGAGACAGATGGAGAGCAAGTGAAAAGATTCTGTACAGGACTGGAGGATCTGAGCACCACAAACACACCATACACTGATGTTTCAGGGTTGAGGTCATCTTATAATGTATACAAGGCAATTTATGCCCTGGCACATGCGCTTCATGACCTGATACAGTGTGAGAAAGGGAGAGGACCATTCAGTGGGAACAGCTGTGCCGACATGTCAAATCTAAAACCCTGGCAGGTAAGACCCACAGGTATAGTGTAGATTCCCTCCAGGCATATAGAAGAGCTGAATGTGGAACAGCCAAATGTGTGCTCTATATTAATTCTTATTTCAGATAAACATATAACATCTGTCCTGTCTACAAAATGTACAGCTGGTTCACTACCTACAGAAAGTGAACTTCACCACAGGCTTTGGGGATCATGTGTCATTTGATAAGAATGGAGATGCTCTGGTCATCTATGATGTGTTAAACTGGAAACCAAGCTCTGATGGTACAATAAGGTTCCACAAGGTCGGTGTAATAAGTAAAGGGGCAGCACCAGGGATGGTGCTCATGCTGGATGAGGATGCAATATACTGGAACTTTCAGAATAAAAAAGTAATGAACCTTTTTATGTTAAATGTCATGAGATATATTTAAAATACTATTATGTAAAAGAGATGAAAAACAAATGACTGATAGCAGTGGATGTCACTTTCAGCCCCCACGGTCTGTGTGCAGTGAGAGTTGCCCCCCAGGAACCAGACGAGCCACAAAGAAGGGCCTTCCTGTCTGCTGTTTTGACTGCCTTCAATGCGGAGATGGAGAGATTTCCAATACAACAGGTCAGCAGATTATTGTTACCAAAATTTGTATATACTTTGATAATTTGATATAATTTCTCAAAAATCAAATCAACACACCACCTTCTGTCTTCTTACTCATAGATGTTACTGAGTGCATAATGTGTCCAGATGAGTTCTGGTCCAGTCCAAATAAGGACCAGTGTGTCCCCAAAGAAATAGATTTTCTATCCTATGAGGATCCTTTGGGCATCTCTCTGACCACTGCATCTCTACTTGGCACCTGCTTCTGTGCTCTTGTGTTGGTCATCTTTGCTTATCACCGTCACACTCCTATAGTACGTGCCAACAATTCAGAGCTCAGCTTTCTGCTGCTGTTGTCTCTCAAACTGTGTTTCCTGTGTGTGCTGCTGTTTATTGGCAAGCCACAATTGTGGACGTGTCAGTTAAGACATGCTGTGTTTGGCATAAGCTTTGTCCTGTGCATTTCCAGCATCCTGGTCAAGACTATGGTGGTAATAGCTGTGTTCAAGTCATCTCGACCAGAGGGCAAAGGAGCAATGAAATGGTTTGAAACAGCTCAACAAAGGTGCACTGTTCTGGTCTTAACAGCACTCCAGATTGTGATATGTGCAGTCTGGCTATCAACTGCGTCTCCAGTACCTTATAAAAACAACCAGTATATCCGCTCTAAAATAGTATATGAATGTGCTATTGGCTCAGTGGCTTGTTTTTCAGTGCTTTTGGGCTATATTGGAATTTTGGCAGCAGTAAGCTTCCTGTTAGCCTTTCTGGCAAGAAAACTTCCAGATAATTTTAATGAAGCTAAGTTCATCACTTTTAGTATGTTGATCTTCTGTGCTGTGTGGATTACATTTGTTCCAGCATATGTGAGCTCACCAGGGAAATATGCAGTTGCTATGGAGATATTTGCCATCCTGGCTTCAAGTTTTGGATTACTAGTGGCCATATTTGCCCCAAAGTGCTACATCATCCTCTTACATCCAGAGAGGAACACTAAAAAATCCATCATGGGGAGACAAACACAAAATAAATAGTTGTACTGTATAATATACATACACAGATTACAGATTTTAGTTTTTAAATTTTAATTTGCATATCCTAATTAAGCTGAAGTTTTTACAGTTATATTAAGACTTTACAGTAATACAATTAATTGGGTAGGGATAATCTGAAAGGTTTGTGTGTGTTTGGGGCATGTTCCAAATCTCATTATTCCATAGTCTGTCTGAAAACTGGATTCTGATTGGCTGGAAGGTGTGTAGTAAAATTGTTTAAAGCACAGGTAGTTCCAACAGAGGAAGAGAGGTCGGAGAGCAGACATAAACTTGTTGTTAACACTTCCCTGTGACTTTTAGAAATAAAATAGCCTAGATACTAGATTGCTACTTTATATTCCTAAACTACGAAATGGAAAATAATAATAAATGGGAATTGTGAGCTATCACAATAGAGAGCAAAAACACAGTGGCCCAATTCCCTGTATTCCTGCTAAACTCTGGATGAAATCTATTTCTCTCTATTTTAAATGTATAATCTAATCTATTTCTTTCTATTTTCTAAATGTATATATATGTTGTATATATACTCCCAACTGCTCCCTTATAATGAAATGATGGACCACCCCTTACTGTGTTTCTTTCTGCACTTGGCTAAGAAGCAAAGGTTTTCTTTATGTAACAAAATAAAGTTTGATGAATTATAACACTTTTACACTGCTACATATAAATGGATTGCTTATATGTGACACTGGACTACAAAACCAGTCATAAGTAGCACGGCTGTATCTGTAGAAATAGCCAACAATACATTGCATGGGCCAAAATTATTGATTTTTCTTTTATGTCAATAATCATTAGGATATTAAGTAAAGATCATGTTCCATGAAGATATTTTGTTACTTTCCTACCATAAATATATTAAAACATAATTTTTGTTTAGTAAAATGAATTGCTAAGAACTTCATTTGGACAACTTTAAAGGTGATTTTCTCAATATTTTCATGTTTTTGCACCCTCAGATTACAGATTTTCAAATAGTTGTATCTCGGCCAAACTATATGTCAATGGAAAGCTTATTTATTCAGCTTTCAGATGATGTATAAATCTCAATTTCAAAAAATGTACCCTTATGACTGGTTTTGTGGTCCAGGGTCACATGTAGTTGTAATTGCCCGCATGCAGGTTATGTATAAGAGATTTAGGTATAAACGGAGATCAGAGCCAGCTCCAAATAGGTGGACCTTAGCACTGAGTGGGCTGTACAAACCTCCAGAAGTGACTCATTGGCAAATTTAATATTTTCTAAATCTGGAGTAGTTTTCAACAGCAATGCTGGCATGACAGAGCTGAACCTGTAAAACTGTTGTTCCATTTTTAAATTTGCACTATAAAGTAGCACACAATATTTAAAATATTTATTAAATTACATAGTTTAAGAAGAATTAAAAAATAAGAAGAGTATGACAACAGGGTGTATGACCATTTAGCCTGTTTCTATCAACACTGTACTGGTTCCTTACTGAACATTGCATACATTTTAAAATCATACTAGCTACTTACAAAGCTCTAAATGGTTTAGCTCCTCAGTACTTGAGTGAGCTCTTATCGCATTATAGTCCTTCATGTCTACACGTCCTGTCATGACACACTCAGTATGGGCAGTGCTGTGACACACAGTGTCATTTCGTTTTGGATGTCCCGAGTTTGAGTCCCGGCTTGTGAACCTTTCCCAATCCCTTCCCCCTCCACGTCTCTCTCTCCCACTTTGCTGCCTGTCATTACTCTACTGTCCTATTGAAAAAAAAAAAGTGAAGTGTTGAAAACCCTGTAACTGTCACACACATACACACAGGAGGAGACGAGAGGTAAGTAACAGTTGAGTGTAAGATTTATTTCACAGTTAAGGATGAACAGAGCGGTAGTTTGAAATGCAGAGAAATAGCTTAGCTGACTGTCCTGGTAGTGATGAGCAGATATAAGTCCGATATTGAGCCACAATAAGTCCAGCCGGAACACGGAGAGCAGAGGCCAAGGGGAAAGCATAAGAAGCCAGGAGCTGACGTAGGAGGTGTAAACGGTAGACCCGACAAACTGAGAATGGAACCAGTGCTCTATATAAAGGGTGGAGTTAATCAGCTGCAGGTGTGCGTGATCAAAACTCCGGTGATGAGGAACGAGTGGGTGGTGCTCCGGGTGGTGTGGCAGGTGAAGGTGGCTGTGGTGAATGCCTGACACTACCCCCTCCTCCAGGGGCGGCTCCCGACGCCCTAACACGCCGCCGAGGACGGCCACGACTGCGAGGGGCAGGACGATCTGGGTGGTCGCGATGGAAGTTGGCGAGTAGCATAGGATCCAGGACATCGTCTCTAGGCACCCAGGAGCGTTCCTCTGGTCCATACCCCTCCCAGTCGATGAGGTATTCGAGGTGACCTCCCCGACGACGTGAGTCCAGGATCTCTCGGACCGCGTAGATGGAGGGTTGATCCAGGACTTCAGGAGGAGGGGGTTCCAACTCCGCTCCCGGGGGTTCTGTGGCAGATGGAAAGAATGGTTTAAGCAGTGAAACATGGAACGTGGGGTGAATGCGGTACCTGGGAGGGAGCTGAAGTTGGAACGTGACATCATTGATCTGCCTCAGGATCTTGAAGGGACCAATGTAGCGGGGACTCAGCTTGCGACAAGGCAGCCGTAACCGTAGATCCCGGGTCGACAGCCAGACCTGATCTCCGGGTTGGTAGCTAGGTGATGTTCTGCGTCTGGCGTCAGCGAAGAGTTTGTTACGGCATACCGCTCGCTGGAGATGGTGATGAGCCGAGTCCCACACTCTCTCGCTCTCCCGAAACCAGTGGTCTACAGCTGGAACATTGGAGGGTTCCTCCGTCCAGGGGAACAGTGGAGGCTGGTAACCGAGTACGCACTGGAAAGGTGTTATGCCAGTGGAATCTTGGCGAAGAGAGTTCTGTGCGTACTCGGCCCACGGGAGGAACCTGCTCCAGCTGTGCTGATCTTCAGAACAGTATGCCCGGAGGTAACGTCCGAGCTCCTGGATCTTCCTCTCTGTCTGGCCGTTAGTCTGTGGGTGGTATCCAGAAGAAAGATTAACAGTAACACCAAGCAGCTTGAAAAATGCCTTCCATACATGAGAAATGAATTGAGGGCCCCGGTCCGACACAATCTCCTCAGGGATACCGAAGTGGCGGAATACCTGATTAAACAAGTGTTCTGCCGTCTCCATGGCAGTGGGCAATCCCTTGAGGGGTACAAACTTGCAGGTCTTGGAGAATCTGTCAACAATCACCAGGATACAGGTATTACCTTCGGAACTGGGTAGGTCGGAGACGAAATCCACTCCTAGATGGGACCAGGGCCTCTCCGGGATGGGTAATGGGACCAGTTTTCCTGCGGGTAGCATGCGGGGAGAGTTAGACATGGCACAGACAGAGCAACTCTGGACGTACCTGATGGTATCACGGCGCATACTAGGCCACCAGTAACGGTTCTGGAGAAGCGAGAGGGTCCGCTTACTGCCTGGATGTCCAGAGCCCGGAGACCCGTGAGCTGTGCCCAGAAGGTGGGGACGTAGGGAGCGAGGAACGTAGATTTTACCTTCTGGGCATTCCGGCGGAGCTGGCTCCTGGAGAGTGGCTTGGTGGATATCCTGGTCGAGGCTCCATATGATAGGGCTGACGATAAGATGAGGTGGGATGATAGGTTCAGAGTCCGTGTGCAGGTCTGCCGAAATCTGACGTGAGAGTGCGTCTGCGGGGATGTTCTTGGATCCGGGGCTGTAGGTGATGGTGAAGCGGAATCTTGTGAAGAAAAGTGCCCAGCGTGCTTGTCTCGGGTTTAGCCTCTTAGCATCACGGAGATATTGGAGGTTCTTGTGATCGGTGATGATCGTGAAGGGGTGGACAGCACCCTCCAGCCAGTGTCGCCACTCCTCCAGGGCCAGCTTGATGGCAAGCAGTTCTCTGTTTCCTACATCGTAGTTCTGCTCCGCCGGAGACAGCTTACGGGAGAAGAAGGCACAGGGATGGAGAATAGAGGACTCACCGACCGCTTGAGACAGTACTGCACCAACTCCAGTGGTGGAAGCGTCCGCTTCGACGGTGAATGGGAGGTTGGGATCAGGATGATGTAATAAAGGTGCAGTACTGAAGAGCTTCTTGATGTGTTGAAATGCTTCGTGGGCAGCGGGGTCCCAGGTGAGGCGTCTTGGCTTACCCCGCAGGAGGAAGGTCAGAGGAGCTATAATGGAGCTGTAATCCTTGATGAAGCGACGGTAGAAATTAGCAAAACCCAGGAAACGTTGAAGAGCCTTGATGCTGTCAGGTGGTGGCCAGTTCTGGATGGCATCAACTTTGCCCTGATCCATAAGCACGCCCTCGGAATTGATGTTGTAGCCTAGGAACTGAACAGATGACTTGTGGAATTCACACTTCTCCAGTTTAAGGTAGAGCTGATGCTGACGGAGTTTCTGTAGTACCTGCTGGACGTGCTGGCGATGTTCGGCCATGTTCCGGGAGTAGATCAGGATGTCGTCAATGTAGACCACCACGAACCGATGGAGAAACTCCCGGAACACCTCGTTCATAAACGTTTGGAAGACAGAGGGACTGACCGATAAGCCGTACGGCATAACCTGATATTCATAGTGCCCAGTAGGTGTTATAAAGGCGGTCTTCCACTCGTCTCCCTCACGGATACGAACGAGGTTGTAGGCAGTCCGCAGGTCCAGCTTCGTGAACACCTGGGATCCACGAAGCTCTTCGAGCGGCAGGAACCAGGGGGAGCGGATAGGGTTGTGGTATGATTTGTGAATTCAGCTGTCTGTAGTCAATGCACGGACGTAGACCTCCATCCTTCTTGCCCACGAAGAAGCTCGAAGCGGCCGGTGATGTGGATGGGCGGATGAATCCTTGGTTTAGGGCCTCTGTGATGTAATCCTCCATCGCCTGGCGCTCCGGGATGGACAGGGGATAGATCCTTCCCTTAGGTAATTGGGCTCAAGGCAGCAAGTTGATGGCGCAATCCCATGGCCGATGAGGTGGTAATTGGGTGGCTGCTAGCTTGCTGAAAACATCCTGGTACGCCCTATATTCCGCTGGGATCTCTGGCATAAAGCCCGGTTCAGGGCTTTCAATCTGGGTGGAAGCGACAGTGGAGTGAATACTGCGGGGATGAGGCAGATGAGACATACATTGGGTGGAACATTTCTGGCTCCAGCGGATGATGTCGCATGGATCCCAGCGGATCTCTGGCTGATGTACCTGTAACCAGGGTCGTCCCAGGGTCGTTGAATTCAACTTGCATCGGTTCTGGTACTGGAGAGCTAGCAACCACCGAGGCGGACTGAGGAGCGGTTACCGTTGGCTGGCAGGCGGCTAGCTGTTGTGCGACTCGGGTGGTGCGCTGTAAAAAGGATTCCAGACCGATGCTGTCATCGTATATGGCCATTGCTGCACGAATTTCCGGGTTCAGGCCTTGCTGGTAGGCCCCTAGCAAGGCGATCTCATTCCAACCGCTAGCCGCCGCCAGCGTGCGGAAGTGCAGCGTGTATTCGTTGACCTCAGTTGAACCTTGACGTAAGCGGAAGAGCTGATCAGACGTGGAGAGTGTACCGGTAGCTGTGTTAAACACCTCGGAGAAATGATTAGTAAACAGTTTGTAGGAGTTGATAATAGGATTGTTAGCATTCCAAATGGCCTTGGCCCATTGTAGAGCCTTACCCGTGAGGAGGGATGTGAGAAAAGCTACCTTCGACTTCTCAGAGGGAAACTGTTGTGGTTGCATCTGGATGTAGAGATTGACTTGCAGGAGAAAACCGCTACACTCAGTCGCCTCACCCGCGAATTTAGCGGGTACAGCCATGGGAGATCCTGAGGCAGGTGGCAGCGTCGGAGTGGGAGTTAACGCCGCCTTGATGGCATTCACCAATTCTAAGAATGGATCCGTTGCGGCTGGTGCTTCGGTGCTCATCTTAGTGTGGTCGGGTCTTCTGTCACACACATACACACAGGAGGAGACGAGAGGTAAGTAACAGTTGAGTGTAAGATTTATTTCACAGTTAAGGATGAACAGAGCGGTAGTTTGAAATGCAGAGAAATAGCTTAGCTGACTGTCCTGGTAGTGATGAGCAGATATAAGTCCGATATTGAGCCACAATAAGTCCAGCCGGAACATGGAGAGCAGAGTCCAAGGGGAAAGCATAAGAAGCCAGGAGCTGACGTAGGAGGTGTAAACGGTAGACCCGACAAACTGAGAATGGAACCAGTGCTCTATATAAAGGGTGGAGTTAATCAGCTGCAGGTGTGCGTGATCAAAACTCCGGTGATGAGGAACGAGTGGGCGGTGCTCCGGGTGGTGTGGCAGGTGAAGGTGGCTGTGGTGAATGCCTGACAGTAACACCTTATTATAGCTGATCTACTGAAAATGCACAAATGAAACAACACAGAAACAACATCTCATTTCCATACACTCTCAGAAAAAGAATTGTACCTTGTGCCTTTCTTACCCCTAAAAAGTGCATATTGTAACAAATCCTGTCTGTGGTCCTCTGTCTGTTCGCCACCAGAGGTCGCCTTCCGATTATATTGACACTCACACCACACAGACTGTTACACATCACCCTGGACTACATTGCCCATGTTTCATTGCACTGGTTACGCACTCACCTGCAGCCAATCACACACACTTTACATACACTTTTTCTTGTTTGCACTTATCCCTCAGTCAGTGATAGCAACTTTACAGAGCCAGTTCCATGTCGTAGTTTTTAGTTTCTAGTTCCTAGTCCTAGACTAGTCACGTTTTGGTTTTGCCTGGTAGCCTGTTTCCTAATCACCTGCCTGTCTTGAATATCTTGCCGTTTAGGACTCTGTTTGCCCCTAGTCTGGACTATAGTCTGTCCGTTGGATTACCAGTTTGCCTCACCCTCTGAATTTTGTTTGCCATCGATTGATCCACGCCTGTTTACCAGACTACTCTCGTGTCTTGCCCACAATATACCTGTTTGCCATTGTCTGACTCTTGCCTGTTTTTAACCACGTCTTTAAATAAAGCTTGCATATGGATCAGCACGCCTCTCATCTCGCTTGCTCTGTAGCACAGTCCCTTAAAGGCACATACTATCTCAAATGTACATATTAGTACCAAAATGGTCCATGCCCGTATTAGTATATTATGTAAGGACACCACCCCAGTTACAGCTTTTGTCACTTTTGATGTTTTTGACCCTTTTCTGAGAGTGTAATGATCAATGCAGTCTACCAAGAGCAGCACAAATTAGCGTAAGGTTGCAAACTAGCAGAGCCAATTAAAAGTAACGTGGCTTGGCAAACAATATGTTTGGACACTGTCTTCCTCTGTCATCCCAAATAAATACACATGAGTGGAAAAAATCCTCTCCTTGTTCTTTGCAGTGCCTCCTGCTAGCAGCAACAATCACTGCCATGTCAAGCATAAAATGGGTTAGGATATGCTTTTTCTTGGGCGGTAAATAATGGTGCAAATACCAGTAAATTGACTACCGCAAACCTTAGTAAATCATGTTGCGTGATTCATTTAAATACTCTCCTCCCATAAATTTTGCACCTGAAAGGGACACTCCTACTAATGCATATGCAGTTAGGTCAGCCGCAAAAATGACTATGTCCATGCATTTTCATCATTAACTTTTCACTGCATGTTTTGACAATTCCGACGGTACCTTTAAAGACAAAAGAGGGTTTGCACTGCCGTAAACTGTTGGTACACCTGGCCCTAAATATTTCTCTTATTTTCAGTTTACTTCATTCATTTTTAATGGATCGTCATTTTTAAACAATATAAACTCAGATCAGTGAGGACTATGATCAATTATAAATAAATAAATACAAAACCTGTTCGAAGTAAAGGAAAACAAGTTGACAAAAAGATTGAATCCAATATTTGTTGACAATATATCGTAAGAGATTTATGAACTATTTTTTAAAGTTGTTCCTTTTTCAATGTGTGATATTCAAATTGGCATCTCAAACGAGTTTACCTTCTTCATTAAGTCATGATAAGAAATTTACATTTCAATAAAGTAAATCTCTGTAATAATAGTACCTTTTTTGAGAGCATTTCCTGGGGTTTTTACAAAGTCAGCCAGGTGGTATTAGGGGCTACTTTAAAAATACTTTTTTGGCCCATGGGCCGTGCCATGTCACGAAAATATCTTAGTAATAATCACTAAGGAAAGAAGTTGGAGTAAATGGGGAATGCTCACAGATTCTGTAACAGCCACCAGAGGATTAGACAGCTCTTTAGTTAAGTACATGACTGCCATCTAAATGTCAGACTAAAGACTGTCATGACAATTTTCAAATGCAGATTTAACAATCAGTAAGTATAAATACATTCAGAAACAGATAACTGAGAAATGTGCATGCATGGTTGTGTATTTGTTAGTCATATTTAGTGATTATTCATTTTAAGATGTGTGGTGTTTCGGTTTAAAATAGACACAAAAAGTCTTATCTCTCAGTTCAGCACAATTCTACAGTAGAATCTCTAAGTGCAGCATTTGTATAAAGGAGGCCTTGGCATAAGATACATACTAATAATTATTATTTGCATAAATATTATGTCATTTAACCTGGTTAAAATATTAGTAATATGTTTTATAAAGATTGTAATACTTTGTAAAGGGGCCCAAAATAGCAAAAATGACGTCTTCATTTCCAGAAAGGCCAGTAGCACCGCCTGCTTTATAAAAAAGTGTCACACACAATCTTTATGATAAATCAGTGAGCTGTGTGAAGAGTGAAGATAAAGACAGAGGGATGTGGTTAATTCTGTATTTTTGTTTGTTCCTGTCTTGCAACTGTATCTCTGTAGCTTTGATGGCCAGTTCAGGTACCTGTAAGCTGCAGGGACACTTTACACTGAATGGGATGTACCAGGATGGAGACTTTCTCATTGGTGGTTTGTTTGAGGTTCAGTACCTCAAAGCATTTCCAGAGCCGAGTTTCAGAATGGAGCCAAAACTACCACGTTGTGAGCTGTGAGTCTTCACCACACCAGCAGAAGAAATTTTGTAATTACTTGGAAATGTACAGCTATTTTTATGACCAAGTACACACTATAACTTGACAATAATTGTTTAGTATAAAACATTATACATTTGAAAAAAATCCTTTTTTTTTTTTTTTTTTTTTTTTTTTTTTTTTTTACTGTTCTATTACATTTAGTTTTACTGGAGTTAAGAATGCAATTCATTTGTATTGCCATCTGCAGCTTCTATATGACAAGCTTCCAGGAGGCACGGACAATGGTTTTTGCCATCAATGAGATTAATAACAACCCCAGTCTGCTGCCTAACATCACGCTTGGTTACCAGATCTTTGACAACTGTTTAAGGCTTGGAGTGGCATTCCGTGGTGCCATAGCTCTGTTTAGTGGGACAGAGGAGACTGTCTCTGACCTCAACTGCAAAGGCCCACCACCGGTGATTGGAATCATAGGTGATCCAGGTTCTACTCATTCTATTGCAATTTCTAGTGTCCTGGGGCTGTTTCGAGTACCTATGGTATGAAAAAAAAAGTATTTCCAATTTTTTGATCCACTTCAAATGCTTACTACATATATATATATATATATATATGAAACTGATACAATTATTCATCTTCCTCTCATCTTTATTTCTGTCTCTGCTCTCCATCTCTCCTAATAAGATTAGCTTCTATGCCACCTGCTCCTGTTTGAGTAACAGGAAAAAGTACCCCTCGTTCTTCAGAACAATCCCCAGTGATGCCTTTCAGGTGCGGGCTATGGTTCAGATCTTGAGGCATTTTGGATGGACCTGGGTTGGTCTCCTCTACAGTGATGATGATTATGGTGTCTATGCTGCTCAGGCTTTCCAGCAGGAAATGCAGCTGTTTGGACTTTGTGCTGCTTTTTCTGAATTCCTACCCCATGATAACAACCTAAGAGATATTCAGCATATAATGGAAGTGATTCAGTCCTCTACAGCTAGAGTGGTGGTTGTTTTTGCCCCTACATCCTTTATCATACCTTTGATGAATGAGGTGGTGTTGCAGAACATGACAGGCAGGCAGTGGATTGCAAGTGAAGCTTGGGCCACTTCACCCATGTTTCACACTTCACGTTACCACCCATTCCTGGGAGGTACACTGGGCATTGCTATAAGGCATGGAGAGATACAGGGGCTACAAGACTTTCTGTTAAGTATTCGTCCCAACACTGATCAAAGAAATAATATGTTGAGAATCTTCTGGGAGAACATTTTTGGGTGCAGGTTTGAAACTGAGAGTAAAGAGACAGATGGAGAGCAAGTGAAAAGATTCTGTACAGGACTGGAGGATCTGAGCACCACAAACACAACATACACTGATGTTTCAGGGTTGAGGTCATCTTATAATGTATACAAGGCAGTTTATGCCATGGCACATGCTCTTCATGACCTGATGCAGTGTGAGAAAGGGAGAGGACCATTCAGTGGGAACAGCTGTGCTGACATGTCAAATCTAAAACCCTGGCAGGTAAGACCCACAAGTATAGTGTAGATTCCCTCCAGGCATATAGAAGAGCTGAATGTGGAACAGCCAAATGTGTGCTCTATATTAATTCTTATTTCAGATAAACATATAATATCTGTCCTGTCTACAAAATGTACAGCTGGTTCACTACCTACAGAAAGTAAACTTCACCACAGGCTTTGGGGATCCTGTGTCATTTGATAAGAATGGAGATGCTCTGGTCATCTATGATGTGTTAAACTGGAAACCAAACTCTGATGGTACAATAAGGTTCCACAAGGTCGGTGTAATAAGTAAAGGGGCAGCACCAGGGATGGTGCTCATGCTGAATGAGGATGCAATATACTGGAACTTTCAGAATAAAAAAGTAATGAACCTTTTTATGTTAAATGTCATGAGATATATTTAAAATACTATTATGTAAAAGAGATGAAAAACAAATGACTGATAGCAGTGGATGTCACTTTCAGCCCCCACGGTCTGTGTGCAGTGAGAGTTGCCCCCCAGGAACCAGACGAGCCACAAAGAAGGGCCTTCCTGTCTGCTGTTTTGACTGCCTTCAATGCGGAGATGGAGAGATTTCCAATACAACAGGTCAGCAGATTATTGTTACCAAAATTTGTATATACTTTGATAATTTGATATAATTTCTCAAAAATCAAATCAACACACCACCTTCTGTCTTCTTACTCATAGATGTTACTGAGTGCATAATGTGTCCAGATGAGTTCTGGTCCAGTCCAAATAAGGACCAGTGTGTCCCCAAAGAAATAGATTTTCTATCCTATGAGGATCCTTTGGGCATCTCTCTGACCACTGCATCTCTACTTGGCACCTGCTTCTGTGCTCTTGTGTTGGTCATCTTTGCTTATCACCGTCACACTCCTATAGTACGTGCCAACAATTCAGAGCTCAGCTTTCTGCTGCTGTTGTCTCTCAAACTGTGTTTCCTGTGTGTGCTGCTGTTTATTGGCAAGCCACAATTGTGGACATGTCAGTTACGACATGCTGTGTTTGGCATAAGCTTTGTCCTGTGCATTTCCAGCATCCTGGTCAAGACTATGGTGGTAATAGCTGTGTTCAAGTCATCTCGACCAGAGGGCAAAGGAGCAATGAAATGGTTTGAAACAGCTCAACAAAGGTGCACTGTTCTGGTCTTAACAGCACTCCAGATTGTGATATGTGCAGTCTGGCTATCAACTGCGTCTCCAGTACCTTATAAAAACAACCAGTATATCCGCTCTAAAATAGTATATGAATGTGCTATTGGCTCAGTGGCTTGTTTTTCAGTGCTTTTGGGCTATATTGGAATTTTGGCAGCAGTAAGCTTCCTGTTAGCCTTTCTGGCAAGAAAACTTCCAGATAATTTTAATGAAGCTAAGTTCATCACTTTTAGCATGTTAATCTTCTGTGCTGTGTGGATTACATTTGTTCCAGCATATGTGAGCTCACCAGGGAAATATGCAGTTGCTATGGAGATATTTGCCATCCTGGCTTCAAGTTTTGGATTACTAGTGGCCATATTTGCCCCAAAGTGCTACATCATCCTCTTACATCCAGAGAGAAACTCTAAAAAAGCCATCATGGGGAGATAAACACAGAAATAGTTGTACTGTATAATATACACACACGCAAACTACAGATTTTAAGTTTTACATATCTTTTAAGATTTACATATCTTAATTAAGCTGAAGTTGTTACTGTAGCTGTAATTTAATTAAGGGGGTAGGAGTAATCTAAAAAGTTTGTGTGTGGTTGGGGCATTTTCCAAATCTCATTTTTCCATGGTCTGTCTGAATACTGGATTCTGATTGGCTAGCAGGTGTGTAGTAAAACCACTAATGCACAGGTAGTTCCAAGTCAGTTTAATCACCGTTCTATATTAATGTGCTGCCTTAATTGATGCACACAAACACACACACACACAAAGGGAGAGAAGTCGTAGTTCGCAGATTGCGCTGCGAGCACACATAAACTTGTTAACGCATCCCCTTTATTAATAAAATAGCCTAAATACTAGATTGCTACATTATATTCCTCAGCTACCAGGTGATAAAATCTATGTTTTTTATGTAATTGTTTGTAAAGAGATGTGTGGATGCAGCACGCAGGTAACGCACACACAATTGTCATCTCTCTCTCTCTCTCTCTCTCTGTCTCTCTCTCTCTCTCTCTCTCTCTCACGATTGATAATTGAAATAAATTTTATAATTCATTCAAATAAATGTGATCTTACCACAATATTTCATCTCTGTGTCTGATTTGAAACGGGCAAAATGCTAGAGGTAATGTGCTGTAACTGACGAAAATAACATTCACGTCATTTTTACCCATCTGGTCAAGTTACAGCTGCATTTCCTGAGTCAGGTCAAGTTTCCAAGTCCAGTCAAGTTGCAGCTGTGTTTCCCGAGTCCAGTCAAGTTGCAGCTGTGTTTCCTGGAGTCAAGTCAAGTTCCGAGTCCAGTCAAGTTGCAGCTGTGTTTCCCGAGTCAAGTCAAGTTTCCGAGTGTAGTCAGGCTACAGCTGTGATTCCCTGAGTCAGGTCAGTTTCCAGGTCAGTCAAGTTGCAGCTGTTTCCGGAGTCAGTCCAAGTTACCAGCTGTGTTTCCTATAGGTCAAGTCAAGTTCCAGGTTCAGTCAGTTGCAGAAACATGACCTGGAGTCAAGTCAAGTTTCGGTCCAGTCCAAGTTGGAGCTGTGTTTCACGGAGTCTAGAGTCAAAGTTCCACAGGAGTCCAATCAAGTTGCAGCTGTATTTCTGATCAAATTCTAGTTCCAGGAATTAGTCAAGCTACGTGTTTCTAAGTCCAGTCGAGTTTTAAGTCCAGTCAAGTTGCAGCTGTGTTTCCCCAGTCAAGTCAAGTTTCTGAGTCTAGTCAAGCTACAGCTGCTGTTCCAGAGTCAAGTCAAGCTACGGCTGTTGTTTCTGTGTCAAGTCAAGTCAGAGCCGCTCTTCCTAAGTCAAGCAAAGTCACAGCCATGGTTCCTGAGCCAAGCAAAGTCACAGCTGTGGTTCCTGAGTCAAGCCAATTCAGAGCTGTCGTTCCTGAGTCAAGTAAAGTCCTAGCTGGTCTCTACGAACCAAGTCAAGTCATCACTGATCTCCATGAGTCAAGTCAAGTCACTATTGACCTTCACGAGCGAAGTCAAGTCACTACTAATCTCCATGAGCCAAGTCAAGTCACTATTGATCTCAAATGAGCCAAGTCAAGTTACCGCTGACCTCCATGAGCCAGGTCAAGTCACC